>ONZH01001400.1:530000-1050000 GCA_900303285.1 Rhinella marina | reverse complement strand
TCCCACCATGCCCTGCTGTAGGCTAATAGCTGTAGACTGCCTGGGCATGCTGGGAGTTGTAGTTTTGCAACAGCTGGAGGGCCGCCGGTTGAGCATTCCTGCCTTATAGAGTAGAGTCCCATCTAAAAGAGGTCACCTTGCCGTGGTGGATGGGCACAAATGATTTTGATCATGATACGATTGCTGAGTATTTCCTAATATATTATAGTAAGTTTTATATTCGGTGTGCTCTTGCATTGTGGGTTTATGTTTGCAAACGTATATATAGCTGGTCACACGTGATGTTTGTTCTGTATCCATAGGCTCTACTGTTGTGTCCTGAGGTGAGCGGAGTACAGGGCGTTGGTGTGTCTGACGGTAGTATGGAAAATGAGGATGATGACCCAATTATACAGGAGGTAACCACAACGTGTTGTAAAGCTGATATACACTTCCTTCATAGCTACTGCATATCTATGACTATAGGTGTGCCTGCATATGAACACATGCATCTTTTATGCTTATTAGGTATAAATGGCCTGCCTGCACCTCCCATAGACTATGAGGGGGATTTATCAAAACTGGTGTAAAGTAGAACTGGCCTAGTTGCCCATAGCAACCAATCAGATTCCACCTTTCATTTTTCAGAGTGCCTTTGAAAAATGAAAGGTGGAATCTGATTGGTTGCTAGGGGCAACTAAGTCGTTTTTCCTTTACACCACTTTTGATAAATCGCCCCCAATGACCTTACAAATGTTCATGCAGCACTGGAGGAGCCCCACCACTTTATAGAGCGCTCCACTTTGTGAAGGGAATTAGCGGCCGGTGCCCACAGATGTTTTCTCCGAAGATAAAAGCTCTTGTGTCAGTGCAGCAGTATTATTCCTCACAATACACTGCACTCACTAATGCGAGTTTCTTTCTGTATTTCAGCTTGATGTTTATCTGGCCAAAAGCCTGGCCGAGAAGCTGTACTTATTCCAGGTATGCCGATGGCCGAGCAGAGATGATAAATCCGTTTCATCATGCTTCTCTGTGCAGCCATCTGTTCATAACTGCATTTTCTATAATCCAGTAGTAGTTATTGTGTGTAGTGAAAACTTGTACCCGTTTTCCTCTGTATAAGACGCACCGGACCCTAAGATGCCCCTCAGGTTTAGATAACAGATTATTAAAGCTTCCCTGGTGGCTTAATGATGTTGAGGGGTCAATATCAGAAGCTTACAGACACAGCAAAGCTGCATACACACCCTGACAAACACAGCTGACCCCCAAAAATATATATATATGTTAGCACTGTTGCTTGCAGCGCTGGGATCCTGAGTTTGAATTTGACCAAGGGCAGCATCTGCATGGAGTTTGTAAGACCTCCCTGTGTTTGCATGGGTTTCCTCCAGGTACTCCGGTTTCCTCCCACACTCCAAAGACATACTGATAGGGAACTTAGATTGTGAGACCCATTGGGGACAGTGTGATGCTAATGTCTGTAAAGCGTTGCGGAATATAGAAGCACTATATAAGTGAGTATAAAAAATAACTATATATATATATATAATTAATTAAAACTTCACATTTAAGCTTGCATCAATGTGCCAGCCTACCGGGCTGAGACCTCAGGGGGTGGCAATGCCTGATGGTCTCTGGCATCCAGGCAAGCTTGTGGGCACAGTCCTCAGAAGACTCTAAGATTGTGATTAGAGTTGAGCTAACGTGCTCGTAACAAGCACTGTACTGCTCGGATCCTCTGTGCTCGCATGGCCGCAGGCATCCGGATCCGTCCTCACCTGACTGTAAGTCAATGGGGGCGGATCCGTTTGGTATGACACACGAGTGTGTCATACCAAATGGATCCGTCCCCACTGACTTGCAGTCGGGTGAGGAGGACGGATCCGGATGGCTGCGGCCATGCGAGCACAGAGGATCCGAGCAGTACAGTGCTCATTACGAGCACGTTCGTTCAACTCTAATTGTGATCACATTGCTGCCTTGGCAGATGGCAAGCTTCGGAAGTGAGTCGCATTGGATTGGTGTTGTCGTCAGCCATCACTCAGTTGGCCTCCCTTCCGGAGCTTGACATCGGCCGAGGCAGCTCTGTGATCCTGCCTTAAGTGTCTTCCAAGGAATGTGCCCCCAGAACTTCAGGATGCTGGAGACCATCCCGCATCACCACCTTCTGGGCTACAACGCTTAGGCAGACGCATTGGTGCAGGCTTCAGTTCCGGTGTTTTGCGAGTATGGCAGGGGGGTCCGCGAGTCATGGAAGCAATCAGGCGGTCTGGCACTGCTGGACCAACCTGACTGAGGATGTAAAACGCAGTCACTTTTTATCAAGGTTTTTTTCATGTTACAAAGAGTGTTTTATAGTCTGAAAAATGTGGTATTTCAGCCCTCCATGTGGAATTTGCAGCATTGTCCCAGTAGTGCTGACGTCTTTCTCCTCGCTCAGATCAGTCAGTGGTTGTGTTCATATATTACAGACAAAAAGTGGGGGCATTATAGTCAGATATTAAAGGGGTTATCCGAGACTGTATAAGGCCCCCCCCCCCCATCCCACACACACACACACACGTGCCGAGCCCCCCATCGTGATTATACTTACCTTGGTCTCTGCTCCCTGCACCGCTCCTGGTCCCCACACTGCCGTTGCTGCTTCTCCACATGCAGGGATGAAAACATCCGGTGTCGGGGGGAGCAGCCAGTGGCAGATGGGGACAAGCCTCCCTAGTATTGCTGGTGACGCTAGGGAGGCTCGTCCCTGTCCCCGCCTGCCATTGGCTGCTCCCCCGACACCGGATGTTTTCATCCCTGCATGGGGACAAGGAACAGCACAGGGAGCGGGGATCCAGGTAAGTATAATCACTGTGAGGGGCCCGGCACATTGGTGGGGGGTATATAATCTTGGATAACCCCTTCAATTTTATTTTCCAGGAGTTAAATAGTGATGTCCTATCCTCTGTGTCAGAGCAGTGGGGTCCGTCTCCTGGCGCCACCACTGATTAGCTGTTTAAGAGGCTGCAGCGCGCTGGTGAGTGCTGCAGCCTCTTCCTAGGCCAGTGAAGTTGTTCATTGGTCACACGGCCTGCTCATGTGCTGCTCAGTCCCATTTGAGTGCGCTACGGCCTCTTCAAACAGCTGAGCTGGGAGTCGGACCCCCCCCCCCACCGTCCTGTCCTGAGGATATTCTGTGGTTTACGTTTATCTAACTTTTTTATTTTATTTTTGTTCTTTTCCTAAGTATCCAATACGACCATCAATGATGAACTATGATGGTGTCCCACATCTCTCAGCGAGGATCAAACCAAAGCAGCAAAAGGTAGGAGATAACAGATGGAATTTTCTTTAGTCTTCAGTCTCTTTTGCGACATTTGACAGACGGGACTTCTCTGTTATCTTCAGGTGGAGCTTGACATGGCCATTAATACCATGAGTCCCAATTACTGTCGTAGTAAAGGCGAACAGATCGCATTGAATGTTGATGGCACCTGCAGTGATGAGACCAGCACCTACTCCACGTACGTAAAAACCCTTCTTATTACACACAAATTATAACTCTACATAGATATGTATATATTGTATTAATGTAAAAAAAATGTGGTTTATAAGTAGATATGAATCAATATGTATAAAACACTTGTGCAGCCTCCATAGCTGTCTTCATGGTCTTGCTTGCTCAGTGATACCTATGCTGCCTACTGCCTCTTCTTTTGAAAAGGGTTTTTCAGGATTTTTAATTGATGGCCTATCCTAATCCCTGGGACCTGTGCAACCAGCAGAATGAAGGGATAGCTGTGCAGAGGAGGACACGCCCCCTTGTGTTTCTTCTAACACAATATAAGTATGGCCATGCTGGATACTGCAGTGTAGGAGCACCCATGGGCAAGGCAGGGGTCTGACTGCTGAGGCCCCACCCATAACGAGAATAGGGGCCCACGCTCCCTTGTTGGAATGGAGCACTTGTTGGGGGGAGGTTGGGTTGAATAAAGGTATGTAATGTTTCTTGTGATACTGTACTGTACAATGTAATTTTGTACGTTTCAAACAATAAAAACTATCTGATTTAAAAAAAAAACAGGGATGCTCGATCTGCGGCCCTCCAGCTGTTGCAAAACTACAACTCCCAGCATGCTCTAATAGCTGAAGGCTGTGCAGGCATGCTGGAAATTGCAGTTTTGCAACGGCTGGAGGGCCGCAGGTTGGGCATCCCTACTTTAAACAATACTAGGGGAGTATTACTTTTCACTTTATAAAGTGCATTTTAGGAGAGATTGGAGACTGGAAGTGCTTTGATGTTACAGATGCGGTGTGTGCTTGCATCCTCTGTTTGTGACTCCTGCACTTGATTTGGTAAGGCTACTTTCACACTTGCGTTGTGGTTTTCCGGTATTGAGATCCGGCAGAGGACCTCAATACCAGAAAAAAAACTGATCAGTTTTGTCCCCATGCTTTCTGCATGGAAAGAGATCCGTTCAGGATGTCTTCAGTTCAGGCAGCTTTCAGTTTTGTGACCGGACACAATACCACAGCAAGCTGTAATTTTGTGTCCGCGCTCCGGCCCCACACCTGCACCAGACACTATCTTGAGGAGGAGGAAGATTCCCCACAGCGCCCCCTGCCGGAGGGAGCTGCGAGGGACAAGTGCAAGGTGACGGATCCGTCATGAACTCCATTGAAAGTCAATGGAGGGCGGATCCGTTTACTATTGTGTCACACCGACCGGATCCGTCCCCATTCACTTTCATTGGGGGTCATTCCGGATCCGTCTTGGTGCGGATGCCCAGACCGGAGAGCAAACCGCAGCATGTTGCCGTTTGCTCTCTGGTCTGGAGACTGAAGAGAACTGAACGGAATGCTTTCAGGAGCATTCTATTCTCTTCAGTTCAGTTTTGTCCCCATTGACAATGAATGGGGACAAAACTGAAGCGTTTTATTCCGGTATTGAGCCCCTATGACGGAGGTCAATACCGGAATATATAAACGCTAGTGTGAAAGAAGCCTTAAAAACCGGATCCGTCACCCATTGGCTTTCATTGTATTTAGTGCCTGATCCGTTTTTTCAGTTTTGATATCACACAACTGCATCCTAACGGAACGGACGCATCCTGATGTGCAAAAGCAAAACGGATCAGTTTAATTCAGGTATAGAGATCCTCTGCCGGATCTCAGTACCTGAATTAACAACGCAGGTGTGAAAGTAGCCTAACAGGAAAGATTTCTGCTTTCCAATCTCCTATATAGAATAGCTAATAAACTGTTTACTGTTAATTAAGTACTGTTAATGTGTGATAAGGGTAAATGCATATGTTCAGGACTTATGTGCGGACAATCCACATATAAATCTGCAGGTGTTCGCAGGGAATTCCGTGCGGTCAATCCGTATCAGTTGGTGCGGATTTTACTGTCCCCCAATGAAGTGAATGGAGAAAATACAGACAGGAAAAATAAAATAAATTGACATGCTGCGGATTTTAAAATCCGCCCTGTAGGTCAAAATCAGCATGTAAAAAAATCTGCATTCTGTGCATGAGAATTTCAAATTCTCATAGAATACAATGTACATTTTCCTCACAGAAAATCTGCACGCAATCCTGTTCGTGTGCATTTAGCATAAAAGGGTTTTCCAGGCTTTTTTTTTTTTTTTTTCCCACCTGAGCCTGTGGTACCTGTGGGAAAATCCAGTTGGAGAAGAACTCCCGACAAAAATTTTATTCCATGTCCTGCTAGAAATGTACATGATGTAATCTGTAGTGAATGTCATTTTCTTACCAGTGTCTGAATTTTTGACTTGTATCATCCTAAAGTTTCTTATCTGTGTCATGTGACCAGCAATTAGACCCACCAACTGACACATAGACTTATGTGTGGACAGGAAGTCTAATTCTCTATGTATTCCTATGAGACTGAAAGTGAGGCTCCCATAGGAATGAATAGAGCAGTTACTGGCTTTCTGTCCTGGGTCAGTTGGAGGTCAGGGAGTTGGTCACATGACCCAGCTACAATAAGAAGAGAGGTTTTTACTCACAGAAACAGTTACTGATAAGAAAATGACAATCACTACAGATTATACCATGCACCTTTCTAACAGGTCAGAGAATAAAAATTTTTGCGGGAGTTCTTCTTTAAGTAATTCTGTTGTGTTATGTGTCTGATTATTGTATTCATATAATTCTAGAAAACTTATGGACAAGCAGACTTTCTCTTCCATACAAGCTGCAAGCAACACATCTCGCTATGCGGTTGCATTTTATCGAAAAGGTATGTTGTTTGTTCATCACCTGGTGGTGGAGAATCCCTTGAAGTCAGTGGGAGCAGCAGCTGATCGGCGGTGATGCAGGGTGTCTGGACTCCACAAAACAGCTAGCGATGGACTATCCTGAGGATAGGCTAACACTTAGTAAAAACTGGCTGACCCCTTTAAAGACAATTTGTCACCACAATTCTGGACTATTATCTGCAGTAGTAGATGAGTATTACTTCAGAAAAAGAGTCTAGATTGCTATTTTTAGGTTCAGTCTGCCCCCCTGATGTGAACTTTCGAAGCTGCTCTGAAATACACAGTCAGGACTGCTGTGCCATTCCAACATACTGGAGAGGACTCCTGTGTGCATCCACAGCAGTCCTGACAATGTATTTCAGTGCAGCTTTAAACACTGACAGTGGGGAAATGATGGGCAGTAGGAAAATAAAAAAAAGTAGTGATCTGGATTCCTTATCTGCAGTAATAATAATTTATTACAGAGATAATAGTCCAAGAAACATCTTTTATGCAGTCCATAAATTTAGTATGTAAACAGGGATATGCTACCAGCAAACAGCAAAATAGTAGTGATTGTTCATCCCCATACAGAAGGAGTGATTGCTGTAAATGCATCAGTTGCCCCTTTTCAACGATCAGGCAATGATTGGGAACAAACGGTTTGTTCCTAATAATTGCCAGTGAATCAGCCCATGTGAAAAGGGTCTAGAGGAGTTGGCAGAGGCACAGAAACAGGAGACCACGTTTTGTGGCGGTGACAGGTCTGCTTTAAAGGGGTATTCCCATTGTTTGACCACTGGGACCCACACCTATAGCGAGAATGGAGCGGGGAAGGTGGTGGCTGGAGGACCCCGGGTTTTCCTGGGTCCGGCCACCACCAATGGCTCTCCCCATAGAAGCGAATGGGAGTGCACCACGCATGCGCAGCCACCGCTCCCATTCATATCTATGGGCCCGATGGAAATAGCCGAGCCAGCACTCGGCTATTTTTGGCAACCTCAAAGAAAGCAGCCGGTTGGACATGCTCCATTAATTTCTATGAGAATTCTGGAGATAGCCAAGGGCTATCTCAGCATGAGGACCCCCACTAGTCTAATACTTATCCCCTATCCTGTGGATAGAGAATAACTTAATGTAACCAGAATACCCCCTTTAAGCAGAATATTGTAATGGTTGGCAGGTTTTCTTGGTCTTAAAGAAGAACTCCCGCAAAAATTTTTATTCTCTGACCTGTTAGAAAGGTGCATGATATAATCTGTAGTGATTGTCATTTTCTTATCAGTGACTGTTTCTGTGAGTAAAAACCTCTCTTCTTATTGTAGCTGTGTCATGTGACCAACTCCCTGACCTCCAGCTGACCCAGAACAGAAAGCCAGTCACTTCTCTATTCATTCCTATGGGAGCCTCACTTTCAGTCTCATAGGAATACATAGAGAATTAGACTTCCTGTCCACACATAAGTCTATGTGTGAGTTGGTGGGTCTAATTGCTGGTCACATGACACAGATAAGAAACTTCAGGATTGTATAAGTCAAAAATACAGACACTGGTAAGAAAATGACATTCACTACAGATTATATCATGTACATTTCTATCAGGACATGGAATAAAAATGTTTGCGGGAGTTCTTTAAGTGAAATTTATTAGTTTTGATTTCTCTTTAATTCAGGTGAAATTCATGTGACACCTCTGCAGGGGATTTTGCAGCTCCGGCCCAGTTTCACTTACTTAGACAAAGCAGATACCAAATATCGAGAGCGAGAAGCTGCAAATGATGGTAGGTTATAGTAATGCTACTCTGTGTGTAGAGCTATATTAATTTTGTGTCAAAAAACATAGATTTGGTCAAATATGTGCTGAGTTTTTAAAACGCCTTATTGTTATGTCTTGCATTTCTTAGCTGGTGATTCCTCTCAGGATGAAGGTGAGGATGACGTCAAGCAAGTAACTGTAAGTCTGACATGGTAACTCTTGTCCTTTACTGTACTCACTGTCCGTGTGTTAAAGGGGTTGTCTGGCCATTTGAGTAGAGAATGCTTTACGGAAACCAAAACACTTCACAGATCCCCTGCCGCTCCCCTTTGCTTTCTGGCTCCTACACCATTTTCTACCTTGATATCCTCAGTACAGACGTGATGCTCCAGAAGGCCACTGGCCATAGTGAGTCACCTCTGGATAACCCCCTTTAGGCTAGGGCTACATGGCGACTTGTGGCTGTCCGACATTAAAGGGGTTCCCGTGATGCTAGGGAGGCTCGGCCCCGCCTGCCATTGGCTGCTTCCCCCACCCCTGACACTAGATGTTTTTGTCCGTGAGCAGGGAGAAGCAGCAGCACAACCCCTTTAAAAGAGCTTTCTGAGATTTTTACTGTTCACCTATACTCTGTGTAGGTCATCAGTATCTGATCGGTGGGGGTCCGACACCCCGGACTCCCAGGATCAGCTGTATGAGAAGGCAGTGGCACTTGCAGTAGCACCACGCCCTTCTTTGTGCTCACCAAGCTCAGCGCCTTACATTGTATAGTGGCCTCATTTACTCCAATGGGTCTAAGCTATTCCTACACCATTTGACAATTGAACATGATGGCACTCTGCCTAGGGAAAGCTGAAAGAAGGCCGCAGCGCTACTGCGAGCGTTGGTACCCTTCTCAAATAGCTGATTGGCGTGGGTCCTGGCTGTCTGACCGCCACCGATCAGTTACTGGTGACCTATCCAGAGGAAAGGTCATCAGATAAAAAAATCTTGGAGAACTCCTTTAAGGTTGCAAATATCATGCAGCCAGTCACACCTAATGGTACTTAAAGGGGTTGGTCACTTTCTGGTATATGGCTGATCAGTGTGTTTGTAGTATGCCTATATGACACTTACCGATATAGCCTTTCTTGTGCCTATCATTGGGGGACACAGCACCAGTGGGTTATAGGCAGCTGCCGCTAGGAGGCGACACTAGACAATCAAAAAAAGAGCCCCGCCTGGCAGCCTATATCCCTCCTACGGACACCAGGCTAGCCCAGTTTTTAGTCTAGTGTCCGTAGGAGGTAGACACTGGTGCTTTGCACCTCTGATTTTTTATTTTTTATTTCCCCCCCTCATGGCTCTCCTTCATGCCAGAGGAGTGGCGGTCATCCCGTACCTGGACGACCTTTTGGTAAAGGGCCGCACCTTGCAGGATGCTCAGTCCAGCCTTCAGATCACGCTTGATCAACTTCCGGAAGTCGTCCCTGCTCCCCTCTCGCTCGATGGAGTTTCTGGGGATGTTGTTCGACACCGAAACGGCTCGGGTTCTCCTGCCTCGCGACAAGGTCTCTTCCCTACGCTCGGCTGTCTCCAAGCTCCGCTCGGGCTCCCCCTGTTCGCTCCGCTTCTGTATGCGGGTGCTGGGCAAGATGGTCTCCTCGTTCGAGGCCGTCACATTTGCTCAGTTCCACTCTCGTCCCCTCCAGGGAGCGATTCTGGCCCTGTGGGACAAGTCTCCACTCTCCCTGGACGGGAAGATCGTCCTCTCCCCGGCAGTCCGCAGAGAGTTGCTTTGGTGGCTGACGTCTCCAGCTCTTCTTCAGGGCCGCTCCTTTCTCCCCCTTCAGTGGCTGGTCGTCTCCACCGATGCCAGCCTGACCGGGTGGGGTGTGATTTTCGGTGTCCTGACGGCTCAGGGCACGTGGACCTTGCCGGAGTCGCGCTTTCCCATCAATATATTGGAGCTTCGGGCGATATTCCTCGCCTTGACTCATTGGACCGATTTCCTCCGGGGTCGCCCTGTTCGGGTTCAGACGGACAACGCCACCGCCGTTGCCTATCTGAACCGCCAGGGGGGCACCAGGAGCCGCTCCATGATGGCGGAGGCCGCTCGGATTCTCTGCTGGGCGGAACAGTTTGTCCCGGCTCTCTCAGCCGTCCACGTTCCGGGCGTAGACAACTGGGCGGCGGATTATCTCAGTCGCGAGTCCCTGGACCACGGAGAGTGGTCTCTCCATCCACAGGTGTTTCTTCAGGTTTGCCGTCGGTGGGGCTTCCCCGACGTGGATCTGTTCGCGTCCAGGCTCAATCACAAGCTCCCCACTTACGTGGCTCGGGCTCGGGATCCCCGCGCGTTCGCGGTGGACGCCCTGGTGACCCCTTGGGATCAGTTCTCCCTGATTTACCTGTTTCCCCCGCTCCCTCTTCTTCCGCGGGTCCTCAAACGGCTGAAGGCTCTCGGCGTTCCCGCCATCCTTATCGCTCCGGATTGGCCTCGCCGGTCCTGGTACGCCGACGTGATCCATCTCCTGGCCGACGCCCCTTGGCGTCTTCCCCTGCGGCCAGACCTCCTTTCTCAAGGGCCGATCTTCCACCCCACTTTACCTCAGCTCAATTTGACGGCTTGGCTGTTGAGGCCGCGGTGCTGAGATTTCGGGGTCTGTCTGAGTCTGTCATCCAGACTATGCTTAGGGCCCGCAAGCCTCAGTCGGCTCGTATTTACCATCGGGTCTGGAAATCCTTTTTTTCTTGGTGCGAGCAACGTCGTGTACATCCTCTCGTTTGCTCCACACCTAAGATCCTCTCTTTTTTACAGTCCGGCCTTGACCAGGGTCTCAGCCATTCTACCCTTCGGTCTCAGGTCTCCGCTCTGTCCGTGCTTTTTCAGAGGGCTTTGGCTCTGCGCTCCCAGGTGAAGACCTTTTTGCAAGGTGTTCTTCGTCTGAATCCCCCCTCCCCCCCCCCCTCGAGCCCTGGGATCTTAACTTGGTGCTCGATGTGCTCCAGGGTCCCCCTTTGAGCCCTTGCGAGAGGTTTCCCTGCGTCTTCTCTCTTGGAAGGTCGCTTTTCTGGTGCCGGTTACATCCATCCGCCGAGTATCTGAGTTAGCCGCTCTTTCCTGTCGCTCCCCCTATCTTGTCTTGCACAAGGATAAGGTGGTTTTGCGCCCTCTCCCTTCCTTCCTTCCGAAGGTTGTCTCGGCTTTCCACATCAATGAGGATATAGTTCTTCCCTCTCTTTGTCCTGCTCCTTCCCATCCTAGGGAACGCTCCCTTCACTGTCTGGACCTTGTCCGAGCTATCCGGGTCTATTTGTCCCTCACAGCTCCCTTCCGTCGGTCGGATTCCTTGTTCGTCATCCCTGAGGGTCCCCGCAGGGGTCTTGCCGCGTCTAAGGTGACCATTGCGCGTTGGATTACGGCCACCATCTCGGAGGCCTATCGCTCTCGGGACAGGTCCCCCCCCTTCCGGGTCACTGCCCATTCCACCAGGGCCGTGGGAGCTTCTTGGGCGGTTCGCCATCATGCATCGGTGTCCCAGGTCTGCAAGGCCGCTACCTGGGCCTCGGTGCATACCTTTACCAAGTTTTACCAGGTCCACATCCTGGCTTCTTCTGATGCCAGTCTGGGCCGCAGGGTTCTGCAGGCCGCCGTACGTTAGGCTGGCCTCCTGGGAATTGTTCTTTTTCCCCACCCTCTGGGACTGCTTTTGTACGTCCCACTGGTGCTGTGTCCCCCAATGATAGGCACAAGAAAACAGGATTTTTGTAAAACTTACCATAAAATCCCTTTCTTGTGGCTTCATTGGGGGACACAGCTCCCACCCTGTTTTTTTCTGGGTTGTTCTTTTTCCCGGGCTTGTTTGCTGTTCCTTGAGTTCTCGTTCCCGGGTTCAAACTGGTTTGTATCTTTCTGTTTGGCTCCTACTGCTTATTAACTAAACTGAGCTAGCCTGGTGTCCGTAGGAGGGATATAGGCTGCCAGGCGGGGCTCTTTTTTTGATTGTCTAGTGTCGCCTCCTAGCGGCAGCTGCCTATAACCCACTGGTGCTGTGTCCCCCAATGAAGCCACAAGAAAGGGATTTTACGGTAAGTTTTACAAAAATCCTGTTTTTTCTGACATTCTGCACCATTTCATATAGTATTCTCCCTTCTATGGTGTCCATGTGGAGCTCCTGTCCACAATATGGCTGACAATGTGCAGGGTCATGTGACCAAGCAAGTCACTCAGCCTCCTCCATTCAATTACACTGCTCCTGCCATCTGCTCTGTCGGGAGTTTAGTGCAGGTGCAGTGTGTTTGAATGGAGGAGGCTGAGTGATGTGTCTGGTCACGTGACCCTCCGTCAGCGGCCATCTTAGGGTCAGGACCTCTATGTGGATATCACAGAAGATCTGCCCAACCAGGGGGACGTGGCTTATGAAATATCGCAAATGGCACAGAATATTAACAAAGGCTGTATTATTAAATGCTATATAGTTATACTGCATACACGTGGCCAACCCCTTTAATGTTGTTAGGCAGAAATACAACAGGCATGAATTTCTGACACCTTCACTGTTCTGGTTGTGGCAGTACGTGAACGACATGGTAGCTCAAATTATATAAACATTCATTAATTGTAAGGAGAAAGGGAAGTACATTTGAGGTTAATTTGCGTCCCTTTAGACCAGGCATCCCTATACTGCGGCCCTCCAGATGTTGCAAAACTACAACTCCCAGCATGCCCGGACGGCCTACAGCTATCAGCCTACAGCAGGGCATGGAGGGAGTTGTAGTTTGACAACAGCTGGAGGGCCGCAGTTTGGGGATGCCTGCTTTAGACTGTATTTGAGGATGTCCCCATTGTCCTGCACATTATTCATGACTTTATGCCTATTCTCCTAATAAACCCATATTACTGGGATTATTATTGTCTGTCTTTCAAGAGGCCCCTGTGACATGCTTAGGCTGGGTTCACATCATGTTTTTGCCATCCGTTTAGCGTATATGAGAACGGATGCCACTGTATGCGTATTTTTTTTTTTACCAGACTCTGCAGGATACAGAAACGTGGTGTGCTACTCTTTTGTAACTTTTTTTTTTCTTACAAAGTATACGTCAAACAGACGGCAGAAACGGGATGTGAACCCACCCTTATTGATCTGGTATTTTTGCTAACGTCATCTTATCTCCTTGCAGGTACGTTTTTCCCGCCCAGAAAGTGAGCAGGCCAAGCAGAGGAGGGCGCAGTCCTATGAGTTTTTGCAAAAGAAACAAGCTGAGGAGTCCTGGGTGCATCTTCACTACTCTGGGATTAAGGTGGGGATCTCATGGAAAATCTGAAAGGGAATCTGTCACCAGAGACCTCCCTATCAAATTCTTTGCATAGCTCTTCACCTGATTGATTCTCTTGTGATGATCCGAGGCTCCATTCCCCACTTATGCTGCTTTTTCTTAATATGCTAATTAGGCCTTTGGTGCAGTGAGGTCGTCACTGTTGCACCCAGGCTCTGCTCATTTCCTTGGCCAGCCCCTCCCTCACTGTTTTATTACTGCATGGCCCTGTTAATCGAAGCAGCGAGGCAGAGGCTGTCCACAGAAGGAAGCAGAGCTTGGGAGCCACAGGAGCAATGGTGATGCCCTCTTTGCACCAGAGGCCTCATTTGCATATTAAGAAAAGGTGATACTACTATTGACCTAATTGTAAAATGACAATAAAAAAGGTCCTGTGGATAGTGCATAACAATGTAACCAGTATACCCCTTTGAAGGGATTTTCTCTTATCTCAGACAATGGGGGCATATTGCCAAGATATGTCCCCATTGTCTAACAGGTGCGGGTCCCACCTCTGGGACCTTCACTTATATCGAGAACGGAGCCCTGAAAGTGGTGGAGGGCACACTGCGCACACACAGCCGCCCACCATTCATTTTCCATGGGAAAGCTGAAAATAGCTGAGCGCTGGCTCGGTTATTTCCATCAGGCCCAGAGAAGTGAATGGGAGCGGTGGCCGGTCATGCGTGGTGCGCTCCCATCCACTTCTATGGGGACCACGCTTGGTGGTTCCCGGACAGGAGTCCTCCAGCCACCACCTGGTGGGGCTCCGTTCCTGATATACGTGCGGGTCCCAGCGATATGCCGCCATTGTCTGTGATGAGACAACCTCTTTAAAGGGATTGCCCACAATTTTGAAATCATGACTCTCTTCCTAAACAGACCATGTCTGGCATTGTAGCTCAGCTGTATTGATGTAAATATGGCCGAGCTGCAATATCTCACATAACCTGTAGACAGATGTGGTGCTATTTTTGGAAGAAAGTAGCCATGTTTTTCTAATCCTGAGCAACCCCTTTCAACACTGATGAGAATTTTGAATTTTTTGGAGCCTGAAAAATGTTTGGTCAAGAATATTAACACATTATTGCTATTTTAGGACAGTCGATCAGAACATGAAAGACAGTATTTGCTTTGCCAGAATCAGACAATGACTGAAAACCAGGAATTAATGAAATCCCCCAGGTACGTTTCCATAAACTGGTCCTAGACATAAGGTTTATCATTATGGGAGTTTTACTTTCAACAAACTTTGCATTAATCAGTAGAACATGTGAATAGAAACTTTGTAATATACAGTACAGACCAAAAGTTTGGACACACCTTCTCATTCAAAGAGTTTTCTGTATTTTCATGACTATGAAAATTGTAGATTCACACTGAAGGCATCAAAACTATGAATTAACACATGGGGAATTATATACCGTATTTTCCGGACTATAAGGCGCACCTAAAAGCCTAGATTTTTTTCAAAAATCTTAGGTGCGCCTTATAGTCCGGTGCGCCTTATATGTGAACCAAGCAGAGCTTTACGGCCACCGTAGTCAGGAGAATTTACGGGTAATTTTTTATACCGACTGCCCCAACAATGCCTCCGGTTAAGAGACATGCCTACGATGCTGATTTTAAGCTAAAAGCTGTCAGTTTTGCAGTAGAGCATGGAAATAGGGCAGCGGCGCGAGAATTTAACATTAATGAGTCTATGGTTCGCAAGTGGAGGAAAGTAGAAGATGCCCTACGCCAGGTGAAGAAGAGCAAGCTGAGTTTCAGAGGAAAGAAAGCAAGATGGCCACAGTTAGAAGAAAAAATAGAAGAGTGGGTTACCGAACAGAGAAGCGCCGGCAGAAGTGTATCCACGGTCTCTATCCGACTTAAAGCCACAGCGGTAGCCCGGGACTTGGGGATCAAGGAGTTCCAAGGAGGTCCTTCATGGTGCTTTCGCTTCATGAAAAGGCGAAACCTTTCCATCCGCACCAGAACCACTGTCTGCCAGCAACTGCCGAAGGACTATGAGGAGAAGATTGATATTTTCCGCGCCTACTGCCTATCAAAAATCACTGTCAAAAACATCCAGCCTGAACACATAATAAACATGGATGAGGTCCCCCTCACATTTGACATACCTGTCCAACGTACAGTTGAGAAAACCGGGACCAGAACGGTGTCTATACGCACCACAGGAAATGAGAGGTCTTCCTTCACCGTTGTTCTCGCCTGTCAGGCTAATGGCCAGAAACTACCACCGATGGTAATATTCAAGAGGAAGACTTTGCCAAAAGAAAGTTTTCCTGCTGGTGTCATCATCAAGGCTAACCCGAAGGGCTGGATGGACGAGGAGATGATGATGGAGTGGCTGAAGATAGTCTATGTGAAGAGACCGGGCGGTTTTTTTCACACATCCCCTTCCCTATTGGTCTATGACTCCATGCGCGCCCATGTGACCGATGCAGTGAAAGCCCAAGTGAAGAAGACCAACACTGAGCTTGCTGTCATTCCGGGTGGATTAACAAAAGAGCTCCAGCCACTGGACATCGGAGTGAACAGGTCATTTAAGGTGAAACTGCGAGCTGCGTGGGAGCGATGGATGACTGAAGGTGATCACACATTCACCAAAACAGGGAGGCAACGCCGGGCACGTTATGCCACTATGTGCCAGTGGATCCTGGATGCCTGGAAGAAGATATCAGTCTCCAGTGTCATCCGAGCATTTTGGAAGGCTGGAATCATCACCGAAGAGCCAAGCAGCAGCAATGACACCGACTCGGATAATGATGAGGGGGACCCGACAGTGCTGGATGCAGAAATTGCCCAACTGCTGAACTCTGACACTGAAGATGAAGACTTTGATGGATTTCAGGAGGAGGAATTACCGGTAACTGAAAATGTACCGTAAGTGGACATTTTCAGTTACCACTGAACAAGTTGAGAGTAACAGTACTGTGAAAGAGTTAAATAAACTTTGTTATTATAAAAGATTTAGAGTTGTGTTTCATTTACTGTAGGTTCCTTTCATAACCGGGAAGTTTGTATGTGTATTATGGTACCAGTCAAATTTCCCGCACGGACCTCTAAACCAGCGACCAATCACAGCGCTCCTACAGCGCTGTGATTGGTCGCTGTGGGCGGACCTGAAGGAGAACGGTGAATGTGAATATTACCGGGCATTTAAACCAGCGACCAATCACAGCCCTCCTACAGCGCTGTGATTGGTCGCTGTTTTATATGCCCCTGCGGGAACTTTGAATGTGAACATTCCGGACTATAAGGCGCACCTGCAGCCTATGATTGTTCCAACAATCTTAGGTGCGCCTTATAGTCCAGTGCGCCTTATATGTGAACAAAAAAGGTTTTGACGGCTCTAATTGAGAGTGCGCCTTATAGTCCGGTGCGCCTTATAGTCCGGAAAATACTGTACTTAACAAAAAAGTGTGAAACAACTAAAAATATGTCTTATATTCTAGGTTCTTCAAAGTAGCCACCTTTTGCTTTGATTACTGCTTTGCACACTCTTAGCATTCTCTTGATAAGCTTCAAGAGGTAGTCACCTGAAATGGTATTCCAACAGTCTTGAAGGAGTTCCCAGAGATGCTTAGCACTTGTTGGCCCTTTTGCCTTCACTCTGCGGTCCAGCTCACCCCAAACCATCTCGATTGGGTTCAGGTCTGGTGACTGTGGAGGCCAGGTCATCTGGCATAGCACCCCATCACTCTCCTTCTTGGTCCAATAGCCCTTACACAGCCTGGAGGTGTGTTTGGGGTCATTGTCCTGTTGATAAATAAATGATGGTCCAACTAAACGCAAACCGGATGGAATAGCATGCTGCTGCAAGATGCTGTGGTAGCCATGCTGGTTCAGTATGCCTTCAATTTTGAATAAATCCCCAACAGTGTCACCAGCAAAGCACCCCCACACCATCACACCTCCTCCTCCATGCTTCACGGTGGGAACCAGGCATGTAGAGTCCATCCGTTCACCTTTTCTGCGTCGCACAAAGACACGGTGGTTGGAACCAAAGATCTCAAATTTGGACTCATCAGACCAAAGCACAGATTTCCACTGGTCTAATGTCTATTCCTTGTGTTCTTTAGCCCAAACAAGTCTCTTCTGCTTGTTGCCTGTCCTTAGCAGTGGTTTCCTAGCAGCTATTTTACCATGAAGGCCTGCTGCACACAGTCTCCTCTTAACAGTTGTTGTAGAGATGTGTCTGCTGCTAGAACTCTGTGTGGCATTGACCTGGTCTCTAATCTGAGCTGCTGTTAACCTGCGATTTCTGAGGCTGGTGACTCGGATGAACTTATCCTCCGCAGCAGAGGTGACTCTTGGTCTTCCTTTCCTGGGGCGGTCCTCATGTGAGCCAGTTTCTTTGTAGTGCTTGATGGTTTTTGCGACTGCACTTGGGGACACTTTCAAAGGTTTCCCAATTTTTCGGACTGACTGACCTTTATTTCTTAAAGTAATGATGGCCGCTCATTTTTCTTTACTTAGCTGCTTTTTTCTTGCCATAATACAAATTCTAACAGTCTATTCAGTAGGACTATCAGCTGTGTATCCACCTGACTTCTGCCCAACACAACTCATGGTCCCAACCCCATTTATAAGGCAAGAAATCCCACTTATTAAACCTGACAGGGCACACCTGTGAAGTGAAAACCATTTCAGGTGACTACCTCTTGAAGCTCATCAAGAGAATGCCAAGAGTGTGCAAAGCAGTAATCAAAGCAAAAGGTGGCTACTTTGAAGAACCTAGAATATAAGACATATTTTCAGTTGTTTCACACTTTTTTGTTAAGTATATAATTCCACGTGTTAATTCATAGTTTTGATGTCTTCAGTGTGAATCTACTATTTTCATAGACATGAAAATACAGAAAACTCTTTGAATGAGAAGGTGTGTCCAAACTTTTGGTCTGTACTGTATCCCATCAGAGAAAGCTTCTCCCTTTACTAGCTTAACTACATAAATCAGTAGTCCATGTGAATAGAAACTTAGTAATATATCTCACGAGAAAAATGCAGCCTTCTCCCTTCTAAGGGCAGCATGTCTGTGTTTGTCTGCACCTCATTCCTCTGAGCCTCCAGCGCGATAGCAGTATAACCTGTGTCTCAAGACTGATTCAGCAGAGAATGTTAAGTTAGGAGGGGGAATAAGCTTTTTTTTCTCTGATGAAATGTTACAAAGTTTCTTATATTCCCCTGTACTATTCGTTTATGCAAAGTTTCTTTAAAAAGACAGTGGGGGAGATTTATCAAACTGGTGTAAAGTAAAATTGTCTTAGTTGCCCACAGCAACAAATCAGATTCCACCTTTCATTTTTCACAGCTCCTTTGGAAAATGAAAGGTGGAATTGGAATTGGTTGCTATGGGTAACTAAGCCAGTTCTACTTTACACCAGTTTGATAAATCTCTCCAAGTGACTATTTAAATCTTGATGACCTATTCAGTGGGTTTGGGACTCCCACCCCGACCAGTCAGCCGAACTAGCACAGATTCCTGCCCTGTGTAGCAACCGGAAGAGGTACTGTATAGTGACAGTAGGATCTTTCTTGTATTTCAGTGAATACCTGCAGATGCTGATGCCTGCTAATGTTGAGGAAGAAACGTAAGTATTTTCTTGTTTTGATGTTTTTTTGTTGGGCGTCTGACTGCTGGAGTTTTAATTTGTTTTTGTCTCAACATGAGCAGGGTAAAACTTGGAATTGTGCTCAAATTCTTAAACGTCTAATGCAAAAAATGAAAATTAGATCTCATATAGGACATAACAACCTCTTTCAAACAATGCTAGAACCAGCCCTGTACCTCACATGGATCCAGAGATCTCCACATTCATTGCTCTGCCAGATTTATATCAAGCTGACTCCAGGGGAGTGTCCTTTCTGCTGCAGCTCAGGGGGCGTGTCCATGCTCTGCCTATCACAGCTCAGGAGGCCGTGTCCCTGCTCTTCCTATCACAGCTCAGGAGGCAGTTGAAAGATGAAACTGGGCATGTGCGGCCATCTCATTGAGCAGGACAATGAAATAAGAACCAAAACAAACAGCAGGTGGCGCTATAGAGACACATTTCATTGAATGTCTCAGTGGCTATGCTAAATTTTTAAATATATGCAATTACAAAAGTATTCAGATCCAGGTGCTGGTTTGAAAACTGTAGAATATTTTTCATGGGACAACCCCTTTAAGCTGGCCATAGGGCATATGATAAAAATCTGCTGCCCGATGCAGTTGTACCCATTATAATATCTGTTATGTACGATGTTTTTCATCCCTTCCTGTAAATTTCAAAATACCTACCTTTGAAAATCAGATTGGTGGAAATCATCAACTTTAGTAAAAATTCACCTAGTCTCAAGATCCTCGATACTTTACTCAGGAAACTTGCGTACCACTTTCAGTCAAGAGTCCATTACCTGTAATAGGACAGGATTGAAAAATGATTCTGATATCTGGGTAATTTTTTTTCCTGAACAGTGAAAAGCCGGTGGCTCCAAGCAACGTGCTGTCAATGGCTCAACTGAGGACGCTGCCGCTGGCTGATCAGATCAAGATCTTGATGAAAAATGGTATGTCTTTCAAAGCGTGATAAACCGTAATCCAACAGCTATCACTGCTGTTAAAAAGCATCTGTGAGCATGGTCAGTCCTATTAAATTAGGCATTTTCTATAACTTTATCCATAGGAAAAATGCTTTAAAGGGGACCTGTCATCAATTTTATGCTGCCCATACTAACGGCAGAATAAAGTAGAGACAGGTGAGTTGATTTCAGCGGTCTGTCATCATACCAACATCACAATCATTGCAGACTGGGCCTGGAAAAGAGTCATGGCCACCTGAGAAGAGTTATGGTTATTCATGAATTCCTGCTCTTCCCGCCCACCTGCTGATTACTGACAGGCTTCTACCTAGTTTTCTCCCTTTCTCTCTAGGAGAGAACTGCCAGTCATCAGCAGATGGGAGGGAAGAGCAGGAGATTATGAAAAACCATGACTCTTCAGGTAGATTTGACTATTTTGAAGGCCTGAGCTACAATGTTTATGATGCTGGTTCTTGGCAACCACTTACTTTTAGCTCATGAGTGACACACGCTGAAATCAGAATCTCTGTCACTACTTCATGCTGCCCTCAGTGAGGTCAGTATAAAGTTGATGACAGGTTCCCTTTAAAATTACGCATGGCAAAGATGTGAGCAGAAAAATGCCACCAAAATAAAAGCTTGTAAAAAAAAACAAAACATAAAAAAACATGAATTTTATAGCTTTTTTTTTTCAATCTCAAAAAAGATGCTGCCACATATTGTATGTAAAAAGGAAACGTCCAAAAACATCTGACTTGTGAAGTGTTTTTTGTAGGTTTGCAGTGTCAATTGATCTGTAGAGAACTGAAAAGAATGCATTGGTTAAAGGAACAAAACATGCAAAAATGCCATCAAAACACAATATACATACAAGTAGGGCTAAAGGAAACAATAGATATCTGTGGGACAAAAATGCCAGAAAATGAGAGGAAAAAGTCACAGCCAAAGCATACTGCAATTTTAACAAAATATCACTAACCCCACAAAATGTAACTCACTGCGTGGAGCTAGCGTTTTTGCCTAAAAAGCACAATAAAAAAGTAAAAAAATAATAATAATGTGGCACCACCGGTATAGTATTTTGTATACATTTTCTAATGTGTTCATATTGTCCTTGCAGTTAAGGTAATACCGTTTGCAAATCTCATGGGATTAATGGCAGCAGGAACAGAATCTATTGCAGTTCTGCGGTGTATACAGCAGGTGGCGATGTTGGTTCAAGGAAATTGGGTGGTTAAGAGGTGAGCACTGAATAGTTTACTACAAAATATGTCTTAAAGAGGACCTGTCACCACAAAATGCAGTGCAGTCTGCAGGCCACATGTTATAGATCAGGAAGAGCTGAGCAGATTGATATATAGTTTTGTGGGAAAAGATTCAGTAAAACTTGTAATTTATACATTTAAATCTCTGCTGTTTCTGAGTTCATTTTTGTACAGGAAGGTGTTATCAGTGATTGATAGCATTCCCTGTGTTAGGCTACTTTCACACTAGCGTTTTATAATTCCGGTATTGAGTTCCGTCATAGGGGCTCAATACCGGAATAAAACGCTTCAGTTTTGTCCCCATTCATTGTCAATGGGGACAAAACTCAACTGAAGACAACGGAATGCTCCTAAAAGCATTCCGTTCCGTCTTCAGACCGGAGAGCAAACCGCAGCATGCTGCGGTTCTCTCTCCGGTCCAGGCATCCGCACCAAGACGGATCCGTCATGACCCCCAATGCAAGTCAATGGGGACGGATCCGTTCAGTGTGACACAATGGTAAACGGATCCGTCCTCCATTGACTTTAAATGGAGTTCATGACGGATCCATCCACAGCACACCAAACAGGACAGACACATGCATGCATGTCCCTCCGTCAGCACGCATCCGGCGGCACCCTTCACCTGCCGGATCCGTGCTGCCGCTAGTGTGAAAGAGGCCTAAGTGTGTATACAGAGATAGTTGTCAGTCACTGATAGCTGTACACGGGGAGGTGTTATCAGTGATGGATAGTATTTTCTGTGATAGTGTGTATGCAGAGATAGCTGTCAGTCACTGATAGCTGTACCCAGGGAGTTATCACTGATAGCAGTTTTTGTGTAAGTGTGTATACAGAGATAGATGTCAGTCACGATTAGAGATGCGCGAACGTGCTCGAAACGAGCACTGTACCGCTCGGCTCCCCTGCGCTCGCATGGGCGCAGGCAGGCGCTTCCGTCCACCTGAGGAGGACAGGGAGCGGCTGCCTGCGCCCATGCGAGCGCAGGGGAGCCGAGCGGTACAGTGCTCGTTTCGAGCACGTTCGCTCATCTCTAGTCACGATAGTTATACACAGGGAGGTATCAGTGATTGATAGCTTTCTATGTGTAAGTGTGTATACATAGGTAGCTGTAAGTCAGTGATAGCTGTACACGTGGGAGGTGTGTATGTATGTATATATATATATATATATATATATATATATAAGCACTATAGTATCCTAAAGGAACTCCCTAGTAATCATCATGTTAATTACTGTAGAACTTTGCTATGCTAGTTTAATGAAAAATGGTCTGCCTATGGACTGGACACACTGCTTTTTATTTTGGAGTCTGTCCTATACTTTCTGTCCAAATCAACGATCTGTCTTGCTTTTCTAAACATGGAAAAATTGTTTTGATTTCCTTTGTCTCTAGTGATGTGCTCTATCCAAAAGAGTCATCCAGTCCTCACAGTGGGGTCTCTGCTGAAGTTTTGTGTCGAGGAAGAGATTTTGTTGTAAGTATGAACAGTACAGAATGCAGAGCTTTTATAAATGCCCCACAGCGAGGCGGCATACTTACCTGCTTCCAGGTGCTTGGTTCTTCCTCTGCTGTCTTCACTACACTTCAATCCCTACATGTAAACTTCCAGCATGGACTAGGGTCACTTGCTATTGCAGCCAAAGCTGTCCGCAGCCGAGTTGTCTCACCAAGCAGCGCTTGACTCGGCTGCTTGGGGACATGTCACTGCTGTGGCCAGTCATTGGCTGCAGAAGCACACGGGACTCTGTAAGTTTACATGCAAGGACCGAAGCACAGTGAAGACAGTGTTGGCCCCATGGAGCCGGAACGGAGCGTCAGAGCACATGTAAGTAAGACTGCCTCCACAGGTCCCGCTTAGTGAGTGGGTTTACACAGGGTGATGCACAGACAATTATTGGCAATTGACCAAACATTCTTTATAAATGCCTGATCGTTGAGTGGAGGTGATGACTAATTACGTGCAGCAGTAATCTCCTCTGTATTTGCTGGCAGCACATCCATGAACACAGGGCGATGTGCTGCCGACAATTGAGGATTTAATGTGCCACAGGAAAGATGCGATCACCCGATGAATGAGCGTTTTGCTAATTCCTGGGTTGATCATTGACACATTACACAGGACAATTACTGGGAATGAGCGTTCATACCCAAAAATGGCCTAGTAATCTGCCTGTGTAAAGAGGCCTTTTCTTGCCTTATATATCTGCATATAGAACATTAAAGAGGACCTTTCACCACTCCTGACATGCCTGTTTTAATAGCTCCATGCATTCCCCATGTAATAACAATCTGGAGCATCTATTCTTATGTCTGTATGTTGTGCCATTCCTTTATTATTTCTACTAGAAGTTATGAATGAATTGCTAGCAGTCTGTAGTAAGTGTGCAGAGGGGTGGTAACAAGTTGGGGGTGTGTACCTGCACAAACTCACTCTATCCAATCAGTGCTGCCACTTTCAGGCTGTGCAGGTACACGCCCACAACTGGTCACTTCCCCTCTGTTCCCTTACTGCAGACTGCTAGCAAATCATTCATAACTTCTAGTAGAAATAATAAAGGAATGGCACAACATAGAGCCATAAGAACAGATGCTCCTGAATTGTTAGTTTCATGAAATCCCTATGTAATATTAAAACAGGCATGTCAGGAGTGGGGAGATGTCCTGTTTAAAGAGGACCTTTCACCAATCCTGACATGCCTGTTTTAATAGCTTCATGCATTCCCCATGTAATAACAATTCTGGAACATCTATTCTTATGTCTGTATGTTGTGCCATTCCTTTATTATTTGCACTAGAAGTTATGAATGAATTGCTATTTCTCTTCAGTAAGGGAACAGAGGGGAGGTAACAAGTTGGGGGTGTGTCCCTGCACAGTCTGAACATGGCAGCACTGATTGGCTAGAGTCAGACTATGCAGGTACACACCCCCAACTGGTTACCTCCCCTCTGTTCCTTTACTGAAGGCAAATAGCAATTCATTCATAACTTCTAGTGCAAATAATAAAGGAATGGCACAACATACAGACATAAGAATAGATGTTCCAGAATTGTTAGTACGTGGGGGATGCATGAAGCTATTAAAACAGGCATGTCAGGAGTGGTGAAAGGTCCTCTTTAAGGTCTGCATTTGATAATTGATTATTATTCCCTTGAATTAACAGTATCTTATCAGCAGTTCTTCCATAGCAAATTATATAAAAATCAATATAGATGTCGGGGAAGGAGGGGAGCGGCTCTGATTGCTACCATTGATGTATTTGGAGTGCCCTTCATTTCAATGGAAACTGGAAGGACAATAGAACTTGTAGCATTTACCATCTTTAAATTGTCAGTGAAGCCTTGTCACTAATGGTTTTGTCTTTCTTAGATGTGGAAGTTCACACAAGATCGCTGGGTGGTGAGGAAGGAGGTGGCAACGGTGACAAAGGTATGAATGCTATACATGTTCTTTTAGGTGGAATAGATATTGAGGGGTGTAGTCCAACCCATGTGAGCTGCTAGGTAAGATATAAGCAGCATGCACTGACCTGAGCTGATCTGGCTCAAACCAAAGTACCCAGCGTGTAAGCACAGTTTCCCTGGCTCTTCATGTGCCCATCAGATATACTCCATGTAATCAGCGTAGCCAGCAGTTGCGTGAATAAGGTTTCTATTGATATAATATGTGCAGTAATAATGCTATGAACATTGATTGGACGTCTTGTCTTTTTTCCCCTAGCTCTGCCAAGAAGATGTGAAGGACTTCCTGGACCAGATGGCCATACCTAGAATTAACAAAGGCTGGGAGTTCATGCTGCCTTTCGATGAAGATTTTATGAAGAAGCATCCAGATGTGGTCCAGAGACAGTCTATGCTGTGGAAGGGTATACAGTCCAAGTGAGTACAGCATGCAAATAGAAGTGGCAGATACAGGGTTCAAATGCTGTATAGCAGTGGCAATTTATTTTTACATTTGGAAAAACCCTGATAAAATGATTCTTGGGGAATCCCCCCACAGCTCCACAATCACTGATAACACCTCCCTGTGTACAATTATCAGAGACTGACAGCTATCTCTGTATACACACTTACACAGAGAAAGCTATCAATCACTGATAACATCTCCCCATGTACAGCTAACAGTGAGTGACAGTTATTTCTGTATACACACTTACACAGAGAATTCTATCAATCACTGATAACACCTCCCCGTGTACAACTATCAGTGCCTGACAGCTATCTGTGTACAGGCTTACACAGAGAATGCTATCAATCATTCTTTGTGTACGTGTGGTGCCCATATACTGTGGACCCGCTGTTTGCGGGCTACAATAGGGGCCTGGTTGGCACACATTTGTGTTCATGAGCCCTAACAGTGTGGAAAATTGTTCACTATTATTAGGCGGGGTGTTACGTGGTTTCTGCATTTATACAATGTAATATAAATTGTGTACATGATCAAAAAGTATGATGTTGGCAATGCCAGCAGTGGTGGTAGGTCCTGGGATCCAACATACAGAATGGATCTGGCCCTGCAGATAGATATATATAACCCATTATGAAAGCCAAAGACTGGTGTTATTTTTTTTTCGGACCATCTAGAAGCTGGACTGGTTTTAATTTACATTTTGATGTCTTTCTTTTGCAGGTTAGAGAAGGTGTTTAGCTTGTCAAAGGAAGATCTGACGTCTAAAAAGACAGATATGTCTTCAGGTAATTATACAAAGTGTCATTTAAAAATGTTTCCATCGGTTATATACCGTATTTTTCGCCCTATAAGACGCACCGGCCCATAAGACGCACCTAGGTTTTAGAGGAGGAAAATAAGAAAAAATATTTTTGATTAGTTGTCAGGTCAGACCAGCAATCAGACCCCCAATGTTAATCAGCCCTCAGCTCACAGCCCCAATTAGACCCCCCAATGTTAATAAGACCTCAGATCAGACCCCCAATTAGACCTCAGCTCAGACCCCAATGTGAATGACCCCCAATCAGACCTCAAATAAAAGCCCCATGCATCTTATCAACCCCCATATGCCTCTCATCAGCCCCCATATGATCCCCCATGCCTGTAATTAGCCCCCCATGCCTTTAATTAGCCCCATGCCTGTAATTAGCCCCCATATCAGCCCAATGCGTCATTTCAGCCCCCATATCAGCCCCATGCCTCACCTCATCCCCCATATCAGCCCCCATGCCTCTATTCATCCCCCATATCAGCCCCCATGCCTCACTTCATCCGCTATATCAACCCCCATGCTTCTATTCATTTCCCATATCAGCCCCATGCCTCTATTCATCCCCCATATCAGCCCCCATGCCTCTATTCATCCCCCATATCAGCCCCCATGCCTCTATTCATTCCCCATATCAGCCACCATGCCTCACTTCATCCCCCATATCAGCCCCCATGCTTCTATTCATCCCCCATATCAGCCCCCATGCCTCTATTCATCCCCCATATCAGCCCCCATGCTGAAACTCAAGGCTGCACAAAGACAGGGGTTACATTTTTTTAATAAAGATAATTTGAAAAGATGATATTTTTTTTTTTAGCTCATAATGAGTACAAAGCATTATTTTTCAAAAATGCCTGCAAATGTGTGCATAGCATTTAAAGGGGCGTATGCTCTACCCAAATAAAGCGTCATTACTGTGTACTTTTGTGTTCTTAACCCCTTCGCGACCAGCGCCGTACATGTACGGCGCTGGGGCGATGCGGGCACATGGCGCCCGCTCGCGGGTGCGGCGGGCGTCATGGCCGGCAAGTCTCTGCTGTTTCTAACAGCAGAGACTTGCCGCTACCTACCACAACGGCGGCGTCTTCCGGGTTGACTAGATGCCGTGATCACACGTGATCACGGCATCTAGTTGCGTCTAAACCCGGAAGCGTTCGCTTCCGGGTGGTGTACAGACACCCCGTGTGACCAATCGGGGTGTCTGTACACCATATGAAAACTGTAATCCTCGCTGGTGAGGATTACAGTTTTCAAACTGCAATTCTTATTCTGGCCACTAGATGGCAGGCCAGGATAAGAAATGAGCAATTGATGGTTTTCTGAGCCTATAAAACCCAGAATTGCTCATAAAGAAAAAAAAAAAAAGCCACAATTTATAAGCCCATATTTGAGCTTTCTAATAGTAAAAAAAAAATTAAAAAAAAATGTTAAAAAATATATAAAAAATAAAAAAGATGTAAAAGTTCAAATCACCCCCCTTTCCGTATAAGTAAAAAATAAATACCTAAATAACAATAAATATAGACATCATGGGTATCACCGTGACCGAAAACGCCTGTACTTTTAAAATATAAAAAAAAAAATTCCAATACGGCGAATTGTGTGGCGGAAAAAAAGCGTCCAAATGGCGATTTGCCGTTTTTTGTCGCTTTTTTTTTCTAAAAAAATTAAATAAAAAGTGATCAAAAAGTCATACACACCCCAGAATGGTATCAATAAAAACTTCAGATCGTCCCGCAAAAAATGAGCCCCCATACAGCTCTGTACACATAAATACCAAAAAGTTATAGGGGTCAAGATTTGACAAGGAAAAAAAAAAAAAAAAAAAGGGCAACTTTCTAATTATGTTATCACTATGAAAACGCAGGAAAAACTATACATATTAGGTATTGCCGGATTCGTACTGACCAGTAGAATGAAAGTAACGGATCAGTTTTAATGCACATCGAACGCTGTAAATAAGAAACCCGTAGAACTGTAGCGGAATAGCGTTTTCTTTGCAATTTCACCCGGTTTGGAATTTTCCCGCTTCCCACTACACTGTATGCAATATTAAATGGTGGCGTTGGAAAGTACAACTTGTCCCGCAAAAAACAAGCCCTCATACAGCTATGTGAACAGAAAAATAAAAGAGTTATGGCTGTTTGAAGGCAGGGAGCGCAAAACGAAAATGCAGAACCGAAAAAAGCTCCGGTCGTGAAAGGGTTAAATCCCTTGCGTTTTTAAGATCTCTGCTGTCAGTGAGAAGATTGTTGTTTACATACAGATCGAGTCCTGCTGTTGCAACCATGTATTAGTTTGGTGTTCACACTGTTTAGCTTATTGTCTAGACTTGATCCAACTGTATCAGGGGAAAGCAGGACTAGCTGTGTATGGGTTTGAAGCCACTACATGTAAATAAGAATAATTTAAAGAAGAACTCCCGCAAAAATTTTTATTCTCTGACCTGTTAGAAAGGTGCATGATATAATCTGTAGTGAATGTCATTTTCTTATCAGAGGCTGAAATTGAGAGTTTCCACTCTCTTCTTATTGTAGCTGGGTCATGTGACCAACTCCCTGACCTCCAACTGACCCAGGACAGGAAGCCAGTAACTGCTCTATTCATTCCTATAAGACTGAAAGTGAGGCTCCCATAGGAATGCAGATAAAATTAGACTTCCTGTCCACACATAAGGTGCTGTGTGAGTTGGTGGGTCTAATTCCTAGTCACATGACACAGATAAGAAACTTCAGGATGATATAACTCAAAAATTCAGCTACTGGTAAGAAAATGACATTCAGTACAGATTACATCATGTACATTTCTAGCAGGACATGGAATAAAAATTTTTGCGGGAGTTCTTCTTTAAGGGGGTTGTTCACCCCTGGGGACCTCTCCTGACATGTTTGTTTCAGTAAGTACTTGCATCCCCCATGTAATAGCAATTCTGATGCATTTGTTCTTATGACTCTATGTTGTGCCATTCCTTTATTATTCCTGCTAGTCTGACACTGGCAGAACTGATTAGATAGTGTCAGACTGTGCAGGGACAAACCACAAACTGGTAACACCCATCTGGACCTTCATTGCAAACTGCTAGTAATTTATTCCTACCTTTTAGCGGGAATAGAGGAATGATACAACATAGAGTCATAAGTATAGATGCTCTAGAATTGTTATTACATGGGGTATGCAAGTAATTACTAGTATTCCTCTTTAAGGTGCTCCTACATGTAAGATGAACATTGGCCAGTCCCACCAAATGTTTATTGGGGGGGGCTGACTCCATTGATCACAAATGTTAGGGGGAGGGAGGATCAGACTTTTTGTATTTCAACATGCCCAATCTTTTGTTCTAAAAGGAGATAAGCCATTGCCAGAAGTATCTGGCAGCAGCCTCCGGCCTCTCCCACTGAGGCCACATGCAGAGTCGACCGTGCTGAGCATGGACCTGTGTATGGGGGTTCGGGAGGGATAAAGTGTTTGGACAACCTCACTGCTAGATATCAAGTTTTTATGTGGATTATGTGGAGTGTTAATCTGCAGCTTGTGTATATTGATCTGCCTTTGAGAACCAAGATATTATGAAGTATTGGATTTCATAAACCATGGGATTGAACACAGGGATCCAAGTATGTGTCAAGTGGGTGACAGGAATTTGAGCACCTATTCATCCTGGCTTAGCGAACCCTCTCATTAATCTGATTTACCCATAAAGTCTGGTGTTGTTGATTTACGATTTTTGCTTCCAATGGAAACCAAGTTCTGAAAAGTTAGATGGAAATAACAAGCTTGATTGGCGAACCTGCGGCCCTCCGGCTGTTGTAAGACTACAACTCCCGTTATTCCCAGCTGTAGGCTATCTGGGCATGATGGGAGTTGTAGTTTTGCAACAGCTGGATGGCCGCAGGTTGAGCATCCCTGGGCTAAGCCATATATGCATGTGATTGACAGCCTTCGCTCTATGACTGTATACAGACATAGCTAACAATCACTGATAGTACTGCCTCCTCATAGAGGGAAGGCTGTCAATCACTGATAGGACCTCCTCCTCATAGAGGGAAGGCTGTCAGTCACTGATAGGATCTCCTCCTCATAGAGGGAAGGCTGTCAGTCACTGATAGGACCTCCTCCTCATAGAGGGAAGGCTGTCAGTCACTGATAGGATCTCCTCCTCATAGAGGGAAGGCTGTCAGTCACTGATAGGATCTCCTCCTCATAGAGGGAAGGCTGTCAGTCACTGATAGGATCTCCTCCTCATAGAGGGAAGGCTGTCAGTCACTGATAGGATCTCCTCCTAATAGAGGGAAGGCTGTCAGTCACTGATAGGATCTCCTCCTCATAGAGGGAAGGCTGTCAGTCACTGATAGGATCTCCTCCTCATAGAGGGAAGGCTGTCAGTCACTGATAGGACCACCTCCTCATAGAGGGAAGGCTGTCAGTCACTGATAGGATCTCCTCCTCATAGAGGGAAGGCTGTCAATCACTGATAGGACCTTATCCTCATAGAGGGAAGGCTGTCAATCACTGATAGGACCTCCTCCTCATAGAGGGAAGGCTGTCAATCACTGATAGGACCTCCTCCTCATAGAGGGAAGGCTGTCAATCACTGATAGGACCTCCTCCTCATAGAGGGAAGGCTGTCAGTCACTGATAGGATCTCCTCCTCATAGAGGGAAGGCTGTCAATCACTGATAGGACCTCCTCCTCATAGAGGGAAGGCTGTCAGTCACTGATAGGACCGCCTTATCATAGAGGGAAGGCTGTCAGTCACTGATAGGACCTCCTCCTCATAGAGGGAAGACTGTCAATCACTGATAGGACCTCCTCCTCATAGAGAGAAGGCTGTCAGTCACTGATAGGACCTCCTCCTCATAGAAGGAAGGCTGTCAATCACTGATAGGACCTCCTCCTCATAGAGGGAAGGCTGTCAATAGCTGATAGGACCTCTCTTCATAGAGGGAAGGCTGTCAATCACTGATAGGACCTCTCTTCATAGAGGGAAGGCTGTCAATCACTGATAGGACCTCCTCCTCATAGAGGGAAGGCTGTCAGTCACTGATAGGACCTCCTCCTCATAGAGGGAAGGCTGTCAGTCACTGATAGGATCTCCTCCTCATAGAGGGAAGGCTGTCAATCACTGATAGGACCTCCTCCTCATAGAGGGAAGGCTGTCAATCACTGATAGGACCTCCTCCTCATAGAGGGAAGGCTGTCAATCACTGATAGGACCTTATCCTCATAGAGGGAAGGCTGTCAATCACTGATAGGACCTTATCCTCATAGAGGGAAGGCTGTCAATCACTGATAGGACCTCCTCCTCAGAGAGCAGGCTGTCAATCACTGATAGGACCTCCTCCTCATAGAGGGAAGGCTGTCAATCACTGATAGGACCTCCTCCTCATAGAGGGAAGGCTGTCAATCACTGATAGGACCTCCTCCTCATAGAGGGAAGGCTGTCAGTCACTGATAGGATCTCCTCCTCATAGAGGGAAGGCTGTCAATCACTGATAGGACCTCCTCCTCATAGAGGGAAGGCTGTCAATAGCTGATAGGACCTCTCTTCATAGAGGGAAGGCTGTCAATCACTGATAGGACCTCCTCCTCATAGAGGGAAGGCTGTCAGTCACTGATAGGACCTCCTCCTCATAGAGGGAAGGCTGTCAGTCACTGATAGGATCTCCTCCTCATAGAGGGAAGGCTGTCAGTCACTGATAGGACCGCCTTATCATAGAGGGAAGGCTGTCAGTCACTGATAGGACCTCCTCCTCATAGAGGGAAGACTGTCAATCACTGATAGGACCTCCTCCTCATAGAGAGAAGGCTGTCAGTCACTGATAGGACCTCCTCCTCATAGAAGGAAGGCTGTCAATCACTGATAGGACCTCCTCCTCATAGAGGGAAGGCTGTCAATAGCTGATAGGACCTCTCTTCATAGAGGGAAGGCTGTCAATCACTGATAGGACAACCTCCTGGACTTCAAAGCCCAGAATGAGCAGGAAATTAAATGAGTTAATTACTGATTCTACTGACTCTTTACCCACACAACTATATACCATTCTGCTCAGCTCCTCCCGCTCTATAACATGGTGCCATTAACTTACATTGAATTTTCATGGTAACAGGTTCCCTTTAACAGAAAGTGTGTGGGAAGGGGGGGGGGGGGGGATTGAGAATTTTTTTGCACGATAGCTTGTAACATACTAAGTACTAAATTAGGACTTGATAATAAATGTTCGTTGTGTAGCTCTAGCTTTTGGTGAGAAGTCAGTCTGGTGTTCATCTATGGCTTATGCTACAAATCCTGTGTGGCTTTGATGACTGATGGTTTTATCCTCAGTTTTCTTACATGAGTTAAGCCAGCAAATTTGCAGGTCTCTTCTACCCTTCCCTGTCATATCCTCTTGTGCTGCTAATTATCTCCGTTCTATAGAATCATTTTCCTGTCCCAGCATTTTTTTGTCCTGTTGTAAACCGGTTAAGAGGATATGCACAGGCTTAATTGAGGATTTGCTTTTCAATGTGTGATCTCACTTTATTAATTCATGTTTGGTGTCTCTATGATTTAGGAAGGATTCACATTTCTGGATTGCGAAGGTGTGTCCAAACCACGGGTTTACTGCCTCAAATTCACGGCATCATAGGGATCTACCATGCTGTTCGTTTGGGTCTTTAAACCCATGGTCGGGCCAGGACATACGTCTGAAAACTGGACATGTGAATCCAGCCTGAGGCTACGGTCACATCTGCGTCAGACGCTTCCGTCACGCATTCAGTCATGGGAAGAACAGCATGGCATGCTGCGCTGTCCTTCCCATCAAAATGATGGGCGTCTTGCATTATAATTCAGTGGGTTGTGTTGGGCGTGGTTGGAGTGACGGATCCGGTACGGTTGATACGAGAAACCACCATGCAGATGTGAACAGACCTTTATAGCACTATGGCTTCCAGTATAAATCTAGTGCACTCGGCAGTGCATTCACCATTACTTTTAGGCTACGTTTACACGGACGTATTTTATTTCCGTGTCCGTTACTTTTTTAGTTTTTTTGCGGATTGGAGAAGGACCCATTCATTTTAATTGGTCTGCAAAAAAAAATATCCGTTCTGTAGCCCCGCACACATGTCACATGCCTTAGGCCTCATTCACACGACCATATGTATTCCATGATCCGTATAAAAACGGAAGACATACGGAAAGTCTTCTGTAGTGTTCCGCAATTTTGCGGACCCATTGACTTTATTTAGGCTACGGACGTTATTTTGCGGCCAAGTATAGGACATGTTTTATTTTTTTGTGGGGGAACTTCCGTGAGATACGGCATGCGGAATGCACATGGTGTGCATTCCGCATTTTTTTTTCTCCTATGGAAAAATTAATGGGTCCGTATGGTTCTGCATCTTATCCGCAAAAATGCGGTTAAGATGTGGAAATGTACATTTGGTCGTGTGAATGGGGCAGGTGCATCTTTTGAACAACCACTATTCTTTCCGACCCCTCTACACATAGGGGAGAGAAGAATAAGCTGTTACTAGACCCCTCTGGCAATGAGAACAAAGGATTGGACCTGGTGAAATTCGATGTGCCCAGTTAATCTTTCCTCCAACATTTAGACATTTAGTGTCAAGCTAGAGTTGCGACTATAGATGGTCAGACAATGCCTTTCATACCCCCTTTTTTTTCCCAAGGTCTGAAATGCCTCAGTGGGTCTATGTATGTTAGAATTATGGTTTCAGTTTTTGAATTAAAAAAAGACATTTTTAGCCAATTTTTTTTATCTATTTATTTATTTATTTATTTATTTTGAGTGCGCGGTATTCTTTCTTGAAGGACATTCCCTTTTGATTTTGCTCTTACGTTTGCTTTGTGTTTTATCAGCTTCATCCGTCGTGATGACCGGGGACCAAGTGTTGAACATAGCCAGAGCCAAAGCCAAGGAGAACCAAGCACGGTTGGAAAAGGACTTGCAAAAGAAGAAAGAACAGACCAAGCTGGCCTCCAGCGTGACTGTTGTGGCGGACGTCCACATCAAAGAGGAGCCTATGAGTGACGATGAAAGCATGGACGCCTCTACTTACGAAAGCTTCAATAATGGGGTGGTCAACGGTGTACACGAGGGAGAGAACTCCGAAGAGTCCATGAACGGGGATGAAGATCCTGTTGCAAAAGAACTATTGGAGTTTGTGGAGTCGACATTTAAGAGACAGTATGTGTTGACCATGAACGAACTTAAACGATTATTTAATCTTCATTTAGCCAGTCTTCCTCCAGGACATATTCTGTTCAGTGGCATCTCCGACAAAATGCTGCAGGAAACGGTTTTAAGCTCTGGCTGTAAGCAGATCATGGTGCCTGTAAGTATTGTCCTCTGGGATCCATCTGCAGGTCCCCGGCCTGCCAAACCTTCTAGATTTGATGTACGTTCTTTTGGTTAGCTTCAGTAATGTTTGACTTGCCGTAGACGTAATGGGGGAGATTTATCAAACTGGTACAGTAGAACTGGCTTAGTTGCCGATCGCAACCAATCGGATTCTACTTTTCATTTTCAAAAGAAACTGTGAAAAATAAAAGGTGGAATCTGATTGGTTGCTGTCAGTTTTGATAAATCACCCCCAATGGCTGTAAACAGGAGACATTTTATATGCAGGGGTATTCTCATCTTAGACAATGGGGGCATGTCGCTAGGATGTGCCCCCATTGTCTTATAGGTGCGGGTCCCGCTGGGACCCGCACCTATATCCAGAACGGAGTGGGGAGCGCTGCGCCTGGAGGACCCCGGGTTTCCGGCCGTCCGGCCACCACCAGGCGCAGCTCCCCGCTGCGCTCATAGAAATGAGCGGGAGCGCAGCGCGCAAGCGCGGCCACCGCTCCCACTCATTTCTATGGAGCCGACGGAAGTAGCCGAGCCAGCGCTCGGCTATTTTCGGCGGCCCCATAGAAATGAATGGAGGGCGGCTGCGCAGTGCGCTCTCATTCAGTTCGGGGGCTCCGTTCTGGATATAGGTGCGGGTCCCAGCGTATCGCTAGGATATGTCCCCATTGACTGATAGGTGCGGGTCCCACCTCTAGGACCTGCACCTATATTAAGAACGGACGGCGCATTCCGCATTCTCAGCCACCCTCCATTCATTTCTATGCGGCCGCCGAAAATAGCCGAGCCAGCTGGCTCGGCTGTTTCCGTCGGCTCCGTAGAAATGAGAACGGTGGCCGCACATGAGCGGTGCACTCCCATTCACTTCTGTGGGAGCAGCGGGGAGCTGTGCCTGGTGGTGGCCTCCAGGCACAGTGCTCCCCGCTCCGTTCTCAACATAGGTGTGGGTTCCAGCATATTCCTAGCGATATGCCCCCTTTGTCTTGATTTCCACCAATTTCTTTGTTGAGATGCTGTTGACTGAATGATTACGGTGGCTGTACAAATTAGACGTGAATGTTATTGTCCCTTTACAAGGGACGACGATCTTGCAGATTGTCGGGAAGGAAGCGTTCCTTCCTGGCAATCTGCTGATCACTAGTGAGGGAGACCGGTGCATTTACAAGCAGCGATCCCCTCCAGAGTATGGGGAGGAGCGATCGCTAATGCCATCACTCTTCCCCGTACTGTCTTGTTGTTTACCAGCAGCAGATCGTGATTACACAGCACCATCTGCCACTGGGAAACGATGATATTGAGCTGCACAAAAGATAGCTAATTGGTGCATTTACACCGCCAGATCATTTCTGACCAGTGTTATTAGTAATGCTGGTTAGCGATGATCCGTTCAATTGTCGGCCAGTGTAAAGGGCCCTTTAGCCGAACCTGAACGTGGAGATAACTTGCTGTCACAGGTGTCTGGCAGCAGCTTATTCCCCTTTCCCCGTTCAGAACACATGCACACTCAGCCGAGCATGCATGCGCATGGGGGTTGGGAGGAATAGCTGTGAACCGAAGAAGTGTTTTGCTGACAGGTAACTAAGGTGTACAGCCACCTTTTTTCCTGCAGTTAGGCTGGAAATTTTGTGATGAAAAACACCCTCTAAAGCAGAGATCTCAAACTCGTGGCCCTACAGCTGTTGTAAAACTACAACTTCCATCATGCCAGGAGAGCCTACAGCTATTGGGGCATGCTGGGAGTTGTAGTTTTGTAACAGCTGGAGGGCCACGAGTTTGAGATCCCTGCTCTAAAGTGATACCCGCCTCAGGTAAATCCTCCTCAGCTAAATAGCCTGAGCCATGTATCAGCCCCTGGTATGCGGCTTACAATAGCCCTCATGTAGGGGGTAACCTGCCAGGATGAAAAGGGAACAGTATCCGGGATCACGTGAGCACAGGAATGTGTTTTTCAGAAGCTCTTATTGTCCCTCCCTTTAACCGTGCACCTTCTCAGATTATCCGGACGACTGCAGCGATCTGGGCATTTAATTAGGTCAGTGACACAAAAGAATTCATTGAACAGTCACCTTCACATCTCATTGATTCCTGAAGAATTGCTTTATCCTGTTACCAGTTAATCCTTTGTGTTCATGAAGATTTGGGGAACAGTGCGCTCATTGTAATGCAGGAAATCTCCTCCCTGCTCCAAATTTCATGTAATTACAACATTTTAAAAGCCATATAATGTAATAATTTTGTCACCTCTCCTTCATCTTGTCCCGTCTCCTGACATGTCTGTTTTAGCAACACCCGGCGTCCCCCATGTGATAACTATTCCGGAGCATCTATTCTTACGACTCTATGTTGTGCCATTCCTGTATTATTCCTGCTAGAAGCTTATGAATAAATGTACAACTGGGTGTTTCCATTTGGAGGGTGTCACTTCACAGGCTGACACTGTCCAGTCAGTGCCGCCTATGCCAGTCTGCACAGGGACACACTCCCAACTGGTAAAAAAAACAAACAGTATGGCAATTCATTCATTAAATGTCTAGCAGGAATAATAGAGGAATGGCACAAGTTATATGGAAGAAGGCTTCAGAATTGTTATTTCATGGGGAATGTCAGTAGTTATTAAACAAGACATGTCAGGAGAGGGGACAGGTCCTCTTTAGTATGCACTGATATTCAGTTCATGAATAATATGAGAGGAGCGGGGCAGAGAATGTTTTATTTTCTGCTTGCTTATGGTGGCTGTATGGACGTGCCGAATACATATGGGATGAGGGGATTTCTGAAAACAAGTACAAGTACGGTTTTCTTTTTTCAGAGGCCCTTTGGTTAAAGAAGAACTCCCGACAAAAATTTTATTCCATGTCCTGCTAGAAATGTACATGATATAATCTGTAGTGAATGTCATTTTCTTACCAGTGTCTGAATTTTTGACTTATATCATCCTGAAGTTTCTTATCTGTGTCATGTGACTAGGAATTAGACCCACCAACTCACACATAGACTTGTGTGGACAGGAAGTCTAATTCTCTATGTATTCCTATGAGACTGAAAGTGAGGCTCCCATAGGAATGAATAGAGCAGTTACTGGCTTTCTGTCCTGGGTCAGTTGGAGGTCAGGGAGTTGGTCACATGACCCAGCTACAATAAGAAGAGAGGTTTTTACTCACAGAAACTGATAAGAAAATGACAATCACTACAGATTATACCATGCACCTTTCTAACAGGTCAGAGAATAAATATTTTTGCGGGAGTTCTTCTTTAATATGACTACTCCACGTTTGCGGTGGTTTTGTTAAATCTCTCAACTGGCAGCAAGTAGGCAAAATGTCCGTGCAGATGTGGCCTGAAAAATCCACGTGTATAACGCTACTTTCACACTAGCGTTTAAGTTTTCCGGTATTGAGTTCCGTCATAGGGGCTCAGTACTGGAAAAAAAACGCTTCAGTTTTCCCCATTCATTGTCAGTGGGGACAAAACGGAACTGTACAGAATAGAGTGCTCCAGAATGCATTCTGTTTAGTTTGGTTGCTTTCTCATACCGGAGAGCAAACGGCAGCATGTTGCAGTTTGCTTTCCGTCCTGGTATGCGGCGCAAGACAGATCCGTGTCATTATCCACAAGGCAGTGGGGACGGATCAGTTTTCTCTGACACAATAGAAAACAGATCCGTCCCCCATTGACTTTCAATGGCGTTCATGACGGATCCGTCTTGGGTATGTCAAAGATAATACAACCGGATCCGTTCATAACGGATGCAGATGGTTGTATTATCAGTAACAGAAGTGTTTTTGCTGAACCCTGCCAGATCCAGCAATAACGCTAGTGTGAAAGTAGCCTGCCCTGCAAATTGATTTGCAGCGGATTTCACCGCTTGGTGTGAAATCCACATGAAAATAATTTGCTGCAGACTCGAAATTCCTGAGCACGGTCTGAAATCTGCACAGATTTAGGGTGCATTCCCAAAACGCAGATCTGCAAAAAATACGGATGACGTCCGTGTTGATTCTGTTTTCTTGAGGACCCATTGTAACACTGCCTATTATTTTCTGCAAAAAGGAAGGACATATTCTATCTTTTTTTCAGGGCAGCAGAACAGTCTTACGGATGCGGACCCGTTTAAATAAATGGGTCTGCATTCGATCCGCAAAAAATGTGGATTGGATGCAGAGCACAAATAGTCATGTGAAAGGGGCCTTATCTCCACTACATGTGAACAGGATTTGCCGCATGTTTTCTGTGTGGAAATCATATTGAAAATCCTCTGGGTGCGGCTTCATTGTTCTGCAGCTGCAGTAACGTGTGGGAGCTGAATTTAAGAGGCTGAGTGTTTTTAGCCAGGTAGAAGTAATGAGGGCAAAAATGTGAGCACTTTCCTGCCAGTTGTGACTGAACAGCTAGTGGGACAAAAAATTTTAATCTCTGACCTGTTAGAAAGGTACATGATGTTAACTTTAGTGAAGGTAATCTTAACAGTGACTGACTGTATTTGTGAGCTATCACCTCCCTTCTGATCCTCAGCTGTGTCATGTGACCAACACACTCCAAATAACACAGCATCTTATGTGTGTGTACAGGAAGCCAGTTTTTCTATGTATTCCTAAGGGAGCTTCAATGTCAGTCTCATAAGAATGCATAGAGAAGTAACTGACTTCTTGCCCTGTGTCAGTTGGTGATAAGAGTGTTGGTCACATGACACAGCTGAGGATCAGATGGGAGGTTAAACTCACAGTACAGTCACTGGTAAGAAAATTACCTTCACTGGTAAGAAAATTACCTTCACTGGTAAGAAAATTACCTTCACTGGTAAGAAAATTACCTTCACTGGTAAGAAAATTACCTTCACTGGTAAGAAAATTACCTTCACTGGTAAGAAAATTACCTTCACTGGTAAGAAAATTACCTTCACTGGTAAGAAAATTACCTTCACGGTAAGAAAATCACCTTACCGTCACAGACCTGGCCATACACACTTTAGTCTATATCGGCCATTACAGTTGTTCAAACTGCCTGTACACGTGATGAAAGTGGGCGATGGAGGAAAGATCTTTCTGGGGACATTCTTTCAAGGAAATATCATTCGTTCACAAACGTGTTTTCTTTGAACGAAAGCTTTTTGGTCACATCCTGTAGTGGAGTCTTGTAATGTAGGACATGGAAGCCTCATTGGTAAAAACAAGGGGCGTGGTTTGTGTCACATGATCTGCTGATGTCAGGACACCTCTCACTGCCCCAAGGCATGATTGGACAGCAGTCACATGACAAACCAGGAAGTAGGATTCAAACATGGGGGGGTTACGAGAAAACTGCAAATAAGGTGAATTAAAAAAAATCCAAGGAGGATCGGGAGCTAGAATAATTGATGAAAATACACTTTAGAGTGAAAAGTAGTTTATGGCTCAAACCCTTCAAAGCCGGCCATACACCTTCAATAGCTGTTGGATGAACAGTCATTGGGCTGACAGCTACTTCTCGCAACCCTTCAATACGAATGCATGCTCTGTTCACCAAGCGTGCCTGTGGTCTCAATAGGCAGAGCGGAGTAAGCCGATACCAGACACCTATGGTGCCTGCTCATCTCCAAAAAGGATTGGGCATGTTGAAAGCCAGCTGCCCAATCATTTTCTTCTCCTCAGTGTCTGCCCTGGGAACGCCAGGAGAACGCAGAATGGGCAGGTTAGGCCGACCTTACACTAAGCTTTATGGCCACCTGAACCTGAAATGTTCAGGGCGATTATTAATCTGACTGATTTACATAAGTTTTTGTAAACTTTTTGACCATTGCACTGACTGTTATCCTTCTTGTTACCAGTTTCCTCCTCAGAGCACTGCTACACCCGAGGAACAAAAAGTGTTTGCACTGTGGACCTGTGGGGATACTTATGACAAGGTAAGTCTCCGGTGATGGGCAGAGATCCTCTTGATAAATGAACCGGTCACCTGCCCCCTGCTGGCTAATAAGAACCATTACGTGTTTGTGCCACAGGAAAGACAAACGCTGCTGGAAATGTTCTCCAAGGGCCACCGGTTGCGCAGGAACATGATCCAAGCACGCATGAGCCAGGAGTTTGGAGACGGCATGAGTAAGCAGCAGCTGGACAAGGTGCTGAAGGTATGAAGTGCGAGAGGAGTTAAACCTCTTTGTAAGCGCCGTTCACACAAAACGCATTAATTGGCTTAACGGCTCAGTTGTGTGTGTTTACCAGCAGTGATTTTCTCCTGGTGCCAAGAGGCCTCTCACAATGACCGTCTCAGTGTTATATTCTATTACTGTAATACAGTCTAATGTGTGTCACCCACAACGACCCATATACCCATGCTGGGGACTCCTGCTGTTTAAAGGGGTTGTCAAGAATTTGAGAAAAGGCTTTTTTATTTATTCATGTATTTATTTTTATTTTTTTTACTTTGAAACAGCACCACTCTTATCCACAGGTTGTATCTGGTATTACAGCTCATTTCCACTGAAGGAGAAGCTCACTGCTTACATAGCTTTCAAGCAGTGACTTGTGCTTTTGCTTATTAGGGGGACTCATTAATGCCCCCACGGCAAGGCCTGATCAGACAGGCTTTAAACATATATCTGCAACATATTCAGCTGTGAGTCACTATTCACGTCAGTCCTCGTCTTCGGTGGGGCTCACAATCTAATTTTCCGCTCTAAAGGCCCCTTTGCACTGCTCAGCTGAGCAAACGATTGTCGGGAAGGAAGCGTTTATTCCTAGCCATCGTCTGCTCGACAATAAAGGAGACATTTACATGCAGCGCTGTCCTCCACAGTATAGGGAGAAGTGATCCCCCTACAGACTCATTGTTTGCCAGCAGCAGAGTGCTATTTAGCCAGCATGATCTGCTGCCTGCAAATGTTGATTTAGGCAGGGGTACATCTAGCCTTTCTGCTGCCTGAGAGGAAAACTGAAACGTCGCCACCCTCACCCCCTCAATGCCAATTTCTTAACCTAACCCCTTTGCCACAATGAAAGAGCTCATTGCTCATGGTCCTTCCGCTGCCCCACTCTTGCCCCTACCTGGTGCTGCCTGAGGTGATCACCTCACCTGGCCTCATTGGTTGTGCACCCCTGGATTTACGTGACTCGACAAACGATCTTACTACCTGATGAATGAGTGTACAAATGCCAAGTTAGCGATTATGTGCCCGATGCTCCGGCAAAAAAAAAGAAGCCTGAAATTGGTTGTTGTTTTTTTTTTTTTTTGCTGCAAAATTACACTGCAAAGGTTAAAAGCAGCTGGTAAAATCCACAGCATGAATTAACATGCCGCAGATTGAAAACCCACAGCACACTTCAGTTTACATTTTGGGTTTTCGCCGCAGCTTGTGGAAGAGATTTCTGAAATCTCATCCTCTTTGCGGGTACTGTAATGGACACGATGTGAATGACGTGCGGTTTCTCAGCGTGGATTTTCATGCGGGCAAAAAGGGAGTATAATACAGATTTAGAGGAATCTCGCGTACACTTTGCGGAAATTGTCCCACTGTGCGGCTTTTGAAATCCCCAGCATGTCAATTGTTTTAGTGCAGATTTCACCCTTATCAATGGAAGGGTGAGATCTGCAGCAAACACGGAGAGCATGGATTCTCCAGATGCTGCTCCTGGACCCCAGTAGTGCAAGACAGCAGTGCTAACCACTGAGCCACTGTGCTGCCCACACGTTTTAAGATGGCATCTAATAACCAGAAAGATAATACTTTGGTGATGACTTTGGCTCAGCGTAATGTTTGTACATGTATGTGACATTTGCTCTGCTTTGCTCTTTGTAGGACTGTTGCGTGTGCTATGGCGGTATGTGGTATCTTAAAGGAACAGTACAGTCCTGATGATTCCAGAAAGTTGGCGCTAGATGAAAGAACACAGTGGCCTAAGCACAGGTGATGTCTGTTCCGGACGATGCCCTTCTGGGCCCTTGCACCATCACACAACCGTTACCAAAGGCACGGGACGCAGTAGACTGTGGTCTGTGGAGGGGGGACTGTTCCAAGGAAGAAAGCTGCTCTTTTGAGGTCTTTACGTTTGCTTTTAATTCTTTTGTTCTCTAACCTCACATTAATCTGCACACCCTGTTGAGGAAAAGATGGGTGAATTTTGGGTTTACACACGTGCCAACATCTGAATACAAAAAATGTGATTGCAATAAGAGACTGAATCAAGGATGAACTGTAAGGAAGGAGATGTGACTGATCCCTGGTGATGACTGGACGCTCTGCTGTCACCAGACGGTGTGGGGGTCATATGTTGGCGGTGGAAGTGGCAAAACCAATATAGAAATGGAACGAGTGACATCACTGGGGAATGAGGTACCGTGTGATGTCACTGGCTCCTCATGATATGTCTATTGATAACCACATGATAATAAAATTAAGGTGACTAGGCCGATCGATCTCCGCTGGTTTCATTTTCTTGCATTTTTCCCCCCACACTATGTCCTATTTCCACTTGAATGGTGTATGGATTGCTAATTTTAAGGGTTAACGTACTAGATTAATTTAATTCTCCCATGTAGGATGTGTGGACTGCCAGGAGCAGGGTGGCAGTAGTTGGATGCTGTGCGGTGTATGGAGCCTCCTTTAGTGCACTTATTTTTCTTCGGTTCTTTTTATAATTGCAGTTTAAGGCTAGTTTCAAACAAGCAGGAGTGCAGAGCATTATACTGACTTATAGCGCTGTGTGTGTCTGCATGACGTGTACCTACTGAATAAGGCCTCATTCACACGACCGTTGTTTGGGTCCACATCAGATGCTGTCCGCATCCATTGCTCCGTTCTGTAGCCCAGCAAAAAAAGAACGTATCCTATTCTTGTCCGTTTTGCAGATGAGAATAGCCATTTCTATTATGGGCAGCCCTTTCCGCAAACTGAAGGACACACACGGGCGGCATCTGTGTTTTGCAGTTGTGTGCATGTAGCCTTAGGCCTCATGCAGACATCCGTGGACCAGGGTCCATGAAAACCCGGCCTGTGGTCCTGCTGACTGCACAAGCGCATGGTGTAATTGGTTGCTATGACGCCATGCGCTTTGTGCCGCTGCCCAGTAATACACTGTTGTAGATCATACGAGTGCATTACTGTACAGCGGCAGCTGCACGAAGTGCACGGCGTCATGGTTACCAATGCCGCTGTGCACTCAGCAGGACCGCAGGCCAGGTTTTCACAGACAGTGGTCCATGGGTGTCTGCATGAGGCCTTATACTGACATATTGCTGTCAGTGTAATTCTATAGAAGTAAGGTCTTGCAGAGACGCACAGCATTATAAATCAGTATAATGCTCTGCTCTGCTGGGACATGAGCAGTGTCCATAACGGGGAATCATGCCCAGTCATGTATCAAAATGGAGGCATATAAAAAAATAAATGAAAAATCATCTGAGTAATTCTGTTTTACATGGAAGGAGTTGTGTAAATTGTTACCTTATGTTAATAAAGCTGTCAGGATTGTATATTCATTCATTCTTAGCAATCATCTAGATTACAGTGATAGCTAACCTCCGGCACTCCAGCTGGACTCCCAGCATGCTCCATTCATTTCTGTGGAGTTCTGAGAACAGCCAAGCAAGTGCGCATCTTAAAGGGGTTCTCTGGGATTTTATTGATGACCTATCCTCAGGATAGGACATCAATATAAGATCGGCGGGGCTTTGACTCCCGGGACCTCTGCTGATCAGCTGTGTGAAGAGGATGAGGTGCTCCATGAGTACTTTGGCCTCTTCCTAGGCCATGTGAAGTCACGGTCATCGGTCACGTGACCTAGGCGCAGCTCAGCCCCATTCAAGTGAATAGGGCTGAGCTGCAATACCAAGTACAGCCACTGTACAATGTACGGCGCTGTGCTTGGTAAGCAGCAAGGAGACCGTAGCGCTCATGGGAAACCTCCGGCGATCCCATATTGATGACCTATCCTAAAATTAGGTCATCAATATGTAAATCCCAGAAAACCACTTTAATAAATTTCCTTTGGAAACTCAATTAAATTTTTTTTTTTTTTATAAAAACTAAGTGAACGTTCATAAAACTTTAAACATGTCAGAAGTTTTGATGGTTGGGGTTTGTGTCCTGATACCTCCACCTTTCAATAATATGAGGGGCAGAAGCACTCGGCAAATAGATTTTTATTAACCCTTTAGCTACATTATAGATTTAGAGTGGTTTCAAACTTTTTTTTTTTTGGGAAAAAAATGCCACTGCACTTTTTGGTGCAGTTCTTAAGCCAAAGGCAAAAGTGGTTTGAGCGGGAAGGAAAAGTATAAGTTCTTCCTTCAGGTTTCCTTCTTTTGACTCAAAAATATGCATGAAAACTGGTGTTTTTTTTTTTTAAACAAAAAAAAAAACCCACTACACTCATCCAACTTTCTAATGTACTTTGTGTTCATTCAGTCGTCTATAGACAGCAAACTAATATCTTGAAAATGGCAATTTCTACATGAATTATGGTTTATATAAAATGTGAAAACCTACGACTTGCTTTAAGATTTGATAACATGGAGACTGTCAAGAATAATGGAAAATGACAAACGATTTATATTCTACCTTCTTTCCTTCCCTTTTTACACAATGTTGTGCAGAAATCTGCTGCACTTCTGCTTCTATGGAATAGACGTAAAGAATGGCCTTACATTTGTTATACTGGAATTTAAAGGAGAGCCGGGAAGGCTTGATATCGCTGTAAATTGTACAAAGTAATAAAAGTTGGTACATGATAAACTTGCCGTATGTCTGTTTTTTCTTCTTACCGTTTGAATGAGATTTGGATTAGAGGTAATGAAGTTCCTTTTGCTTGTGCTATCTGCCATGTCTGTTTTAGCACATGACCATTCTGGCGCATGTATTCCTATGACTACATTGTGCCATTCCTCTATATTCCCACTAGCAGTTTATGAGGGTTACCATTTGAAGGGTGTGCCCCTGTATAGTCTGAAATTGTCCAATCCGTGCTGCCAGTCTCAAACCATGCACCCCTTTAACAAGCCCCCACCCACCTTTTTAACGTATCGCGAGTGGCAGAAAATGTCAAAAGTTGCAGATTTTTGTGCTAAAGCTTGCAGCTATTGTACACTAGAATATTGGAATACAGCAGTTTTAAAAAGAACTGGGTAAGTAGAGAAGTATCTGCTGGGCGGATCCCCTCTGCTTGACATGATTTGATGGACAGGCTCCCTCATTATTTGTGTGTAGGTGGAGGCTGCGTGCACACAACCATGTTTCTGTATCCGATCCGCATCTTTTGCAGACTGTACATAGACTTTGTCAGTACTGTATGGTAGCCCAGAAGTGAGGGCAGCATAGTAGAGGTGACAAATTCCCTTTCAAGTGATCCTCCGGTTCAAAAAAATTTATTACACGAACTGGGGAACAAACAGAACTTACATGGCGACCACGGTTTTTATTTTTTTTTTTTTAAAGAAGAAACTCACACAAGGCCTCATGCACAAGACCGTGGGGCCACAAAACATTGTCACCAGCTGTGTGCACTCTGCATTGCAGTGCAGACCCATTGACTTAAAGGGGTTATCCCATGAATAATGTAAAAAATGAAAATCAGACATCATATCATACATGGCAATCTCTTTCTAACAACTCTAGAACCAGCCCTGTACCTCACATGGATCCAGAGATCTCCACATTCATTGCTCTGCTAGATTTATATCAAGCTGACAGCTCAGGGGGTGTGTCCTTGCTCTACCTATCACAGCAGGATGCATGTCCTTGCTCTCCCTATCACAGCTCAGGAGGCAGTTGAAAGATGAAACGGAGCATGTGCGGCCTTCTTAGTGAGCAGGTCATAGAAATAAGAAATTAAGTGGCACTATACAGATACATTTTACTGAATAACTTAGCGGCTATACAACATTTTTAATTACATGCAATTACAAAAGTATTCAGATCCAGGTGCTGGTTTGAAAACTAGAATATTTTTCGTGGGACAACCCCTTTAAGTAGGTCACAATATGCAAGATGTGGCAAAAGACAGGACACGACAGAAGCGGGGCACGGCGGCTCTTCTGTTGTGTGCATGAGGCCTAACATGGAGAGCAGATATTGTCCTTGGTTGGATTTGAACCCAGGACCCCAGCGCTAACCACTGAGCCACCATGCTGCAGATCTGCAATTTCCAGGCTCCCCTTCTGCTGCCCAAGATGACTGCACCACTTGATGGACACTGTGCATCGGAAGTTCAAGTCACTTCGTACTTGTTCCACCCTGCTCTTGGATAACTAGCAGATATCTGAGGGTCCAACTGCTGGGACCCCCCTCCCCTGTTGTGATGTAGCGGCATTTGTGCATGCGCGGTGTTGCTTTATTCATTCTCTATGGTAGTGCCAGAGTACAGCACTCGTCAGACCCCCAGAGATCAGCTAGTGTGATAAGGGAGAACTTAAGTTGGCGTAACCCCAACATTTTTGTAGATTTTATGATCTATATTTAATTTTAAAAGAATGCCACTTGGATTTCATTGGTACATCTTACACTTCTATCTCCCTGTGCAAGTAATCACGCTATATGCTGGAGGAGGTTCGTGTAAAATGACAACACAAGAACATGTAAGGAATGTCTTTATTCTGCTGATCAGACCGAGCCTATACAAAAAGTAACCATTTGTAATAAAGCGGTTTTTCCTCCTACTAGGAATAGATAAACGTACATAAACTTTCTATAGTAACACTGCTTTCTGCCAACTTCTAGAACAGGCAGCAGCAACCTCCAGCACTCATCTGTTATCAAACTACAACTCCCAGCATGCAAACTTACTAGGCTGATCTTAAAACTCCAGCAGAAGTGTATGCAGCATGCTGGGAGTAATAGTTTTGCAATAGCTGGGAGGTTGCTGAATCTAGAACAATTCTTTAGACAATATCTTATATTCTGGTATACTTATCGTTGCATGACTCATTAATACCGTAATACTGCCATGACTGACTCCACCTCACCCAACATGCCGTTAACACCTCCTTGCCACCCGCCCCCACTTACCTTCATACTAACATTAACCTGACTGTATTATTCCTAGAAATACCTACATATGGGATAGGCCTAAACTATCATATCCCACAATGCGCTAAACGTGCACTGGCTTAGTATATCACTTATGTATTACTACATGTATTTTTTTGCATTCTGCTTTATGAAGGTTGAATTATTTAAATTATCCACAAAATAGATCAGAGATAACTCGGGCACATTATACTGTTTCAGTGCTAGCGTAATGGAGGCCTCATAAGCCTATGTAATGCCGAGTGCTCATTTAATAGCATGGTGTAATGTACTGTGCTGTGCTTTATAGTAGCAAATAAAATACATTTTATACTGTGCTGAAAGAATTACCGCTATGATCTGACATAATTTGTACATTTCACCAATTTAGTAAATGAGCACTAATGTAGCAACCTGTGCCCGCTTTTCTAAGTTTATGGAATTAAATACATTAAAGAAGAACTCCCGACAAAAATTTTATTCTATGTCCTGCTAGAAATGTACATGATATAATCTGCAGTGAATGTCATTTTGTTACCAGTGTCTGAATTTTTGACTTATATCATCCTGGAGTTTCTTATCTGTGTCATGTGACCAGCAATTAGACCCACCAACTCACACACAGACTTATGTGTGGACAGGAAGTCTAATTTTCTATGTATTCCTATGAGACTGAAAGTGAGGCTCCCATAGGAATGAATAGAGCAGTTACTGGCTTCCTGTCCTGGGTCAGTTGGAGGTCAGAGTTGGTCACATGACCCAGCTACAATAAGAAGAGAGGTTTTTACTCACAGAAACAGTCACTGATAAGAAAATGACAGTCACTACAGATTATATCATGCACCTTTCTAACAGGTCAGAGAATAAAAGTTTTGGCGGGAGTTCTTCTTTAGTGAATTCAAGAGAACCTGTCCCCTTCTCCTGACATGCCTGTTTCAGTAACTACTTGCATCCCCATGTAATAACAGTTCTGGAGCATCTATTCTTAGGACTAAGATGTGCCATTCCTGTTAGAAGTTATGAATTAATTACTAGCCATTTGCAATGAAGGTCCAGATGGGCGTTACCAGTTTGTGGCATGTCCCTGCACAGTCTGACACTATGCAATCAGATTGTACACGGACACCTCCCCATCTGAACCTTTACTAGTAATTCATTACCTTCTAACATGAATAATATAACAGAGTGATAAGAACTCCAGAATGGTTATTACATGGGGGATGCAAAACAGACATGGCAGGAGCGGGGACACGTCCTCTTTAAGAAACAGATTCACGTCTCATTTTTAGTGTCTTTTCCCCCCAAAATTACGAAGAAGCATCGGAACCAAATCGGATAAAGTTTTCCTAAAGGGATTTCGTGGCTTGAAGGGCAGAACTCATCTTTTAAGATATGCCACGGCCATCTGAGCAGCACATTTGTATACACACTGATGCATGTAGTGGGCCTCGGAGATTATCTTGAAACAGGGCCGGATGAGTCAAATTCTGTCATTTTTGGTCAAAGCAGACTATGTGCATTTCTAGCTATCATTTCTCCAATGCCTAGACAATCTAAGGCATGCTGGTGGCCACTTTCCCCCTGAAATTATTTCATACAATTAGTCCAGAATGGTGATCTTCACAATCCGTGGACCTCCAGCTTTTGCTGAACTACAACTGCCATGTTACCCTCGCAGTAGTAAATTGGGAGTTGTAGTTTTGCATCTGGAGCCACAGACTGGAGATATCCGTTCTTCCCATGTATTATACTTAACAGCCTTGTGAAAACAGACACTAAAAATGAGCGTGAAGCGTGTCTTACAGTGGTCCATATTCTGTACAACTTTCTTCATATCTTGATGCAAATAAAGCACAAAACAGAGCGGTCGATAACATCTGTAACATATTAATCGATTAGGCAAACATTTTAGTAGGTTACAATAAATAAATTATAACAAAGTAGAAAAAAAAAAAGTTACAAAACTTGCAGCATTTGCTTGTTTTTGTTGCAAAAATTTCCCTAAAGAAACAATAGGGTACTAACACACAAAGGGACGCCCCAGACAGAAGTGATAGAGGTAGAGCCTGATGGGGCGGTGCACGACCCAGGGATTCAGTACCTGGCGTTCTCTGAACCCCTGCACCATGTATCACCCTCTATGGCCCTGCAACAGGATTAACTGTTACTTCTGCCCCGAGTGTCCCTTTAGGGTCATGTAGCATTCTGTGCCGTTATTTTTCCTAAATCGCAGCAAAATTAAAGGGGTTGTCTCACTTCAGCAAATGGCATTTATCATGTAGATAAAGTTAATACAAGGCACTTACTAATGTATTGTGATTGTCCATATTGCTTCCTTTGCTGGCTGGATTCATTTTTCCATCAAATTATACACTGCTCGTTTCCATGATTATGACCACCCTGCAATCCATCAGTGGTGGTTGTGCTTGTACTCTATAGGAAAAAGACGTTGGCCCCTCTGGTGGCTGGGACCGCATATAGGCTAGTGCTTTTTTCCTTTAACCGCCACTGCTGGATTGCAGGGTGGTCTGTAACCATGGAAACGAGCAGTGTATAATGTGATGGAAAAATGAATCCAGCCAGCAAAGGAAGCAATATGGACAATTACAATACATTAGTAACTGCCTTTTCTCAATGCCATTTGCTGAAGTGAGACAACCCCTTTAAGGAAAAATAGTGACAAAACGTGCAACACAACCATAAAGTGTGAATAAACCCTTACTGTTAAATATTGAAAGTCGTCCCCCACACACCACCACCTTTTTCTTTCCCCCTCCCCCTTCTTCAAGATTATATTGGCTGCTCAGACTTGCAACAGACAGTGGAGACAAAATCTGCGAAGTAAGCCTAAGCAGTCTGAAACCCCAAGTAGATATTTTACATGAAACGTTCAGGAAAACTCCAGTCATTACATACCGAAAAGATAAAGGGCTTTTCTTGGCTACAGAAATTGATGACCTATCCTCGGGACAGGTCATCAAGATCAGATTAGTGGGGGCCCAACACTTGTCACCCCCACCGATCAGCTAATGTGTACGAAGTTGGGGAGAGGCAGCTCTGTGACTGACGTAGAGGCCGTGTTGGGGTACTGTAGCTTGGCACCCATGCAAGTGAATGGGAGCTGAGATTCAGTATGCAGGACCTGGAAACTACACAATGTACAAGTCTTCTGTTGCTACCGTGGCAGCCCAAAACAGCTAATTGGTGGGGGTGGTGGCAGTCAGAGCCCTACTGATCTGATATTGATGGCCTAGGTCATCAATATCTATAGCCTAGAGCAGGCATGGCCAACCTGCAGCTGTTGTAAAACTACAACTCCCACCATGCCCTGCTGTAGGTATGCTGGGAGTTGTAGTTTTGCAACAGCTGGAGGGCCTCAGTTGGCCATCCCTGTCCTAGAGAACCCCTCGCAGTGCACATTAAATTAATGTTGGCCAAACCATTAGATTTTGGTGAGAGCAGCTGACCATCTGATGTGCAGAAGGATAGGGCAGGTGGGTTCCAATATGCCCAATCCCAATAAGTGGCCACCACGGCCATTCGGCAGCAGCTTGTTTCCCTCTCCCCCTTCAGAACACATGCACACCTAATCAAACATAAATGCATATAGGCGATCAGGAAGCATAGCGGTCAACCAAATGAGCATTTGGCCCACCACTATCTAATGTGTACTCCCAACCTTTGGGTTTTATTCATAGCAGTGTACACAGTCACAGGCTTTTTATTCTGTACCTGGAACAGGTTTGTATAAACAGGAAAAAAAAAAAAAAAACTTTCCCAAAAAGAGGCACTAAATAACGGACAATTCCAGAAATCCAATACATGCTATGTGAGTATAACAATATAGTGTCTACACAGTGGCAGTAAGCACAAGCCACTGGACCCCAGGGCTATATATGCGTCTGAATAATGTCCTCCTTGCTTGAGTAAGTTGCCACCACTTGCATTAAGCAACCAAAATGGCTAATGTGATGCCTCTGCTTTTTCAGCAAGAGGCATAAAAGAACAATGGGAACAAAATAATGGAAAATATATTAAAAATATCTAAAAAATAAACATTTACGAGAGATGATTTACATCTAGAAATAAGTGCAATATATTAGTGTTCTGGAATACTACATCACAGTAGGATACGAAAGGTTATCTCTGAATGGGACCAATTACAGAGCCCCATCCCCCCCCTCAGCTTTTATATAAAAAATAATACTAAAAATATTGTACAACTACGTTTCCACAACTCAGCTCCTACACGGCTGCCATGCATAAAGTAGACCTTTTATGTTGTGCTGTTCTCTACAAAGTAGACTATGTGCGTGTAAAATGCTGCTGGTTGAGTTTAGAAACTTGACCAGATGTATCAAAAGGGTTGATGGTTTTACAAAAACAGGATTTCTTCCAAAAACAGCTCCACATGGTTATCAGTGGTATTGCAGCTCTGCCTCAATTACTTTCATGGAGTTGAGCTGCAGAGAACCCATGGACAGGGGTGCTGTTTTTGGAAGAAACCGGCCATGTTTTTCTGATCCTGGACAACTCTTTAAGGTCTTCTTCTGGTGAGCACAGTAGGCAAAGATGGTTAAAGCTTGTAAGGTACAACAAGGTGAACATCTGAGAGTGGATTACACTTCTTACAGTTTATCACCGATCAAAGTCATCTTGTTGGACACTATATCGGCTAATGAGGTAGCCATAAGACATCTTTATGATCAAGCCTTAAAAATAATTTAGGAAAGGAAACATACATATGAACATATTAAGTTTAAGTAGTGGGTACAGAAGAAGAACACATGGAGACGTTCCCGACTAATGAAGGTTCTAGCTGCTCTGGGGGTTGGAGATAAATTTGTATTTTGTTCGATGCTCGCTGATCTCTTCTTTGGTTTTGTTGATACAACTAAATATTTCTTGAAAAAGAACTTTATACTCCGGCTGGGCCACAGGCGAGCTGGGGTGGTGCTTGGTGGAATGTAGGGTATTTGGTGGCGAGTTGTCTGAGGAGGACACATTGGACAGCTTTGAGGTCTGGACAGCCTTGTGACTGAAGAAGTCATCCTCCATCTCACATCGCTGAAGAAGCTCCTCGTATTTAGCTTTAAGAGCACTGTACTGAGAGTCCACCTCGTTGAGCAGAGAAATTCCCCTTTGCTTCACAGCCTCCGTCCTCCTGATACAGGTCTCCTCATGACCATTACGAATGGATTCTGCGGCAGCAGTGGGCAGGACCATCTCACTGCTGCTCCTTTTTAAAGGCTTCTTTCCTACTTCTGGTATAACCGGTTCAGACTCCAAGTCCTTTTCTCCAGTCTCTTTAAATGAGATGAAGATGGACTCTGGGATCAGCTTTTCAACACTGCTGGAGAATACACTATCTGACCGACATATCTGACGCATTTCAGCCACCTCGGCTTCCAGCTCTTCTGCCCGGGCATGATAGGAATCTCTATCTTTGAGAATCTGTTCTAACTCTGAATTTTCTTTCAAGACCTGATTATATTCGTCCTCTAAGGTCTCCTTCTTCTTACGTTCTAGGCTGAGCTGTGCCTCCAGAACAGCCAAGGTTTTCTTGAGATGCTCATTTTCCTCTTCAAGAGGACCAGGTTGCGTGTTCAGAGAGGTGATCTTCTCGGCAAAGACGTGATCATAAACAAAATACCTGCAAAAAATTGAAATGACTTAAAAACTTAGAAAAACCTCTTGGATCCAGGCAAGCAAACCATGTATCCCTTCACTGTCAGGTGAAGGAAGGAAAATGGTGACCACTCTTGAGAACATTGCTGGCCAAGAGTAGCACATGTCACTTTTAGCTTTTAGAATGAAGAATCCAGATAAGAACCAAGAGAGATTCAATGTGGAGAAGATGGAAAGAGAAAGGGTCAAGAAAGTCAAAGAGAGGAAGGAAGAGGTAGAACATTATGATATAGGGGAGGAGAGTGTTCACATTGGACAAATGCGGTTATCAAGAAACTGGAATAGGAGGCTATCAATACAGAAGGAAACCTTTTTAGACTACTTCAGTGGTGCAGTGTAAATGAACATTAAAGGGACTTTTATCCATTTTTTATGTTAGAGACTATCATTTCCAGCCACAATGTCTTGATCGCACCAACATGTGTAAAACTTACTTGCGCAGGTCATAGAGTTCCTTCAGACAGGAGAAGCTGTGTGTTGATCTAGACTGGTCAAATCCCTCACGACTACGACGCACATGCCCTGGCTTCTTCAGATCTTCCATTTGTTTCTGGAGATCATCAATGTGAATCTGTAAGCTTTCAATAGTCTCTGTCAAACTGAACAGGAAAAAACGGATTACTACCAAGGACATCGGCCCAACCCAGATGCAATTCACAAATGATTATTGGTCATATTGCCCAAACAAGCCCACTCAGAAAAAAAAAAGCTAAGACCTTTCAGATACAGAAATAGCACGGTTTGTTTCTGGCATTATTTGTCCCTGTGTTGGAAACTAAACCCTCCATGTTTTTTGGTGATCAGTTAGCTTTGAAGTAACATATCTGATCACAATGAGAGCAAATGCTCCTGCAGTGGAGACTACATACTCAAAATATGCAACGTGCAAAAATAAAAAATTCTGACAAATAAAAAATAAAATGGGAGCTTTCACAAGTGCATACATCTAAGGAACGTATTACAGAACCATCAGGTCGGCAAGATTTCCTGAATTACCACATGTTGTGATGCAACTTTTGAAGAAGGACAGCCAAGATGTAAATATAAGGCAAAAAGTAAAATCTATCGGAGAAAGATAAAAAAAAAAAATAAAAAAAAAAAATAAAAAAAAAATCAGAAGAGCTGAAGTGAGGTGACTCTTACTACAGTTCAGGAGAGTTCCCTCAAGTTTGGAAAGTTATCCTCTATCCACAGGATAGGGTATAACTAACTGATCACTGGGGGTCTGACCGCAGGAACCCCCACCAATCCTAACATCAGGGATCCCATCCCCCCAATCTGATGGGGTGGGAGGTACAGCATGCGTACTGCTGCGCCAATTATCCTCTAAATAGCAGAGCCGTAAATAGCAGTGCTCTACTCGGCTATCTCCGGCAGTCCCATAGAGAATGAATGGAGTGGCAGGACGAATGATCGAGCTACCGCTCCATCAGATCGAGGGAACAGAACCTGCATTTTTGGGATCGGTGGGGGTTCCAGCAATCAGTTAGTTATCTCCTATCCTGTGGATATAGGATAACTTCAAAAACTTAGTGCAACCCCTTTAAAAAGAACCGGTCAGCTCCCCTGACAGGTCTTATTTAAAAGGGGTCATCAAAGTTTAAGGAATATTCTGGTTACATCAGGTTATCACAAAAGATAGGCCAGGGCTAACTGCTGGGACCCCCACTGATCATGAGACTAAAGAAGGTTGAGCACGTGACCTGCCGCTCCATTCTCCACCCCTATGGGACTGGCAGAGAGAGTACAGCGCGGAATATTTCCAGCTGTCCCATTCATCGGGAGTGACAGCTGTCGGCCGAGCACTTGTTATCTCGTGTATGTGGCCGCTAAGGTTGTAGTTCAGAACAGGAGTCCATACAAGGCCACCTACTTTACAATCTTCTGCTGTGAGGATCGGCTCTCCAGCACCAGCTTCTGATTGGCATCTTCTAGCTCTCTGGCGGTGATGTCCAGCTGCTCATACACCTTGGCGTGCTGCTCATTCATGCGTCTCAGTAGTTCCACCTGCTTTGTCAGGTACTGGCAGGAATAAAATAAAATCATTGTTAAAAAAAAAATAAAAATAAATGGTACCTTCTTTATTTTAGTAAGATGACATTTCACGAACCAGTCTAACAATTACAGTAAAATGCTACAGACAACACTAATGGACTCTTCCCAAGTAGTATACGCTGATAGGTGTGATCGAGAGCTAGGTGACCTTGACAAATGTGCAGCTAAACAGCCATCTTTACTTCAAAATAAAGACTAATAGATAAAAATTCTCATCATGCCTACGCTAGGCCTGTGTACAGGCCACTGCGACAACAAGGTCACTTTATACCACTATAGACAGAACCCCTAATGGAGGAGATTTATCAAACTGGTGTAATGTAGAACTGGCTTAGTTGCCCATAGCAACCAATCAAATTCCACCTTTCGATTTCCAGCACGCCTATGGAAAGTGAAAGGATTAATTTGATTGGTTGCTATGGGCAACTAAGCCAGTTTTCCTTTGCACCAGACTTGATGAATCTCCTCCGTTCGTGTTTGAGGCCTAGCAATTACACATCTACACTTGCCAACAATGCCCTCTGTAAATGTGGGGCATTTAAAAGCGCTATTCTCATCGCTAGGATATGCCATCAATGTCGGATAGGTGCAGACAGATGCACCTTTCTCCAGAATGGGGTCCTCCCAAAGAAAAAGTGGGCAAACTGCGCGTGAGCAGTCTACTATGGGACATCTGAAAATAAACAAGCGATTGCGCTCAGAGATTTTGGGATCTTTCACAGCAGTGAATGGAGTGGCTGCTCTCTCTTCACTTCGGGGACCCCATGGAGATAGGTGCGGATCTCAGAAGTGGGACCCGCACATAGCTGACATCGCTAGGATATGCCATCAGAGATAAGAATACCCCTTTAAGCCTTGTCCCAGACATACCCAAAGCTGGCCACTCACTTCTGGGTGAGGTTTATATAAACCCTAGCCAGTTTTAGCCCAGGATAAGCCGAATTTGCCAAGATGCCAACATTCAGGACAATCCCAGCAAATTAGGGACTGTTGGCAACTATGCACAAGCCAGACTATGACTGAGACGGCAGAAGAGAGTTACGAGAGTAACTACTACGCAGCATTACGGCAGAATTTTCCTAGTAAATTGGGGCCTTTAAATACCACCCCTGGGCACACCCCAAATCCATTTGGTAATGCCCCCTTATGGGATGGGTTCTTATAGCTACCACCTGTTTTCAGCCTGGAACAAAGCAAATTTGACAAGAATTTAGGACTGTTGGTCACTAGGCACAGGCCTGGACACCACAGCGGGTTTCAACTAAGGATCATCGAAGAGGATCCAAAGCATGGGAACCTATTTTGTCATCTTAATGGGGTTCTTTCACCTCAGAGAACCTTTTCTACAGAACCCCCCCCACCCCCTCCCAGCATAGCTGACCCGCAGTGGTAATCTACTTACCCGCTATGTGCTATCAAGCAATCATGCTGAAGGCATCTATGTTGGTCCCATGTTCATATGTGCCAACATTGCTGAGAAAAATGATTTTTTACTATATGCTAATGAGCCGCTAGATGTAACGCCAATGCCCCCATTGCTCCTAGAGGCTCATTTACATATAATAAAAAAGAATTTTTCTCAGTAATGTGGGCACATATGTACATGGGACCAACACAGCTGCCAAGCGCACATGTAACAGGCCAGCCAATGTCATAGGTACAAATCTGCTGACAGATGCCCTTTAAATTTAAACCTAATTTCCCATTCTGCTCTGCTTTATTTCTAACATTCTTAACTAGCCCAGAATATTAGACATTTTATTAATACTCCCGTTCCCAGGTCTCCGAATAGAATTACACAGACAGAGCTTAGACAGACAGGCCTCTGGTATTCCGCAGCTGCTTCATACGGCAGGGGATTTGTTCCAAAGTATGGATTAACCTGAAGCGCTTCAATATGACCTACTTCAGATTAGCACCTTCCTATGGGACAGGCAGAGAGTACAAGGGACTGAAAAAATTCCTAGATTGAAAAAATATTTTCTAATGGTGTCGTGACAATGCAATGCACATTCACATGGGATGCCGTGCTTGTCTAATTTCCATACATTCTGCAGAGCTGTATGCAAAACGCAGCCACAACAATGAACAGTTCTGTGCAGCTAAACTGTACCAGCCTCACGTACAGATTCTGGGCACCACCTGCAGCCCGGCTTGTCTCCTACGAAGCAATATCAGACCTTCCCATGGCAAACCAAACATGTTCTGTATGAACATGCAACCTGGGACAGGAGCTCCTGAGAGCCAAAAGGAAGGCAGCAGAATTCTGAGTACAGCTCTGGATAGAACATACATATATACTCAGCAGACATGCTGACATGTGAAGCGTGAAGACATCACACTGAAGTGACCTCAATCTCCGCACAGCAGTATGAATACACAATGGGAAGCTGCAAGAGACAGGAAAAGCTTTGTACCTCAATTTCCTGGATCTGTTCCTGGTTGGTGGCATACATCTGCTGCAGAGACTCCTCAAGTTCTGTGTTGCGGTCCAGTAATGTCTTACCAAGCTCAGCTGCAAGCTGCAGATCTGGAGAAGGACATGACAGAGATCATATAAACTGGAAATGTGTAGGTTCAAAATATCAAAATCCACTTAGTTATATATATGGCCCCTGAAGAACCTTGATCTCAACATCAAGTCTGACTGGGATTAGATAATGAGACAGAAGGATCTGTGCAAGCCTACAGCCACAGAACATTTGTGTCACATATCTGGTCATAAATGACCCCCATAGAGTCTTGGAAGTGATAATGTGGCCCTTACAGAGTCCTGATCTTAACAATATTGAGTCTGGGATTAGATAAGGAGACAGAAGGATATGAACATGTCTACATCCTTAGAAGAAGATCTGTGATGCGTTTTCCAAGATGTTTGGAACAACCAGCCTGCCAAGTTCTTTCTAAACATTGTGTACAAGTGTACCTAGAAGAACTGATGCTCAAGGCAAAAAGGGTGGTCACACCAAATATTGTTTGGATTTAGGCTACTTTCACACTAGCGGCAGGCCTGATCCCGCAGGTGAAGGGTGCTGCCGGATCAGGACTGCCGCAGCGACATGTGTCTGTCTTGGTGCGGATGCCTGGACCGGCCTGGATGCCTGGCATGCGGATGCCTGGCCTGGGCCGGAGAGCAAACCGCAGCATGCTGCGGTTTGTTCTCCGGTCTGAAGACGGAACAGAATGCTTTTAGGAACATTCCGTTGTCTTCAGTTCAGTTTTGTCCCCATTGACAATGAATGGGGACAAAACTGAAGCGTTTTATTCCGGTATTGAGCCCCTATGACGGAACTCAATACCGGAATTTTAAAACGCTAGTGTGAAAGTAGCCTTAGATTTGTCTTTTATGCATTCACATTGCATTTTGCTAAAGGGGTTTTCTAACACATTTTTACTGAAGATCTATCCTCTGAGAAATCATTAGTGTCTGGATAGATCATCAGTATGTGATCAGTGGGGATCCAACACCCGGGACCCCAACGATCAGCTGTTTGAGAAGATATTGGCACTCCTGTGAGCACCATGACCTTCTTACAGCTTTGTCTAGGTCATGAGAGGTCACGCTTATGTGTCACTTGTCCTAGGCCAGTGATGGCTAACCTCGGTACTCCAGGTGTGGTAAAACTACGACTCCCAAGATGCCCCCTTGCTTGGCTGTTCTTCTCAGAACTGCATAGAAATGAATGGAGCATGCTGGGAGTCGTAGTTTCACCACAGCTGGAGTGCCAAGGTTAGCCATCACTGTCCTAGGCGCTCCAGTGAATGAGACTGAGTGCAATACCAAGCACAGCCACTATACAATGTTTAGCGCTGTGCTTGGTGAGCAGGGAGACAGCTGTGGCGCTGAGAGGAAAGCCAGTGCTGATTGGCGGGTTCCCGGGTGTTGGACCTCCGCCGATCAGATCCTGATGACCTATCCAGAGAATAGGTCATCAGAAAGAGTCTGAAAACCCCTTTATTTGATAAAAATAAACTATTAACACTTCATTTTTAGTTTGTGGCAATTTTCCACACCTGCCTAAAAGTACTGTACTAATATATATATATATATATATATATATATATATATATATATATATATATATATATATACACACACACTGTAAATAACATTCATACACATCTATACGTGTATTTGTGCGCAGTATATATGTATGCACACACATACAGAACTCATTCTGGCAGTACAAACATACAAAAGGTTTTTTTGTTTGCAAAAACCAACATATAATTACATGAAAAGATATTGCCCTGTAAAAAGCCGCACGGTTTTGTTACCTAATCTGGGAGGTGCTGGGCCGAGCTCAAATAGCAATTATCAAACTGGAAAAAGCAAATATCCTGTAAAGAACAAGATTACAGAGCGCCGTCTACACAGCACCTGTGCGGAGTCAGCATTCATGGATTTACAATACATCCACCGTATGGGTGACCTGGCAATGGAAGCGCCACCAGGCCCAGCGGCATCCCCGTGATTCTCATCTCTCTGCTGAGGCGCCCCCTAGCTGTCAGACGCAGTTTGAACAGAAGCGATTATAAGCCGCCAAAGCCCTTCTATGGCTACCTGGTTACGGTAAGGGTTAATTCAGACAGCCGTGTGCTGTCCGCAAAAATGCGGATCCGTTTTTTTTTTGCGGACAGTTCAGCATTCCACATTTTTGCAGGCCTATAGACTTCACTGGGGCCATGTCCGGATTCTCACTGACAAGTATAGGACATGTTTTATTTGTTTTGGGGAGGCGTAGAACGGAAGAAAAGGGCCTCATAGAAGTGAACAGGTCTGCATCTAATCCGCGTGATGTGGAACGGATGCGGACCAAAGCTACGGTCATGAGCATGAGGCCTAAATCTGTTGGCTGCACAGAGGCTGCCCGTAACAACAGTATTCAGAAAAGTACCAAGGGCACTGATAAAAGAGGGAAAAGTTTCAAATTTTTGCACAAAACGTAAATTCTCCGTATGGATCTGTCCCAGCTGAGTAGAAGTCAGACAGGGCCAACTAAAGCAGACTGTGACAGGAAGGTGCATACAGTAGCCGGTACCAGGCTCCCAGGGTGCACTGTGGGAGCGTGCAGAAGGCGAGTACATTGGGGATGACTAGTTGTTACGGCATGCTGAGGAAGTGGGGGGGGGGGGGCTGATGTGACTACCGGGTGAGTGGGCAGGGAACATTTCTTACTGCTATAACCATGAACGGGAGCAAAGCCTTTAGTGACAATTAAAGAGGACCTGTACCCTCTCCTGACATGTCTGTTTTAAGAGCTGCATGCATTCCCCATGTAATAACAATTCTGGAGCATCTATTCTTATGACTCCATGTTGTGCCATTCCTTTATTATTCCTGCTAGAAGTCTACAAATAAATTGTTACCAGTAGCAGGTGTGTCCAATCAGTGCTGCTGGTGTCCAAATGTGCAGGGACACACTCCCAACTGGTAACACCCATCTGTACCTTTGCTGCAAGCTGCTAGCAATTCAATCGTAACTTCCAGTAGGAATAACAGAGAGACAGCACAACATAGAGACATAAGAATAGATGCTCCAAAATTGTTATTACATGGGGAATGCACAGTTACTACAACAGATGTCAGGAGAGGCGACAGGTCCTCTAAGGTCAGGCTTGGACATTGTGTATCCGTAAAGCATGCCAGTGTCGCACGCTAACTTTTGGATTTTTTTTTCCAGGCCTGATGCAACCAGATCAATACATAAATCCTATGAGATCCAGGATTCCGAGCACTTATAACCTGGAAGAATATGGCACGTACTTGATAAATTCATTAGCGAGGATGCCCCGTATACCGATGTGAACCGCTAAATGCCCCTTAAAAAATAAAAATTAAAAAAAACGCTGCCACATTCCAAGATGTCATCTGTTAACCCAGGGTGGATTTTCACACAGCAGTGAATATTAAAGCGTCATCCGTGACTAAACAGACCGAGCCGGGCACAGCTGCACGGGACACAGAGGGGTCATTCACAAACCTGACAGCGAGGAAAGGGGGGGCTATGCAAATTATCACACTGACGTCTTACTGAATACCATATATACACCATTCAGCACTATGAAGATGTGTTATATAGAGATAGCAGGGGTCCTAATGTGTCATGTAGAGATAGAGGAGGGGCCCCTTATGTATTATATAGAGATAGAGGAGGGGCCCCAATGTATTATATAGAGATAGAGGAGGGGCCCTAATGTGTCATGTAGAGAGACCGAGGGCCCTAATGTGTCATGGTCTAACCCCTTTAAATTGTCTGAGATTAGGGAAACGGGGGTCATTTTTCTTTCACAGAAACAGCACCACTTTTGTCAGTGGGCTGTCATGATATTGCAGCTTATCCCTATTCAAGTCAATGGGAATAACTGCAGTACCAGACACATCCAATGGACAAAGGTGGCGCTGTTTCTAGCCATAAGAACAAAAAAAACAAACACAAGAATAATCAGATCCTTTTTCTAATCCCGACAATCTCCAGAAAACTAATCCATCCACAATGAACAACAAACTTTCCCATATAGTCATAAGATCCCGAGGTACTTTTCTTCCAATCTTCACCTTTATGACCTGTTTGAGTCTTTGGAAAACAGAGAAATCTTTTCTACCCAAGGTATATCAAGACTGGATGCAGATGAAGGACGTTACCCTGCTATTTGTCGGGGTGGGGGATATCGCTCACAAGCTACGTGCTTGGGATTCTCGGAGGAAAATATTCAACTAGAGGAATGTATGAATACACAAAAGAGGCATAAAAGACATAACAAAGAGAAGCAAAGGCATCTGAAGTAACATGAGGAAGGTGTTACGCAGCCGATAATGCAACTTCCTGCCTTGGTAGAGTCATAGTCTACTGAGTGATGGCCATGATGTCTCCTCCGCAGTCAGCGTGACCTGTGGACTTCATCTGTGCTAGTAGTAAAACCACATGGACGAACGTACGGGTGCATGGTTGTGCTTGGTGTGCACATATCAATACTAGGCACCACGGGTCTAAGGAACGGAACCTACAGCTCCATAGTACAGGCTCAATGGGGCGAATTTACTAATCCCATAGATGGCAGAAGCTTAGGCAGGCTGTCAAGACATGCACCAGATTTATCACAGGGGCTCGAAGGTCACACTTTTCTCTAACTCTACATCAAACATTGGTAGGGAATTTTGGCACAAACTGGAGCAACTTAAGTCACGCCCCCCGGCCACTTTAGTCACCCCCCACCCCGGCCACTTTAGTCGGGCCCCCCGCCCCCGGCCACTTTAGTCGCGCACCCCCCCCCCCCGGCCACTTTAGTCGCGCCTCTCCCGGCCATTTTAGTCGCGCCCCCCTCCCCGGCCACTTTAGTCGCACCCAAACCCCCCCCCGGCCACTTTAGTCGCGCTCCCCGGTGAGAATGCTGAGAAGAGAGCGGGGGGAGAGTGGTGGCTGGAGGACCCCGGGTTTCCTGGGTCCAGCCACCACCAAGCGCTCTCCCCATACAAGTGAATAGGAGCGCACTACACTTGCTCGACCACCACTCCAATTAATTTCTATGGGACTGATGGAAATAGTCGTGCCAGATCTCGGCTATTTTCGGGAGCCCCATAGAAATGAATAGAGGGCATCTTTCCCGCTCCATTCACAGCGTAGGTGCGGGTATCAGAGGTGAGACCTGAACCTATCAGACAATGAAGGTGTATGCTAGTGATATGCCCCAATTGCCTGTGATGGGAATACCCCTTTAAGTCACAACCCTTTTTTTGGTCTAGGTGCAGTGGATGTCTCTAAAACAAGAGGCGCCAAGACCAATTTTAGGCATTCTGAAAATGTCTAGGGGCACTCTCCTTAGCAAATCTCGCCCACTGTGCCGCCCTATGGTGCTCCTTCTCCCCTACAAGCAATGCTCTCATGCAGCCACCTGGGATGTTTATAGACGGATAGGATTGTGATGAGCAATAAAAATTAACAAACAGTTAATTATCAAATGGTTTAACCTGACAATCTGACCATCGGCCAAGTGAACAGCGTGGAAGCAGTCCGTCCCAGAGTCCACGCGGAGGAGCAGATCACATCTCCTATTGCATAATCCACTGCTCCCAGGTGCAGACAGCTGATCTCAGCACAATCTACACTGACAAAGGATTACATAAAACTATGAGATATTAATATTTCTTATTATGTTTCAGTTTTTTTTAACTAGGTTTCCCCTTTAATGTCCAATTTCTATCATTTTCCCCCTTTTTTGCAGGTACCTGCAGTGCTTCAGGCCCCAAATCAGGGCAGTGCAGAGGTACAGCAGTCAGAGCCTATGCAGACACTTCAGCAGCAGATGTTTATATCCATATGCTCCCCCTAGTGGTGGATTCAAGCAGACAGAAATGTACTTATGGTCTCTGACACGTGACCATATTTTGCCTCCGTGTCCAATCTTCATTTTTTGTGGATTGCACACAGAGCCATTCATTTCTATTGGTCCTCAAAAAATTAAATTAAAAAATTAACAGCACACAGATGTCAAGTATGTGTCTGTTCCACAAATTATAGAACATGTCCGTATTTCAGACAAGAATAGACATCTCTAGTGGTAGGAGTGAGAAAGATGCGCAATGCACACGGAAGGTATCCGTATTTTGCAGATCCGTCGTTTGTGGACCGCAATATGGACACGGTCATGTGAATGAGGCCTAATACTGTGGCTGTGTCATTGAAAGCTGGGAATTTGAAGCTCTGTAATTAGGGCTCATATGGGATTTGGGGGTTCCCAAATTTCATACCCATTTTGCACTTCCATACAGTCTACTAAAAGAGACTGCCAATAAGTGATATGGATTTTGGGGGTCATTTATCAAACTGGTATAAAGTAGAACTGACAGTTGCCCATAGCAACCAATCAGATTCCTCCTTTCATTTTCCAAAGGAGCTGTGAAAAATGAAATGTGGAATCTGATTGGTTGCTATGGGCATCATAGCACCAGTTTGATAAATGACCCCTTGTGTGTCTGGATCTATGTGAAAGCCACATAGATTGCCGTTCGTACGCCTGCGGTTTTTCCATGTAGATTTTAAATCTTCGCAAGAAATTACAATGATTATTATTTATTTTATATAGCGCAATCATATTCCACAGCGTTTTGCAACGATAGGTCACTTTCTGACACGGAATCTGTGAGGAAACCACAACTGGGCGAGTTGTAGTGAATGGGGCTAATACGTGGCATCGCAGACTGCAAATCCACGTTAGAAAGCCAGCTTCTCTGGCTTGGATTTTCTTCGTGGATTACACGCCAATATGTATTTTTGCCCTTAGTCATTCGTTTAGATCAGTGGGGGGCCAACACCTGACACCCCTACCGTAACACTGTGTAATGCAGCTCAGCTCCCATCCGATGCAGGTGCCAGAAACTGTACAAGGCTTCCAAACTTTCCGCCATTTTGATTTTCCTCACCTCAGTTGCGGACACCGGCGCTCCTTATCTTTCACTCAATTACTGCTGTGTGTAAATCGGCCTTTGGTCACACTTCATTCAATCTATTGGAGTAAGAGGAACTAGGACTGGTTCATTACAGGGGACTTTACACTTTACTATAAATCAGACCAAGTGAAAGGGCAACTTCCCAGTTTAATAAAACGTGTGATTAGATAGTCTGGGTTAGGTACTACGGCATAGGACAGGCTCATCATTACACTCTATAACGGCGGCCATTTTACTTTTCACATCTCAGGTTTTAGATGAATGTGGGGGGAATAGTTTTGCACCCCTAGTGCAAAGTGTTGGTTGGGGTCATGGGACCCGCAGAGGGGCGGACAAGTGGCCCTGAAAAAAAAATTAAAAAGTTGCCCTCATATTGTAGGTGGGTCTACCTTGGCGGCAGGTGGGGGACAGCAAACCATCAGCCACATTGGTGCCAGGTGGAGCCAAAGAGAAAAATACCATGGACTACCCCCTTTAAAGGGGTTGTTTAGCCCTAGGGACTTTTTCTGCAGATCCCCCAGCGTGGCCAGACCGAAAATTGGGAATCATGATCACCTGGTCACCGCTGCTGGGTTCTGGCATGTTCGCTCACTGGTCTCCCCGCTTCAACATCCAGTTTGACGCAGGTCACATGGCAACTGCAGCAACATGCCACCCATGTATGACATTACCAAGTAGCATGACGCAGGGGTGACACACCATTGGCTGCAGCGCCGCGTGATCCTTGTCAAACCAGAGGAGCTGGAAACCAGCACTAGGGACCAGGCAAGTACGATTCCCACCGAGGGTCCGGTGGAGGGGGTCTGCAGAAAAGGTCCCCAGGGGTGAGCAACCCCTTTACAACAGGACGGAGCTCACCGATCCTTACCTGCAGCTCATCATTTTATATACTGCCCTATAGTGATACGTGGTGCCTAGTCATTACATATATAGTCCTATAGTGAGACAAGGAGCACCATAACTATAGATACCCATATGGAGCACTACTTTTACATATGCACCCCTACAGTAGTACACAGCACCCCTTATTATGGTGGCCAGCTTCATAACGTCATAACCAGCCCATCCCACTGCTGTCAATGGCCACCCCTCGTTCACAGAGGTGCAGGATCTGTGGTCAAAATGCATTCGTATTATGCTGATCTGAAACCAGCCTTCGGATCATAAAAAAAGCTTGGAAGAAATCCACTGGGCCCTTAGTTCCGACCGTCAGACCCACACTCCCCCACAGCACTGACACAGGGTGGCATTCACTGGCATTTAAAGGGACAGCATAAAGCACACCAGATCCACCAGAGAATGCATACAACATAACCTCTGAATCCTCTGCACACAAAGATGGTGCGATCTGATGACCGCCATCACTGTAAAGCCGGCTATAAATGTCATGGTAATCAATGATCGCAAAAAATGATCGCGTTTATGGTACTTGTTCCAAATTATCCATACACGGACATGTCGAATCTATCCGCAAACCTTCATGTCCACCACCTTGATCCCCTGTCACACTGATTCCTGACCCTACAGTGGATCTCAGATCCTCATAACTGAGCACTTCCAAAAATTAGGCACAAAAATGTAAGGATGGTGGCTGATCTGAAGTAATAAGTGCAAGTCAAGGCATAAAAGGCACAAAACACAGCAATTATAACCCATTTGCAGTAATGGCATCAGATCAGTAGCAGCTTCTCTGCAGTTCTGCACTTTCTCTGGTGATCCTTGAAGATCCAGCAATGTGACCGCTCAGACAATGAGCATAGTCCTGGAGGAAGGGTGGATCACAATGCAAGGAGTGCACAAGACGCTGGATGCACATGGGACTGGCCCGATCATCGCTTACCTTGCTGCAGGTCCTGGTGATCGTACCACGGCTCATCCTCCTTAATCTCAAACTCCTCCACATTGCTATCGGTCAACATGATAGCAGGACGGATAGAGCTCCGCTCCCCCGGGACCCCAGACTGCAGCAGGCGGCAGAGGATGCTGACAGCTCAAGAAGCGGCTCCCTCTACTCTCTAAGTTGCCCCTCCCGCTTCCATCTCCTTCCCACCCCGAAACCCTTGCGGAAACAGCCGAACGTTTCCGAACAGCGCCGCAACGTGGCATTCGGAGTGCATGACGTCGCCTCGACACGTGGGAGGGGTTGTTTACAAACGAACCAATAGAAGGGCGGGATGAAGTGACAGTGGATACCGTCGAACCAATCAGCTGTCCGTCAAGGGACACTGCTGTCCTGTGATTGGTTAATTGCAAGAAACACGCACACCATCTCTGTTTTGACACTTCCGTGTTTTGCTGCTGGATGCTGAGCCGCAGGAGGCGTGCAGGTTGCGAGGGGCAACAGGCTGGTTGGGGATTGCTGGACGTTGTGTGCTGTAGCCTCCTGTCTGCCCGGATCCTCACCATCCATGAGCCCTGGTCCTCGCTGTCTGGTAGTATCTGTGCACTGTGCATGCTCTATAGTAGGTGAACGTGTAGACAGTGATAGTGGACGTGCGGTGGCATCATGATGCGGTTCTTCTGATCTCTGATCGCATTCAGTTTCTCGCCATTATTACACTTCCTGTTTGATGTCAGTGAATGGAAAGCTGACTTGTTTATGCCCAAGGGGATGAAAACCTCTCCTGACCCTGATGCAATTTCCATTCAGTGACGGCAAGCAGATCTTGAAAATGCAAATAATGTCTTTCACTTATGGATCTATTGCTTCATTCTGGAGAAAAAAGTACTTTAAATCCATATGCAAAATGATTAGCAAAAGGGGTTCTCTGGGATAGGATAGGTCATCAATATTAAAAGCTCGGAGAACCCCTTTAAGTGCACCGAGGGCGGACCCAAGCTAATCTGTGCACCCTTGGTCTTCCTGCTTCCCCTGCCAGCCCCTCCATCTTCTTGATTGACAGGACCAGGGTCCTAAATAGGTGTCTTGTCTGTCCCTGTCAATTAAGAAGAGGGAGGGGCTGGCTGAGGAAGCAGGAGAGGCAAGGATGCACAGAGTGGCTTGTGCCCGCCTTCGGTGCACTTAACTGCTCATTTGCATATGGATCAAAAGTACGTTTTCTCCAGAATTAAGCAGTGAAAACTGTTCTGAATTTGCAGGGACTGTCCCTGATTTGCAAAGACAGTCCCAGTCAGGCTGTTATATTCTAATATAAATGCTGCCATTAGTGGGCGTTCCCAGGCAGGTCTGAACATTTCTGGGGCGGGGCTTAGATGACCCAAATTTACCAATGTAAAATATATGCATTACATTCATCTGAGCTCGCCCTACAAGTCATTGTGCCCGGATTAACTGTGAATTTCCTGGTGACGGTTTCCCTGAATTGTTTTTCTTAAATTGGCGAGAGATACACTTACTATTGTGTAGCAGCGTCACCTTTACTTATTAGAAAGTTGCATATTTTATTAACTATAGAATAATTTAGTTATGTGTACATAAAATCAGAATGCCACTTTAACATTTAAAGGCTTCGGAGACCTACAGCACTACAGAATTTTTTGTCATGTGCTTCCTAAATGCAAAAAAACAAAACAACAACTTCCCTATGAGTGGCCTGCTGTTGCGGTCCCCGGTGGTTCTGCAGGCATGATGACACCTCCATTGTGCATGTGGCCCCGCTGCTAGTCATGACTTCTGAGGCCAGTGATTGGCTGCAGTGGTCATGTGAACAATACATGTTATGTCATTGCTGCAGGACCAGCAGCCTCCAATGTCTAAGATGAGACAACCCCCGCATGCACCCTCCATTTATTTCTATAGAACTGCCGAAAATAACCTTGTGCCCTCTTACAGCTGTTATGCCTTCATTTCTCCCTCTCACAGTAGCTATGCCCACATTTTGCCCCCTCACAGTAATAATGCCCACATTGTGCCCCCTCACAGTAGTTATGCCCACATTTTGCTCTTCATGATAGTTATGCCCAAACTTTGCCACCTTATGGTAGTTATGCCCTCATTGCACCCCTTCCTAGTAGCTATGTTCACATTGTGTCCCCCTAACAATAGTTATCCCTTCATCATACCCCCTTCACAGTAGTTATGCCTTCTTTGTGCCCCCTCCCAGTAGTTATGCCCTCTTTGTGCCCCTTCACAGTATTTATGCCCTCTTTGTGCCCCTTCACAGTATTTATGCCCTCACTGTGCCCCTTCACAGTATTTATGCCCTCACTGTGCCCCCTCACAGTAGTTATGCCCTCTCTGTGCCTCAATAACAGTTGTTATACCCCTTCACAGTAGTAATGACCTGTCTGTGCCCCCTCAGTGTTAATAAAAAAAACAGTACATACTCTCCTTGTCCCGTTCCTGACGATCAGATCCCCTCCAGCACTCCCTTGCAGGCACAGATCGGGCTGCAGCACTGTGTGGGAGCAGTGCACTGGGAGATTCCCAGGTTCCTCCTACAGAGTCCGGCAGTGCAATCTGTGCCGGCAGGGCTGAATAGTGAAGCAGGGAGCAGACGGCTGGAGGAGCGGGGAGCTGAGCAGGCGGGAAAGTCAAATGACCGCCAGCTCCCCGGCACTGTAGCAATGACCTCTTCCGTCTGTATTGATAGGATTGCTCATTACATCAGTCACCAGCCTGGCAGCTGCCACACAGGGCAGACTGGCACCCAGTTCCCCGTGCGGCACACCGCTGTTGTTATGTACTATATGATGTCTGATTATGGCATAACCGCTGGTAAGGTAATGTGGATAAAACAAAATGATATTAGTCACTGTTATACATTTTAATAAAACACTAGGGGGGCTCCGGTATGCTGGAGGAAAATGCACCAAATTTATTAAGAGGTGAATAAATTTGGTGCATCTTCTAGCATAGAGAAAGAAACCTAAGCCAGCTATGAACATAAATTGTAGTAAATCTACATACCCTCCCCCTCTAAGCCCCGTACACTTTTTTGAGAGCGGCGTGAAGTGGAAGCAAGTCGCTTTCACAAAAATATTTGACTATTGCACTCCAGAAACCTGTCGTACAACCTTTGATACATTTCCCCTTTAAGCTGTGTTGATCTTTTATGCTTTTTTTTAATGACGCCTGGCAGTAGGTTTTCACGTAGTTCTGTTCCTGTTTATGTTTCCTTAGGTGAACTCTGAACATGAAGTTATCCTTTGGCATCCACAGGCCGGCCCTGGCCTACTCTATGACCACATTAGGTGCTGGAATGATGAACAGCATATTTAACTTCTATTACGTGAAGTTGTTTCTTAACCGTTACAAGATATCGGAAGGCGCCTTTCACCAAGCACAGGTAACAGGCACTTTCAGATCGGGCACAGGATTTTGGAAGTTAGGCCATGTTCACGTCTGCATACCTCCCAACTTTTGAAAAGAAGAAGGAGGGACACCATGCATCCAACAAATTCTTTCCGCACTAGGCCACGTCCAAAACATAACTAAACACCTGGTCCCAACCAGTCCCCTAAATGCCCCCACATAGTAATTATTCCACCTTCATGCCACCGCACTGTATTTAGGCCCACATTGTGCCTCCTTCACAAGTTATGTCCAGATATGTGCCTCCTTCACAGTAGGAATGCCCAGATATATGTCCCCTCACGGTAATATGACCAGCTTGTGCCTCCTTCACAGGATTATGCCCAGCTGTGCCCCCTCACAGAATTATGACCAGTTGGTGCCTCCTTCACAGGATTATGCCCAGCTGTGCCCCCTCAAAGAATTTTGACCAGCTTGTGCCTCCTTCACAGGATTACATCCAGCTGTGCCCCCTCACAGAATTATGCCCAGCTGTGCCCCCTCACAGAATTATGACCAGCTTGTGCCACCTTCACAGGATTATGCCCAGCTGTCCCCCCTCACAGAATTATGACCAGCTTGTGCCACCTTCACAGGATTATGCCCAGCTGTGCCCCTTCACAGAATTATGACCAGTTGGTACCTCCTTCACAGGATTATGCCCAGCTGTGCCCCCTCACAGAATTATGCCCAGCATTGTGCCCCCTCACAGAATTTTGCCCAGCAGTGCCCCCATAACAGGATTATGCCCAGCACATACTCACCTTGTTCCTAGCAGCAGGATACATCGGCTGTTCTGGTCTGTGGAGGAGGAGGAGCCGAGGCTGACTGCCGCCGGCCAGACCAGAGGTGTGGAGAGCCAGCTGGGGGGAGGAATGATGGAGCAGAGAGCTGACCGCTCTCTGCTTCTTTATTACTGGCAACTGTCTTTGCTTCCTATGGAAGCAGGGACAGCTGCCTGAAATTGGGACATACTTTCCCCGTACCGGGACTACAATCTGGGACTGTCCCGCCAGATCCGGGAGGGTTGGGAGGTATACATCTGCATTAGGATCAGAAAAACAGAATTCAGTGCGGTGATGGATCTGTGACATGAAGAACACCAACAGCACCTGGTGGACCTCTTTGCCTTAGAATGGAGTCTGTCAGGTTCTGTCCTGGTTTCCCTCATTTTACTATCAATACTAACGCTGCATGCTGTGCAAATGTTGTTGTTTTTTTTGCAAACATGAGGGAATTGGCAGTGGTTTGGTTTTGTGTGTTTTTGTGCTTGCTTTATTCACATTTCTATCAGGAGTTCTGTCATTTTGAGGGTAGGAATAGCACAGTCTGCAGCGCTCTTCTTTTTGTCAGAAATACCAGAAGCCCGACAGATAGCATAAAGGGGTTACCCAGGATTTTGATGGCCTATCCTCCGGGTCTTACACCCCCACCAGTCAGCTGTTACCCTGTGCCAGAACAAACAGCTCAGTCCATGGACAGAGATGGTAGCTGACAGACTTCACTCGCCGGATAATCAGTGGAGGTGCTGGGAGTCGGATCCCTGCCAATCTGATATTGATGGCCTATCCCAGGGCTGGCCAACCTGAGGCGCTCCAGCTGTTGTAAAACTACAACTCCCACCATGCCCTGCTGTAGGATGATAGCTGTAGGCAGACTGGGCATGCTGGGAGTTGTAGTTTTGCAACAGCTGGAGAGCCACAGGTTGGCCAGCCATGGCCTATCCCAAGCATAAGCCATCAGTATCAAAAGCCTGGACAACCCTTTAAGGCACATATGTGAACACTGACAATGTGAACGTGATGGCATACATGGATCCAGGTTTTTAGAAGAACGTCTTTAATTCTCAACCTTACATACCAAACAACGAATGTGTGAAGCTATATATCTACACCAAAACATGACATCATCAATATGAGCCATAGGTTAGCCCTCTTAAAGGGGCTTTCCGATACTTTAACATTGTTGACCTATCCTCAGGATAGGTCATTAGTACCTGATCAGTTGTGGTCCGACACCCGGGACCCCTGCCAGCTGTTTGAGAAGGCAGCGGTACTCCTGTGAGTGCCGCGACCTTCTCTTCGCTTTTCCTAGACCAGTGACGTCATGTTCATCGATCACATGGCCTAGGAAGAGCTCAGCCCCATAGAAGTAAACGGGGCTGAGCGCGATACCAAGAACAGCCGTTATATAATGTACGACGCTTCTCAAAACAGCTGATTGGTACGGGTACCAGGTGTTGGACCCCCACCGACCAGATACTGATGATCTATCCAGAAGATAGGTCATCAGTAAAAAAATTCTCGAAAAACCCTTTTAAAGAGGATCTTTCACCAGCCCTGACATTAGCATATAAATAGCTGGCAGTGTAGGGCATATTGGTGACATGTGATATCACTTTTTTTTCTATGCACTGCTCGGATAGGATAGGACTGTACAAAAGTATCGATTGGGTATCGATAATTCGATATCCGGTGCAACCCTATGTCCAATAGCTGGTGTCAGACTGTGCAGGGACACAGTCCCAACTGGTAACACCCAGCTGTACCTTTACTGCAAGCTGCGGGCAATTCATTCATAAACTTCTAGCAGGAATAATAAAGGAATGGTACAACATAGTGTCATAAGAATATATGCTCCAGAATTGTTATTACAGGGGGAATGCAAGAAGTTACATGTCAGGAGAGGGGGCGGGTCCTCTTTAAAGGGAACCTGTCATCAACTTTATGCTGACCTCACTGAGGGCAGTATAAAGTAGTGACAGGCCTTGAAAAGAGTCAAATCTACCTGAGAAGAGTCATGGTTATTCCTAATCTCCTGCTCTCCCCGCCCATCTGCTGATGATTGGCAGTTCTCTCCTAGACAGAAAGGGAGAAAACTAGGTAGAATACTGTCAGTCATCAGCAGGTGGGCAGGGAAAGCAGGAATTCATGAATAACCATGACTCTTCTCAGGTAGATTTGACTCTTTTCCAGGCCCAGTCTGCAATGATTGTGATGTTGGTTCTCGGCAACCACTTACTTTTAACTTATAAATGACAGACCGCTGAAATCAACTCACCTGTCTCTACTTTATTCTGCTGTTAGTATGGGCAGCATAAAGGTGGTGACAGGTTCCCTTTAAGAAAGGGAACCTTACGTGATATTACTGCGTTACTAGCATGCAGGGCATATAACTGCTCTATGTCATATATCTATTACTTGCACTTTCTTTATTTTCTTCAGGTGGTTTTTATGATCTGGAATGCCATAAACGACCCCTTATTTGGTTACATACAAGATAATTCCAAAACCGGCTTTTGCTCTATACGCCGCCATTCCATATTATACGGAGCTCCGTTTTATGCCCTCGCTTTCCTGCTTCCTTGGTTCCCCTGGAAGGATTACTCAGAGGGTGACTGGCTCAGCGGTGCCCACCTCATGATCGCCCTCTGTATTTTTGATGGCATGCTTACCTTCGTGTTGCTGGCCCAGTGCGCCCTCTTTGCAGAGATATCAACCAAGCACGAAAATCGCCTTCAACTCATTAAGTACAACCAAGTGGCGTCACTGCTGGGGTCGTCCAGCATTCTCTTCTGTGGGCTGCTGTCTGACAACATGGAGAACTTCCCCAGCTTTCAGACCTTCACGGTCTTTGTGGCGGTCCTGTCCACCGCCTGCATGTGCTACACCGGGGTGTTTGGTATAAGCCAGTACGAACAGCGGGAGAAGTCACCGGAGATCAGCGGAAAGTCCGAGACGGCCCTCTCCTGGGCCGCCGTGCTGACTCTTACCAAACAGATACTCACCCAAAGGAACTTTCTGTTCTTTGTGTCCATGAACTTTTTTCAAGTTTTTCACGCTACTTTTTGCAGCAACTTCATGATCATTTTTGCTGATAACCTCATTCCCAAAGATGAGCTCCCCTCCTTTGTGAGGAGTATCATGTATGGCGCCGGCTTCATATTTCCTCAGGTAAGTTCTACTACGTTCTAAATGACATTTTGTGGACATTGGGACCAACTTCTTACCCTTTCTTAGAAATGAGATTTTAAAGGGGTTGTCCATGATTTTGATATTACTGGCCTATCCTCAAAGTCAGGTGATCAAAATCAGATTTGGGGGGATCTGACTCCCAGCATCACACCGATCAGCTGTAATCTATCCTGACTGTTTTAGGAAATAAACACCCTTTAAAGTGTAACTGTCATTCTTTTTTTTTTTTTTTGATAATGTGTAGGGCCAGTGATACTGACCATTTTTGTAATATACTTCAGTTACTGAAATTGTACATTTCTATTACAAAAATAGCTCTAAAGTGGCTCATTTTGAGCCTTAGCAACGCTCCTCTGTCTTCTGTTTACATAACATGGTCAATGTTGAGCAAGTCTCCACTGTTATGTAAACAGAAGACAGAGGAGCGTTGTTAAGGCTCAAAATGGGCCATTTTAGAGCTATTTTTCTAATAGAAATGTACAATTTCAGTAACTGAAGTATATTACAAAAATGGTCAGTATCACTGGCCCTACACATTACAAAAATAAAAAAAGTATGACAGTTACACTTTAAATAACATTTTTTCATTCCTCAGTTATTCTTTCTGGAAATGCATGAATACGTTGACAGCTGGGCTTTGCCATTTTTTTCAGAGAGTCATGTCTGCTCAATACCGAGAGTGTCAGACTTTGTAAGGACACATCCTATTGAATGGTGACAACCAGTGGTCAACTTATGTATATATTTCCAGGAGGAATTACAGAGGAACAGGACAGTGCAGAGATCTAACACTGTTATTTTATGGAGAATACCGGTATTTATTAAAACAGATATGTTAGGGGAGCCAGCAGTTTCCCTTTACGGCAGGGGTGCACAACATTTTCTGGTTGGGGGCCACATTGTCAGACGGAACCAATGACAAGGGCTGAAAATAAAATTTAAAGGGGTATTAACAACTGAAATACTATATTTATGGCATAGTGAACACACAGTATATACCATTAATGTCCAGACTCCCATCTTATTGGAGAATATATGAAAAATACATGTGAGCAAGACATAGACATACATGTCTGTTATCAGATGGTGGGGGCCGCACAGAATGGTATCAAGGGCCGCAGGTTGTGCACCCCTGCTTTACGGTGTATTTTAAAGTGTAAATGTATGACTAAGTTGACAACCTTTAGATATCACTGGGGGTATATCCCTGTACACTTTGACACTGCGTAAAGATGCACCCCCAACTGGTAACACCCAGTTGTTCGTTTATTCATATATTTGTAGAAGGATTAACAGAGGAACATCACAATGTAGAGTAAGGGTAGGTTCACTCTGATCCAGCCTGCTGGAGTTCACCAGATTCGGCCTAGCCGGATACTGCCATTTACCGCCACACTCCATTGACTATAATAGGATCCGGCCACTTTCTGGTATCAGTGTCGGGTTTTGGCCGTATAGAAACTGAGGCATTCATGTTTTTGCCCGGCCAAAAGCTTGTATTCATGCTGGAAAACAGCCGGATCCCATTATGGTCCAGCGGTGAACGGCAATATTCGGCTAGGCCGGATCTGGTAAGCTGCCAGATCAGTTAGGTGCCAACCTACCCAGAATTATTTCCTGAGAAATACAAGTGTTTCTTAAGAGATGTTAGGATCGGGGACAGGTCCTCTTTTAATCCCACTTTTAATTTCTCTTCAGTTTCTGGTGCTGATCAATCACTCCCTGTTGTCGAGTATCGGTTATTATAAGGTAATCCTCTACGCCTTCTACATAGAAGCCATCTCAGCCGTTCTGATGCTGGTGATGGGACCTCTGCATTACTACATCCTGGCCGCGTTCCTCATCACCAACATGTAAGTAAACAGCCCCCGCTCCTGCTCTCCGTCACTGTCGGGTATGGCGCGGCTTTCATCCTCTCTGTTTTTTCTCAGATGTCATTCGCCTTTAATAAAGGATAAATATTCCTGTATCTGAATAGATGTGGATTGTCACTGAATGAAATACTCAAGGTTAATTCAGAGCCTGTTCACACCGGCAGCAGATGCATCAGTGACGGCTCTCCATGGCAGGCCTCTACCTGGTGCCAGTCTGTAGGCCTACAAGTAGTAGAACCTACTGAATACACACAGGGAGTAGAAGAGTAAATAAGTATAGTAAAAAAATTGATATGACAATTAAAAAAAATCACACATAGGCAAAAAAAAAAAAAAACCCTACAATTATTCTTCCATATAAATGCAAGTAGATGAGCGCTAATTACTGTTTAATAGAGGCATTTTATCCGCCTGTGTAAATGGTCGCCTAAAGGGGTATTCCCATCTGAGACAATGGGGGCATATCGCTAGAGGTGAGACCGCACCTATATCGAGAACAGAGCGGTGAAAGTAGTGGCTGGAGGACTCCGGGTTTCCCAAGGTCCGGCCACCACCAAGCGCTCTCCTCATAGAAGTGTATGGGAGCGCACCGAACGACAAACTAATCAATTATCGCTTGTCCTTCGATCTGTCAATGCTTTTACACTAATTGATAATTGATTACTTTCGTTCAATTTTACGGTTTTTAAACCTTTATCTACTCATGTATAGGGCCGTTGAAGAGGTATCCCCACCACATGCGCGGTGCGCCCTCCGGGGCTTTCCTGGCTGTGTGGCCACGCTCCCATTCATTTCTATGGGGCAGACGGAAATAGCCGAATCAGCGCTTGGCTGTTTTTAGTGGCCCCATAGAAATGAATGGAGGGTAGCTTCGCATGTGCGGCGCGCCCTCCGGGACTTTGCCAGCTGCGTTTGCTAGATAGGTGCGGGTCCCAGAGGTGGGAAGAGACAATGGGACATATCATAGCGATTGACAGGGCTGGACATCTCGCCCAGCCACTACAATCTCAAGCCTGCGCCTCCGCTCCGACTTCCTATAGAAGTGAAAGGCGGATTCTGGGAGTTGTAGTGTCAGAACAGCTGGAGCGCCAGAGGTTGCTGATCCCTGCTCTACACAATAGGCATCGAGTACACTGTGGTGTCCATTGCTGTATGGATGCCTGCACATTACTAGACTGGTTCGGAGGAGGAATATTGCTATTATCTATTATTACCCCATCAATCATATAGCTGCCCTGTAATTTCCTTTACCCCAAATATATGGCTCTGCAGAAAGCTAACATTTTCATGGTAATTGCTGCCTGACCTACTAATAAATCACAGAAAAGGCACCATGGCTGCAAAATAATCTGTTGTGTTTATTTTTTTTTTGGGTGGGGGGGGGTGAAGAGGTTCCTCCAAAATGCCTGACTTGCTTAGGCCACGTTCACATCTCCAGTAAATGTTTCCAACAGCTTGCCGGAGTTTACTGGATCCGGCAGATCACCGCTGGATCCTTATCGACTATAATGCGATTCAGCCTCTTTTTGAAATAAATGCCAGGTTTCAGCCAGACAAAAAACGTTGCAGGCAGCATTTTTTGGTCAGGCCAGCATTTGTGCCGGATCCTCTTGCCACAGATGCGAACATTGCCTTAGCATTTTTAAAGTTTTTTACGCGTTTTTGCCTACATAGTGTTTTTTTTTTAAGGGAAAGTATGTAACTAGAGATGAGCGAGCATGCTCGAGTGCCATTTTTGCGTATTTGCGTACGCATTTTAAAATTCCTACGCTATTCATACGCATATTTTAATCTATACACAAATGCGTACGAATTGCGTACGAATAGCGTACAAATTCAATTTGTACGCTATTCGTACGCGTTTGCGTATAGATTAAAATATGCGTATGAATAGCGTAGGAATTTTAAAATGCGTACGCAAATACGCAAAAATGGCACTCGAGCATGCTCGCTCATCTCTATATGTAACCCCAAAACAAAATTACATTTCTGTAAAGTTACAAAAATATAAAAAGCACCAGAGCACCCTGTGAACACACCACAAGAAAGAAAAATGGAACTACAAAAAATGCTTGTTTGTCCTGCGTTTAAGATTTCACATAAAGATGGCAAACGCAAAACTCTTCAAAAAAGCCAGAAAAAAAACAAAGGCCCCTTTCAGATGAGCGAGTTCCACACTCCAGACTCTCAGCGTACAGCCTCATTCACGCGTCAGTGTTTCACGGATGTGTGCTGTACGTGTTCTCCATGGACCGCACACGTCCCCATTCATTTTAATGTTTGTGTTCAGACATCAGTGTTTCAGCACGGTCCGTGGTTCCGTGTTTTTAGCACGGATGCATGTCCTATCTTGATCCGTGCTCCCGGATCCCTCACGCCCATTATAGTCGATGAGTCCGTGAAAACCACGGATCCCTCACGGATGTCATCCGTGTTGCATCCGTGTTTCACGGATCATTAAGAAGAGATGCTTTGAAAATTATTTTTCAGCTGTTCAGTGTCAGTGAAACACGGATGCAACACAGATGGCAAAACACGGACCCAACACGGATGCCTGACTGACCACCTGCTCAAGGATTTGAGCACGGACACGGACGTGTGAATGAGGCTTAAAGGGAACCTGTCATCTCCGAAACACCCCCTGAACTAGGGTAAGAGATGTATAGTGTAAGTGATGCTGAATCCGAATATGTAAGTTTTATCTTCATACTCACTTCCATTCCGACGCTGTGCTCCCACAAACCAGCAGTAAAATACACTCAGTGGACTCCAGTGCTCACTCACATAATGGAGAGGACTCAAAGAAGAGTCCTGTCAATGTATTTTACTGCTGGTTTGTGGGATCACAGCGTCAGAATGGAAGTGAGTATGAAGATAAAACTTACATATTCGGATTCAGCATCACTTACACTATACATCTCTTACTCTAGTTCAGGGGGTGTTTCGGAGATGACAGGTTCCCTTTAAGTATGCGGCCGCTCCCGTCCTGACCTCCCAGCATTGCTGGGGTTGCATGGCATTATATTGATTTATGAAGCTATGTAACCGTTACAGTTCTGGAATGTATTGGATAACACTGACATAATGCTGTCAGCGTTATCCAATACATTCGAGAACTCTAAGGGTTACATAGCATCATAAATCAATTAATGCTATGCGATCCCATTAGTGCTGGGAGGTCAGGACGGGAGTGGCCGCATACTCACCCTGTGAGTCCGGAGTGTGGAACTCGCTCGTCTGAAAGGAGCTTAAAGGGTTTTTCCCATTCCACAGGATAGGTGATGGATGTATAATCATTGGAGTCCAACCATTGGGGCCCACAAAAATCCTGCTTCTGCCGAAGTTATGTCCTTTACCAGGTTTCCAGTCTGGCCAGTGGATGGGGTGGTCACTTCCAATGGTGACAGTGCTGGAACCAGGGGCGTAGCTATAGGGGGTGCAGAGGTAGCAGTCGATACCGGGCCCAGGAGCCTTAGAGGGCCCAAAGAACCTTGTGCCGCATAAGAAAAACACATAGCACTGAGGGAAGGGGGGCCCAAGCTGAACTCTTGCACCAGGGCCCATGAGCCTTTAGCTACGCCACTGGCTGGAACCATTCCTCTCCCTGGCTTTTGAATCCATCTCATCTGACCATATGCCAGGGATTGAAATAGCTGTGTCCACAGCTGAGGTGACACCCCCATCCATCGATTGGGGGACATGATCTTGACGGAAGCAGGATTTTGAAAAAAGGAGCATGAAGTGACCGGGTCCCCAAGTGGCCAATCCATGCAACTTCGAGACCGTAAGTATATTACAATCTTTTTTGCACAGGCAAAATCTGAGTATCTAAGCTGGGTTTGCTGTGTCCTGGAAATACCCTTTTAAGTTTTTTAAAGATTTGTGTGACTGTCCGGTAATCCAGAATAGTTGATGATCCGTCACGTATTAGGTCAGAACTTCATTGCATGTTTTAAGCAGGCATACACTGGTTTAATTCCAACGTGGGTTCTATGTTCCAAGCCACTGGGTCTTGTTGGAACAATTTTTAATGTTGTGGCTGCTCAAAATAAACTCCCTGACCACAGGGTAAAAATGATTTTATCTTCTGGAATGTATAATTGTATTCATAGATATTTAAAGAGGACCTTTCACCACTCCTGACATGCCTGTTTTAATAGCTCCATGCATTCCCCATGTAATAACAATTCTGGATCATCTATTCTTATGTCTCTATCTTGTGCCATTCCTTTATTATTTCTACTAGAAGTTATGAATGAATCGCTAATAGTCTGCAGTAAGGGTACAGAGGGGAGGTAACCAGTTGGGGGGGTGTACCTGCACAGTCTGAAAATGGCAGCACTGATTGGATAGAGTCAGTCTGTGCAGGGACACACCCCCAGCTGGTTACCTCCCCTCTGTACCCTTACTGCAGACTGCTAGGAAATCATTCATAACTTCTAGTAGAAATAATAAAGGAATGGCACAACATAGAGCCATAAGAATAGATGTTCCAGAATAGTTATTACATGGAGAATGCATGAAGATATTAAAACAGGCATGTCAGGAGAGGGGACAGGTCCTCTTTAAAGAAATGCTGGACTCGAATAATGCCCATGTGCTATTCCTTTTCAGTATATTGCAGTTACAGAATTAACATTGATGGATTCCTCTTATCATCTGCATTCACTTTTCCGCGTCCTCCCACAATTCCATGCACTGCAGCTCTCCCTTTATGCAAGAGATACCTATAAGGCCACGTTCACACATTCAGGATTCACACATGTTCACACATGAACCCTCAGAAGGAATCCAAGGCTAAAACTTGAACTTCACCTGTAGACGTGCCAGTTGGATCCGCATTCAGATTAGGGTCATTGTACTTCAATGGGGCTTCTCTGCGCCCTTTTGGTTCAGCCATAATGAACATGATGTGGATTTTAAAGTCCACAGTGGGTTCATTATTACACAAAGAATTTTTCTGCAATGTGGGAATTTTAGGAGCAGCTTTGAATCCAGACAATTTGCTGACATAATGAAAGTCCATCAAATATTTTATACCCCATTCACACATTGCAGAAAAATTCTTTGTGTAATAATGAACCCACTGTGGACTTTAAAATCCACATCATGTTCATTATGGCTGAACCAAAAGGGCGCAGAGAAGCCCAATTGAAGTACAATGACCGTATCTGAATGCGGATCCAACTGGCACGTCTACAGGTGAAGTTCAAGTTTTAGCCTTGGATTCCTTCCTTGGGTTCATGTGTGAACATACATAAAGGGGTTGTCCAGCGGTGGAATATAATTTTCATGGGTTCTGACAAAAAAAAAAAAAAAAATCTTGCACATTCCCATTGGGGCCATAAATTGGCCCATAGTTCTGATGGTTTTCGGAATGTTACACTTTCGATCCAGCGGGATCAGAAGCAGTGGCAGCTTTGCTCTGAACCTGAAACCCTTTGAAAAGGTAATTTTTGGGGGTTTTTTATTATTATTTTACACTGTGCCCAGCTACACAGAAATTACTTCCCACTCACAGACAAGCTCTTTAACATTATTCTTTTGGAGCTTCCTGGTTAAATAAAATGTGAGCACTCCGGTAATACCTGTATAGGCAGTAGTATAGAATGAGCAGGAAGAATCTGTGACTCTGGACTCCTTGTAACTGGTTGTAGTTTTGAAATATAAGTGGCGAGAATGAATACCTTACTTATTGTGGTACCCTAAAAAATCTGATGAAAAATCATATCTCCTACACTTAAAGGGGTTTTCTGAGATTTTTATACTGATGATGACCTATCCTCCGGATAGATCATCAGTACCTGATTGGTGGCGGTCCGACACCCGGGACCCCTGCTGATCAGCTGTATAAGAAGGCATCGGCGTTCCTGTGAGCACCGAGGCCTTCTTGCGGCTTACCAAGCACAGTGCCACACATAGTATAGCGGCTGTACTTGGTATCGTGCTCAGCCCCATTCATTTGAAAGGGCCGAGCTGCTCCTAGGCCATGTGATCAATGAAAATGTCATCATTAGAAGAAGCTAAGAGAAGGCTGTGGCGCTCACGGGAGTGCCAGTGCCTTCTCAAACAGCTGATCAGTGGGGGTCCCGGGCGTCAGACCCCCACCGATCAGATACTGATGACCTATCCTGAGGTAAAGTCATCAGTCTAAAAATCTCAAAATACTCTTTTAAGCAGATTTGTTATACTATGGTTAGTGGGCAGAGAGTATAAGATATGACTGCAGGATCTGACTACACAGAATTTGACTGTAGTCTGTAACCACGGAGACACAGGCAACAGGCAATTTATTATTTTCAAATACTATAACCTGCATTTTATAAAACGGCCATGTTAGCATTATTAATTCATTTTGTATTGGAGATTGCTGTCTAAGGTTTTCATATTTAATGTTTTAAACTCCCGCAAAATTTTTTATTCTCTGACCTATTAGAAAGGTGCATGATATAATCTGTAGTGATTGTCATTTTCTTATCAGTGACTGTTTCTGTGAGTAAAAACCTCTCTGCTTATTGTAGCTGGGTCATGTGACCAACTCCCTGACCTCCAACTGACCCAGGACAGAAAGCCAGTAACTGCTCTATTCATTCCTATGGGAGCCTCACTTTCAGTCTCATAGGAATACATAGAGAATTAGACTTCCTGTCCACACATAAGTCTCTGTGTGAGTTGATGGGTCTAATTGCTGGTCACATGACACAGATAAGAAACTTCAGGATGATATAAGTGAAAAATTCAGACACTGGTAAGAAAATGACATTCACTACAGATTATATCATGTACATTTTTAGCAGGACATGGAATAAAATTTTTTTCGGGAGTTCTTCTTTAAATAATAGATCTAGCTACATTTATTTTTACATTTTTATATTCTTTTCTTCACAGGGTGTTAGTTCAAGCATCATTTAGCATATTTAATTTACCCCTGGCTGATATTGTAGATGCGGATCTTGCCAAGTACAAACGCAAGTAAGTGGTGCATGTGGTGTCAAATAAATGGGGTGTACAACCCTTTGAAGGAATTTTTTTTATTTTTATTTTTTAAATAAAAGAATGTGTTTAAAAAGTAGTTTAATTTCAATTTTTTTTTTTTTTTTGTTTGTTGATTAATTATTTGTAGTGTTGAGCGAACTTTTTGTTTTCAAGTTCGGTGTACAAGGTTCGGGTTATCTAAGAATTCCGTTATAGATTCCGCTACCACGGACCATAACTTATCCATAACAGAACTCTTAGATAACCCAAACCCGAACCTTGTACACCAAACTTGAAAACAGAAGTTCACCCTACACTAGTTATTTGTTCTACAGGGAGGCGCCATCTGAAATAGCATAGTGTCGTGTGTCTCTCTCTGCACGACACATACACAGATGACGCACTACACACGGGGCATAGGAAAGTGGGGACGGCAGGGGACCCTATCTTCTATGTGTGAGTGGCTTCAGCTGTGTTTACTGCTGGGTAGTCACAAGGGTAGGGGAAGGTGTGAAGTAACTTGCGGAGAGAGGGACGAGGTCAAATTTACAGCACCCGTTTTAGGCTTTAGGCTAGTTTCACACGAACGTTGTGTTTTGTGGTTGCAAAAAAAAAAAAGGATGACGTCAGTATGGCATCCATTTTTTTTTTGCGGATCCATTGTTACAATGCCTATCCTTGTTCGCAAAACGGACAAGAATAGGACATGTTCTATTTTTTTGCAGGGCTATGGAACGGACATACGGATGCGGACAGCACACAGTGTGCTGTCAGTATTTTTTGCTGACCCATAGAAATGAATGGGTCCGCATTTTATCAGCAAAAAATGCGGATCGGAGCCCGCAAAATATATTGTTGTGTGAAACAGGCCTTATTCACATGTCCGTGATTCACAGGCGTGTGCTGTCCATGTTCTCCGCACACGTACACATTCATTTTAACGTGTGTATTCACACATCCGTGTTTTAGCATGGTCCATGTTTTTAGCACGGAAGCATGCCTTATATTTGTCCACATTTTCGGATCCATCGCGCTCATTATAGTCTAGGGGTCCGTGAAAAACACAGACCCAACATTGACGCCACCCATGTTTCACGGACCATTGGTAGGAGATGCTCTGAAAAATTACTTTTCATCTGTCCAGTGTCTGTCGACCGCAGATCACACATGGAGAGCAAAAAACGGATACATAGACCAAACACGAATTCTTCATGGAAATCTTCACTAATGAATCACTGACATGGATTTAATCACGGACATGTAAATAAGGCTTTACAGGTTGCCTGTAGAGATGAGCGAGCAGTGCTCGTTACGAGCACTGTAACGCTCGGGTCCCGGGTGAAATGCCCGCAGGCATTGCGGATTCGTCCTCATGTAAGTCAATGAGGACGGATCGTTTGGTATGACACTCATACCAAACGGTTCCGTCCTCACCCGTCTTAAAGTCAGTGGGGACGGAACCGTTTGTTATGAGTGTCATACCAAACGATCCGTCCTCATTGACTTACATGCAGATGAGGACGGATCCGCAATGCCTGCGGGCATTTCACCCGGGACCCGAGCGTTACAGTGCTCGTAACGAGCACTGCTCGCTCATCTCTAGTTGCCTGACTTGACCCGTTTTTCATTTTAGCTTCTTCTCTTGGTCAGTGCTGGGAAATCTGAAAAAAAATAGTAAAGGGGATATTACAAAAATAAAGAAAAAAAATATTCATTTGATTATAAAATTAAAAAAATAATACGGGTGACACATTCCCTGCAATTGAGGAAGAGCCATTCCGACTGATATGCTTTGTTATGGCTGACCTGATTTGCTCGTTATGCTTGGCACATCTTGCAAAACCTGTCATAATTATCTGACCTACTATTCCTGTGCTCACTGTGAATGAGATCCGTCCTCTCGGCCTGTCACATATTCAGGCTCCCCAAGCCCACAAAAAAAATAGAACATGTCCTATTATTGTCCGTATTAGGGGCCAGCCGTTCCGTTCCGCAAAATACAAAATGTACACGGATGCCATCCTTTTTTTTGGCGGATCTGAAATTTGCAGACCGCAAAATACAACTTTCGTGTGAAACTAGCCTATAGAACATGCTGCGATTCTCACGCAACGCAGAAATGATGTGTGAAAAAAAAAAGATCATGTGCACAGACCCATTGACCTCAGCAAGACCTCCCATTGAAAACAATGTGAGGTGGATTCCGCTCATCCGCTGGCTTTTTAGCACGGAACCTGCGCCAAAATTCTGGTGTCATAAGACGCTGTGTGAACAGTGAGTGTCTCAATGTATAGCTGCAGTGTAAGGGCTCATGCGGCCGGGCCTGTGCTACAGACTGCAAATTGCGGTCCGCAGAGCATGGGCATTTACCATAGCACCGCCATATGCGCCATACCGTGGTCCGCACTGCAAAAAAGCACTACTTTTTTGCGGTGCGGTGGCACAGAAGAAACCCCACGGAAGCACTTCCGGATTGCAGACCCATTCAAGTGAATGGATCCACAAACTGCCGATGCCCGTATATTACGGACCCGCTGTTTGCATGAGCCCTAAAGCAACAAGCCTTCTTGTTATGTTATCTTAGGCAATTTCACCACAAATATTTCGCTCGGCTCATCCCTTTTGCATAGCCATCTGACGGTGCGATTTTCATAAGTTCAAGGTCCCTGTGCTGCTTTGTTTTTCTCCGGTGTCACCTGCGCTCTGTGTAACCGTACAAATGTTTTTCTAGTTCCAGATTAACCCCATCATGTTTAAAGGGACGCTAAAGATGGGGCTGCACCTTGACCTTTTGCAGAACTTTTGATTGATTTTAACAAATGACAGCTGCAAAGAACAAGATTGAAAACAAGTCCGTTTACTGATTCCGATACAACTGTAGCGCAATAGATAAAATTAATTAAAAGTGATATAAAAAGTCTGGGGGAGGATTTATCAAGAGGGGGAAATTTGAAGTCAGTTTTGCTTGAGTCTGCGTTGGATACTTAATGCCACATTTATCCAATGTCTCATGTCAGGCCAAGTTCACACTTCAGTTATTTGATCAGTTATTTTCATCAGTTATTATGAGGCGAAACCAGGTCAGGGTGAAAAACACAGAACATTTGCAGATTTCCATTATAACTTAAAGAAGAACTTCCGCAAAAAATTTTATTCCATGTCCTGCTAGAAATGTACATGATGTAATCTGTAGTGAATGTCATTTTCTTACCAGTAGCTGAATTTTTGAGTTATATCATCCTGAAGTCTCTTATCTGTGTCATGTGACTAGAAATTGGACCCACCAACTCACACAGCATCTTATGTGTGGACAGGAAGTCTAATTTTCTATGCATTCCTATGGGAGCCTCACTTTCAGTCTCATAGAAATGAATAGAGCAGTGACTGGCTTGCTGTCCTGGGTCAGTTGGAGGTCAGGGAGTTGGTCACATGACCCAGCTACAATAAGCAGAGAGTGGAAACTCTCAATTTCAGCCTCTGATAAGAAAATGACATTCACTACAGATGATATCATGCACCTTTCTAACAGGTCAGAGAATAAAAATTTTTGCGGGAGATCTTCTTTAAGCCTCATTCACATATCAGTGTTCCACGGAAAGCACACGTCCCCATTCATTTTAATGTGTGTATTCAGTTTTTTAGTCCGTGAGTCCATTCATGCTCTATTTTGTCTGTTTTCACGGATTCATCATGCCCATTATAGTTTATGGGTCTGTGAAAACCACGGATGCCATCCGTGTTTCACGGATTATTAGAAAGAGATGCTTTGAAAATTATTTTTCAGCTGTTCAATGTCAGTGAAACATGGATGCAACACGGACAGCAAAAAACAGACACACGGACCCAACACGGATCCTTCACGGACAGCTTCACAGATGCGTCACCGACCACCTGCTCACAGATTTGTGCACTGACACGGACGTGTGAATGAGGCTTTATATCTGTGTAGTTTTCACTACTTGTTTTGGCTCACAATCACTGATGGAAATAACTGAAATGTGAACTCAGCCTTAGGGCTCATTCACACGACAGTATGAATGAGTCCGCATCTGTTCCGCAATTTTGGGTAAGGGGTGAGGACCCTTTCATTTCAATAGGGCTGGACCCTTTCATTTCAATAGGGCTGCAAAAAATGCAGAAAGCACACCGCGTGGTTCCGTTCTGCTGCCCCGCATAAAATATAGAGCATGTCTTATTCTTGTCCGGACAAGAATAGGGATTTCTATAACAAGCCGCACACAGACGGCATTCCGTGTTTTGCACCCTTAGGCTCAATTCAGACGTCTGTGGATCATGATCCGGGACGGTCCGGGAAATCCCGGACCGTACTCCTGAAAGCAGGAGTGCACGGCGTCATTGATTGCTATGACGCCGTGCACTTCCTGAGGCCGCCTCTGTACAGTGATACACTGTACACACTCGTATAGAGTTTATCACTGTACAGCGACGGCCTCAGGAAGCGCATGGCGTCATAGCAACCAATGACGCCATGCACTCTTACTCTCAGAAGGAGCATTTACGGACCGTGCTCCATGGACGTCTGAAGTGAGCCTTACTTGATAAATTTGTCTTAGGCTCCATTCACACGTCCTGTTTTTCTTTCCTGATTTGATCCTGATGCTGATCTGGATCCATTCATTTCAATGGGTCCTGAAAAAATCAGGATTGAATCAGGAAAGAAAAACAGGACGTGTGAATGGAGCCTTATTCTTAGACCACTTTTGTATAGAAAAGCTCTTGTGACTTTTTTGCTAATTTTTTTTTTTAAGTCTCTTGGAACCGAACCCGAGTTCGAGAAATGTTTTTTTACAGTACAAATTAATTTATGAAGTTATTACTCGGAGTCTCGCGAGACTTCGCAAAGTAATAACTTTGTTTCTTCAGAGCCAATACATTCTAATACTGTACGGAGCTCTAGCTCAGTACAGTACTTTAACAAAGTCTTATGCGAATCGACTTCGGATGTAGAATCCGAAGTCGATTCGCTCATCCCTAGTCTCAATGATAAATCTGGAGTGAAACTCATTAACAAAGCTAACCACGCCCACTTTCCCACCCACATTACAAAACTGGAGTGAGTGGTGTAAAAATTCAAAAAGTCGCAAAATTTAGCACAAAGTAGTGCAATGGAGTGAAGGTATGATAAATGAGGGCCTAGGTGTTTCCCCAGCATCAGGCTGGCCCTACACGGATCTGCATGCGGCTCACGGCTAATTGCTGGGCCACACCTATACGTGCTTTTTGAAACAACTGGCATGTGCAGGTGCGGCCCAGCAATTAGCAGTAATCCGCATGTGGATGCTGCTGCCAGTCTTATGCCCCTTTCACACGAGCGGGAGACTCGCATGTCTCCCGCAACGCATCTACAGGGCTGGACTCGGCACTGACAGAGATCGCATAGCATTATATGCGATCCCAGTCAGTGCCGGAGTCCAGCCCTGTAGATTAAGCTAGTGACAAATGTTAGATGAATACTGCTTAAAGGGGTTGGATTGTCCCATGAATACAACTTAGGATACAACTTAGGCCCCTTTCACACGAGCGAGTTTTCCGTGCGGGTGCAATGCGCGACGTGAACGCATAGCACCCGCACTGAATCCTGACCCATTCATTTCAATGATTGTGTGTACATGAGCGTTTTTTTTTCCCACATCAGTTCTGCGTTGCATGAAAAACGCAGCATGTTCTATATTCTGCGTTTTTTTTACACAGCCGTGGTCCCATAGAAGTGAATGGGGCTTCAGTGAAAAGCATTTTTCACTGATGGTTGCCAAGACATGTTGTTTGTTAACCTTCAGTTTTTTATCACGCACATGAAAAACGCATCAAAACGCATCGCACCCGTGCGGAAAAAACTGAACAACTGAACGCAATTGCAGACAAAACTGACTGAACTTGTTTGCAAAATGGTGCGAGTTTTCCTGAACGCATCCGGACCTAATCCGTAACGCTCGTGTGAAAGAGGCCTTATGTGTCTGATCATCAAGGGGGCCGATGAATGGACCGATAGACGGTCATGCATGTCCGCCATCAGCTGTATCGGACTGCCGGAGATAGTCCCAGTGGTCGGACACCTTCCGATCAGACACTCATCATGTGTGTAGGGGATGAGTTGTCTTCATGGGATAACTTGTTTAATGGGATCCTCAAAAATCAGCAGCCCAACTGTAAAGTGGGAATCCATCTTTCGGCTGGAGCCGCTCGGTACAGGTCTTAGCAAAATGACTGGGTCAGGTCAAGAAAGTGACCCAGCATTTTGATCAGGTTTTGTGTCACCAGTTTATGTTAGGAGCCCTTAAAACAAGTGACAGATTCCCTTTAACTGTCCATTCGTACAACCGTGTCCGATTTGCAGACTGCAAAGTACTGATCCGCAAAAGATGGACACTGGCCGCGTGACTCCGCACCGCAGTGCGGACCCTTTGACTTCAATGGGTCTGTAATCCGCAAAATGCAGCAAAGAATAGGACATGTCCTATATTTTGTGGTTCGGCCGCACAGACAATCTGAGGTCTACGGCAGGAGAATTTACCAACAGATACTTTCAATGGATGCTTCCGATGACTGCTATTTTATAGACATACATCGATATCCGTCATCCATAGGATCCCATTGTAAATATCAAAACATATCCAGAAAGCTATACTGCATGCATCAAACGGGTAATCCATGCAGCAGAAAAAGAAGACATATGGAAGTATGCAAGTCCAATAGAGACCAATAGAACACGCTTTTGGCCATGGGTAAATGGGGGCCTATGGATACATATCATGTATTCGCCCAAAGAAAATTATGCAGGAGAGCTATTTTGCATGAACGACACGGGTCGGCCAATGATTTCAGTTCAGAATTTATATCTTAGTTTATTTCTTTGTACCACAAGTATATACAGGCCTTCCTTGGCCCTCTTTATAGGTCATAATTAGAGATGAGCGAGCAGTGCTCGTTACGAGCACTGTAACATTCGGGTCCCGGGTGAAATGCCCGCAGGCATTGCAGATCCATCCTCAGCTGCATGTAAGTCAATGAGGACGGATCGTTTGGTATGACGCTCATACCAAACGGTTCCGTCCTCAACCGTCTTAAAGTCAGTGGGGACGGAACCGTTTGGTATGAGTGTCATACCAAACGATCCGTCCTCATTGACTTACATGCAGCTGAGGACGGATCCGCAATGCCTGCGGGCATTTCACCCGGGATCCGAGCGTTACAGTGCTCATAACGAGCACTGCTCGCTCATCTCTAGTCATAATGGCACGCAACCGAAAATTGCAGATCCAGAAAATATGGATTTCGTCTGTGTTGCATCCACATTTTTTTTCGGGCCTATTTGACTTCAGTAGGTCCGTGGTCCACATTTTGCGGGCAAGTATAGGACACGTTTTAACCCTTTGCCGAAATGGACATACGAATGCCGCATCTGTATGTCAGTTCCGCAAAAAGACCACGGGGGTCATTTATTAACCTGAAAGACGCCTATATTAGGTGTATTTCAGGCGCAAATTGCAGCACAACGGTTAGTTGCACCGCAATCTGCGACTTTTAACCACTCATGCCAGGTCTAAAAAAAAGTGGGCGTGGCGGGGAAGAGCATTCATTATTTTCTGGTTTAGGCGTAGAAAATGGTCCAAATGTAAGACAGCAAGGAAGCTGGCTTACATTTAGACTGTCGCTGGATGCGCCAAAGTTATTTAGAGGCCGGCGCCTTTACATAACTTCGGCGATCCACTGCCACAGCAGAGGCTTTATAAAGACCAGCGTCTAAAACTCCAGTCTTAATAAATGACCTCCGATATGTCGGCAAAATGCGGATCACTGACCCATTGAAAAAAATGTGTATTTCGTGGATCCGCGTGGAGCCTAAACTGACACCATCTCCTGTCCTCATTGTCCCGCTCTGCTCCTTGAACACTGTCCTAAGAATTTTGTGAAGTATGTGAAGAATTCTAGCAGCGTTGCTCCCCCATCTCTCCTTCCAGACTGCTTTTGGTATTCTTCATCTCCAAGGTCACCGTGTAGAGAGTAAGACATGAAGGCACATCCGCCTTGTGTTACATCCAGCAAATTTCCTCCTTTTTACCTATTTTCACAGTGTATATAAAAAAACTCAGCAAAAGCTTTGTGAGTATTTTCGTTTTACAGTTTTTGTATCAGCTTTAAAGGCGTTGTCCCGTTAAGACGACTTACCGCGTATTCACAGCAAAAGTGACTGATCGTGGGGGGCCCAGTGGTCGCAAGAATGGTGGCCCATGCACCCTGCTTGACGGGAGCTGCAGACATGCATGTGTATTTGCCGCTCCATTCAACTCTGTGGAAGATAGCAAGCGCTCACCTATCTCCGACAGCCTCCTAGAGCTGAATGCTTTTCCCCTACCCCATCTCAGTGGTACAACGCCCCCCTACTTAAATGAGGCCCGTCTTAGGTTTTCTCCATTCACGTACATAGCTGCTTCCAAAATCCTCCTGGCCACATGTAGAACACAACGGGGGTCATTTATCAAGGAACTTGTGACTTTTTTTTTTTACTAAAATTCACCTGCTGTGCAACCATAATATCGGGGTCCTATCAGGAGCTGTGCTGTGGACGGGACCCTGGCAAATTTACTAACATGTACGCCTAGAAACAGGTGAAAATTGGGCTGGCGTCATTTTTTCAGGCGTGGTATGCGCCTCTTCATAAATTAGAATAATCTTTGGGGAAAGGAAGACCAGCCTGTAAACACCGGTCATTGTAAATGTGCCCCAGAGCGGTTTAGCGCTTTTCTCCTATCAGACATAAGACCACACAGCTCGCTTCTGAAGGTCCATTTACGTGGTTAAAGATCAGGCAGTCGAACTTTCAAACGCTCAATCCCGTTCATTGCCCCCTGTAAATAAGTCAGACGACACCCGAGGGAACGCGCATTTGTTTTTGTATCGTATCTTAAAAGCGGACATTAAAATCATCGTTTTCCAGCTGTAAATCTCCCCGTGCAAACGGATGCACCGCCGGCAATAATGAAACCGTATGTGAAGGAACGATCAAATTAACCATTGCTCGGCCACACGCAGTGACGAGGACTGCTCGTATAAATGGAGTTAAACGAGTGCTGATCGACGTGGCATATAATCAGATCGATGCAGTGAAAGTAATTGGAGTCACATATTTCCAGGAGATTTACCCCTGCTGTTTTCCAGATGTGACGGTGACACTGACGCACAGTGACAGCCTCTGATTTGTACCGCCTGCATAATGTCACATCACAGCAGGGGCACCGCTAAAGGCCACCCCTGTGCAGCTTCTCTGGTCTGCCACTAACTTTTAACTGCATCGTCGGCTTTCATAAGCACTAGCAGTCCAGTCAGTGTTGGCATGGTGAGGGGAACGCCCTCCGCTGCATCATATCATAAGATCATTACAATACCTTATCCAAATTCTCATGAAAAGAGTCCCATGTCTTTGTTACATCATATATTGGTACTATCTGTGTACACATATGTCAGTGTGACTGTATTAAAGGGGTTGTCTCATCTGAGACAATGGGGGCATATTGTTAGGATATGACCCCATTGTTTGATAGATTTCGGACCCGCACCTTTATTGGGAACGGAGCCCCGAAAGTGTTGGAGGCCGCACTGCACATACGCAGCCATCCTCCATCCTTACTACGGGACCGCTGAAAATTGCCGAGCGCCAAGCTATTTACGTCAGACCCATAGAAGTGAATGGGAGCGGTGGACTGTCATGCGCGGTGCGCTCCCATTCACTTCTATGGGGAGCGCGCTTGGTGGTGGCCGGACCTGAGTCCTCTAGCCTCCACTTTGGCCCGCTCCAGTCACAGAAGTAGAACTTCTTCTGTCATACTTTTGGGTTTTATTTTTGTAAATTAATATAAAAAAAGGGTTCTACAAGATCTTTTTACTGATGACCTATCCTCTGGATTTGATCATTGGTGGTCCGACACCCAGGACCCCTGCCAATCAGTCGTTTATGAAGCAGCAGCACTCACAGTAGCGCTGTACACTGTATAGCGGCTGTGCTTGGTATCACGCCCAGCCCCATTCACTTCTATGAACCATGTGACCGATGAGTGACACGTCACTGGCCTAGGGAAAGCTGAAAGAAGGTTGCCGCACTACTGCGAGCGCCGATGCCTTCTCAAACAGCTGATTGGCGGGGGACCCCCACTGATCAGATGACCAGAGGATAAGTGATCAGTAAAAAGATCTCGGAAAACCCCTTTAAGGCTCCTTTCACACGAGTGAGTTTTCCGCACGGGTGCAATGCGTGACGTGAACGCATAACACCCGCACTGAATCCTGACCCATTCATTTCAATGGGCCTGTGTACATGAGCGTTTTTTTTTTCACGCATCAGTTCTGCATATAGAACATGCTGCGTTTTTCACTCAGCCCTGGCTCCATAGAAGTGAATGGGGCTTCAGTGAAAAACGCATTACATCCTGAAGCAAGTGCGGGTGCAATCCGTTTTTCACTGATGGTTGCTAAGAGATGTTGTTTGTAAACCTTCAGTTTTTATCACTAGCGTGAAAAACGCATCAAAACGCATTGCACCCGCTCGGAAAAAACTGAACAACTGAACGCAATCACAGACACAACTGACTGAACTTGCTTGCAAAATGGTGCGATTTTTCCTGAACGCATCCGGACCTAATCCGTCACGCTCGTGTGAAAGGGGCCTAAATGGACAGAAAGTGTGAAGTCGCTTAGTATTCTGGTCTTTCAATGCTATGTTAATTTTGACTTTTGTGCCCATTATTTTCTATTAGATAAAAGTGAATACAGATTTTTTTTTAAATTTCTTTAGGTCTCCGCTGTCCTCGATGGTTTTTGGGACAAATGCCCTCTTCACAAAGCCTGCCCAGTCCCTGGCACCCATGTTTGTTGTCACTATTCTGAATCAGTATGGATATGAACAATTAACTAGCAAAGTGGATCAGCCGGATCCCAGGTGAGCTGCGCCCTGCTGATATGTCTGTGCTGTGCATGTACATTCCAAGGCCTCATTCACATGTCCATGTTGACATCCATGACGGATCTGTGTTGGGTCCATTTTTTGACCTCTGTGTGTCATCCCTATTCCACACACACTGCTAGGCTGAGAATTAGATCCACAGACATGATCCGTCTTTGAGTCACTAACTATGTGTGAAAGAGGCCTAAGTGGTTAAATCTCTTCTAATAAATACTCAGAAATCCTGACCTGCAATATGCTTGGCACTATAAAAGAATGCCGGTCACGGACATTTAACCCTTCAGATGCCATGGTCACAGCATCTGTGTGCTACGGCCGTCAATATAAAAGGACCAGAAAGCCCCTTTAAACATTGATTGATTGCTGTTTAGGGCCATCACATAATGGTCATTTGGTGCCATCTGCTGGTGAGATGGTGTAATAATAATAATATACTTGCCTTTCAGGTACTACTTGGGTCCTAGATCCGTATACAATAATTTGTCTTCTATAATGACATCACGTCACGTGACCACAGCAGTCCGTCACTGGCGGATGAGGCCATGTTTTTGTCCATAGTAACAATATCTCAGTTATATTGATATCGTATGTATTTCTATGACATTGGTCAGAAATGGTTGGAGGAAACCATTTTAATAACATTTTTTAATAAAATTACCTTTTGAATTCAGTTTATTTTTAGGCCTCCATGACGCCATGTTCTACCTGACCTGCCTCGTCCCTCTGTGTGTAGCCATCATACAGATCATCATATGGACGCCATACTCCATTCGGACCAGTCACGTGGCCAGCGCACACTGAGCTGCTGAATATGCAGGGACTTTTCTCACCAGTGCCTTATAGTTGGTGTTAATTCTTATTTGATATTTGACAATTATGGAGGACTCCTTCTTTACCATTATTTATTTTAGTGAATTTCTGACCGTAAAACGGTCGCTCTTTGTATGTATGGAGCAGACCTGGAACCTGTTGCTGGTTCTTCTTTTCCAGAAATGCAAATTAAATCTATTATAGGCAGCTATGAAATTAAAAGGGTTGTCCTATCAGGACAACCATTGCTTATTAGCTCTATTAGGGCATAAGGACATTGTTGGAGGTCCCCCTCCCTCCCAAACAAGCTATCTATGTATTACATGGATGGCCATTTAAAGGGGTTTTCTGGGATCAGCATATTGGCGACCAATCCACAGGCCTGTGGGGGTCCTCCTCTTAGCTCCCATGTCAATCAGCTGTTTGAATGGGCCGTGGCACTTGTGCAAACAATGCAGCCTCCTGGGAGTTTAGCTCAATCTGCCCACCTGCACCCCGTCTACTTGGTGGCAGTGCAGGCTCTTGCAACTTCACCCTATTCACTTGAATGGGACAAAGCTGCAATTGCCTTCACCACGGCTACTTTACGTATGATGTGCAGGTTCATGAAGTTAAACATTGAAGAGGCTGCAGCGCTGACACAAGTACCGTTGTAACTTCAAACAGCTGATCGGACCCCCACCGATCTGAAAGAAACCCCTGTAATGTGTAGCCAAAAAAAGCCTGACGGCTCTCAAATTAAGGGGGTGATCTATAGTGAAAAATCTCCTTAGGGGAAGCTTACACGAACGTATTTTGGACGTATTATCTGTCAATATTACTTGCATGCTTCACAGCCTGACCGTGGGTTTAGCTGACCCAACTCATAGCATCTTATGATGACGTCAGTCTGGCTCAGTTAAACTTGTGGGCCATGACTCACACGAGTAATGCGGACAGACAATACATCTGGACTACGCTCATGTGAATGGACCCTTAGAGTACATTCACGCTACCGTGGTACTGCCATGCTTGTGTCATGGACCGTGGATGAACTCAGGGTAAAATCAACATCGTGGTCGGACCCATTGACTTCAATGGGTCAACAGTCCACAAGAGGCAGTGAAAGATAGGACATGTCCTATCTTTTACTGTGAGGAGACACAGACCCGAGTCAGTGCATTGAAGTCAATGGGTACGCACCACAACATTGAGTTCATACAGCCAGTGCCCGGTCGGCAGCACGGTCGTGTAAATGTAGCCTTAGGGCGCGTGTAGACACTGCATGTTTGTAGTGCATGTGCACGACAAATTAAAGCACAATACCTGTGATATATAATTTTTTATAGTGCCATGGTTCTCCTGGAAATGGGTAAGAGACCTGGCTGTCCTTTTATATTGTATATAAAGTAATAATACATTATGACAGTAGTCATAAATGGAGGTGCTGTAATAAATTTGACGTTGTTAGTACATATTTAGATAAAGCCACATAAGCCTTGCTACCAACTTATCCAACTCCTATTAAGACCCCCTAATGCCCAGGCACCTCATATAGGTTATACTTACCCAGCTCCCTGGCATCTGCGTTGCTCCTGTTCCCCCACGGTTGCTACTGCATTTCCGAGATGCTAGGGAGGCTCCTTCCTATTGCAGCATTCTATTGGCTGTCCATCTTAAACCCCCCTCCTTCGCCAGATAGTTTGATCCGCACGACAGGGAGAAGAAGTGACGGGGGTACTGGGCAGCGGAAAAAGTATAACCTATATGAGGTGCCCGGGCATTAAGGGGGTCATTATAGGGGTTGGATAACCCCTTTAAATAGGACCAGTCACTGCTCCTATATGACTGTCTTAGTAAATAGCTGACTTACCCATGAAATTATAGTTCTGGAGCAGATTTCACTAGAACACTACATTATACCGTTCCTGGAAAGGGTGTCCCTGCACCCTCTGTCAGCACCGTCTGTCTACAGCTGGGGTGCGGGGACCCCTCCGACATCCAGAACACTCTACACTGAATGAACTGTGACTGCTAAAACACTACCAAGGATTGTTACTGCTGCTGGTAGCATAAGAAAAACTGTTTTTTGTCCCTAAACCACTACCACTAGCTTTATTTGACTTCTTTTGCTTTTTAGGTGCCCTCCTTTGTAATGGTAGGGGCAGGGTTGATTAAAAAAGGGTCTAATTCCTGGTTCTGCCATATGTAATTTATCGTTCTAAAGTCAAGGAGGTGGAGCCACTTAAAAGAGTCAAGGATGGACATGCTCAAATTCCGATCAGTCTGCTCTGGTACGTCATCTCAAGTGTGTCTGAAATCTCACACTGGCGCCCACTGTCTTCTGGTCATGGCGCATGTACAGCAAGGCCTCATGCACATAACTGTATCCGCAAATCACAGATCCACAAAATATGGAAGCGGTCCTTGTGCTGTCCACATTCTTGTCGTGGACCCATTGACATCAATGGATCAGTGGTCCGCATTTTGTGGACATATTCTATGTTTTTGCGAAACAGACCTACAGATGCAAGAAGCACATGGATGATCCACATTCTTTACACATTGTGTGTCCGTTCTGCAGAGAGATGGAACATGTCCTACACTTGGCCACGAATTACAGACCACGGACCTGCTGAAGTCAATGTGTCCGCAAAAAATGCAAATGCAACACGGACGGTATCTGTATTTTGTGGACCGGTCGTGTGAATGTTGCCTCAAGATGAGTGCTTTTGTACATGAATCCTGGGGGCTGATAATTGACTCTTCTCCTGAGAGGCTCCACCTCCTTGACTTCAAAAAGGTAATTTACATACAGCAAAAGAGATTGTTTTTTTTTTTTTTATCAATGCTGCTTCTACTATTACATATAAGGATATCTTACAATGCAAAATATGTGAAGTAACAGGTCGCGGTGGTTGTCTAGGGACAAAAAAACTAAACAGCTGACAGGTTCCCTTTAAAGGGCTATTCCAATTGCAATTTATACCCTGTCCAATGGATAGAGGATAACAGAACCTACATGAATTCACACTGCATCTTCATTCATCTCTATGGTACTGATAGACACTTTGAATGGAGAGCCAACGTGCATGCTTGACCACAGGACCCCCGCTTTGGTGCTCAGTAGGGGTCTGTCTGCTGTGATCCCCAGCGATCGAGCAGTTATGCCCTATCAGTAGATGATTTGCATTCAAAATACCCCTTTAGGCTTCATTCACACGACCGTATGTGTTTTGCGGTCCGCAAATTGCGGATCCGCAAAAAAAAAACGGATGACGTTCCGTATGGCATCCGTGTTTCCGTTTTTTTTTTGCGGATCCATTGTAACAATGCCTATCCTTGTCAGCAAAATGGACAAGAATAGGACATGTTCTATCTTTTTTGCGGAACGGAAATACGGACATACGGAAACGGAATGCATACGGAGTACCTTCCGTTTTTTTTGCGGACCCATTGAAATGAATGGTTCCGCATACGGTCCGCAAAAAAAACGGAATGGACACGGAAACAAAATACGGTCGTGTGAATGAAGCCTTACTGTACTATAAATAATTGCACAGCAGAATGTACAATTGTTGGGATAGATGTATAATTATAGTGCGGTGGAGAGATTTCCACGCGCAGTTACTGACGTAAGATGGTGTCTTATGTTGTGTCCAGATTTAGGCCTCCTGCACATGTTGCGGAATAAATGCAGATTCCCGTGCAGAAAAAACGCAGTGTAGTACAGTTCCAGCAAAGTGTATGAGATTACACAAAGCTCATGCACGCTTTGCTGATGTTTTCCGTATGGAAATTGACCTGCCATGTGGATTTCAAAATCTGCAACATGTCAATTATGTTTCCGGTTTTAACCGCGGATTTCACCCTTTCCAATAGAAGGGTGAGATCTGTGGCAAAACAGCTTCAAATCCGCACCAAAATCCCGAAATTGCGGATTTTGGTGTGGATATGCTGCAGAAACGCACAGAAAATCCACACAGAAATTTTGGCGGATCTTATGTGCGTTTACCAGCACCCAGGTGGCCTTAGGGTGGCTGCACATGGTGCAGATTGGTGTGCAGAAAATCTGCAAAAAATGTGCACCAAAACCGCACTGTTTATTGTGTTTTTGGTGCAAATTTATGTTAACAACCCCTTTGAAGTCCATGGGGAAAATCACTGTACAGAGAGAAATGAAATACTGAGGATTTTAAAATCCTCACGGCATGTCAATGTCCGCTCAGAAGGAAAAAGCTAAGTGTACATGCATGAGATTTGTCAGATCCCAACCATATGGCAATGTGTTTTCTGCGCTTGAAAATCCATGCAGAAGAAATGTACATAATCTGCCTCGTGCACAGCTACCCTTAGGGTACAGTGACACATTCAAGTTTCCTGATGCAGTTTGGAAGCCAAAAAAAGCTGAAAAGCAGAACTGGCTTAGTTGCCCATAGCAACCAATCAGATTCCTCCTTTCATTTTCCAAAGGAGCTGTCAAAAATGAAAGGTGGAATCTGATTGGTTGCCATGGGCAACTAAGCCAGTTCTGCTTTATACCAATTGGATAAATGACCCCCATAGGTTTTTGGACGAGGATTTGAAGCACATCTGCCTGCAGGATTTTTAGCCAAAGCCAGAAGTGGATTCAAAAAGAATTGGAAATATAAATTATATGTCTCCTTCTTGGTGGATCTTGCAGGCAGATCTGCCTCATAACCTTGTAAAAAAAAAAACAAAAAAAAAAACTATGTGTGGCTGTAGCCTAAAACGCGTCAATGTGTAGGTTTAGGGAGTGCAGTTTCTTCTATATGTTTGCACTTAGTCCAGAGGCAGGGTTGTAGTCATATTACTTTGCTGCTGTAGCTTAACCTATGACAATCTGTGAAATCTTAGATTTTGTTTATTAATGTGTCTTTTGTGATGGGCAGTGATTTTTTTGTGTTTTTTGTATGTGAAGGATAGTAATTTGGGCATTTGTATTACTCCATTTCGCAGTAAAAGTTGGTGACAAATTATACTAATCCTGTGTCTTGTTTTCTCTAAATTTTAAATTAAAGCATTTTGTGCATCATGTGTGTGTGTGTGTGTGGTGGGGGGTTATATTCAAAATTCTGTGCTGATCAATCTCTCTCTCTCTCTGCGGTTCCATTTTCTTCTGATATGCCCTTATAGCTTCTTAGCTTCTGTATATAGCATGCTTTCTGTGGGGTTTAAATATACCATGCCAACTTATGACTTGCAAAGCAAGTGAGACATTCATAAGTAAGGACTCATGCACACGGACAAATTGTGGTCCCCAGTTTACGGGCACTGCCCATGTGGCTGGCGCAGACAGATGCAGACCCATTCAACTTGAATGGGTCCGTGATCCGTCCGCACCATAAAAAAAAAAAAAAATAGTACAAGTTCTATGTTTTTGCAGTGTGGAGGCACGGACAAAAAACACCCATGGGTCCGTCGTGCGGTGCAGAAATGGCCGGTGCCCATATATTGCGGACTGCAATATGGGCATCGGCCAACAACGGTCATATGCATGAGGCGGGAATGCCCGCCAGCCGGGTCCAGCGGAGATGCGTACCCTGTTCCAGCAGACAAGCGGAGAGTTGGCCAGACACAAACCGCTGCATGCTGTGATTTGTGTCCGGACGATTCTCTGTTTGCCTGCCGGAACAGCAGAACACCAGAGGTGTGAAACTAGCCTAGGACGTTGGGGGTGACTCATCAGCTGCAGTCTCGTTTTTCTGAGGGTCTATGCTGGTGACAGGTTACCATTAATTGACAGTAGTCGTAATCCAACTATTAGCTGACCCACGAGGAGACTCGGGCACCAATCATTCTCGCAATCACTGGGGATCCCAGCAGGGCTGTGGAGTCGGAGTCGGTGACCATTTTGGTGGAGTCGGAGTCGGACTCCTAAAATATATAATAAATTGGTACATTTAGTTCAGTGCTGAATATATTTTCATAAGAATCTGGGCACATGATGAAATGTCCTATAAATGTCTTCTATTCCTGATCTAAGGATCTAGGCTTTTAGTTGAGATGACTGTGTGCTGCCCTTTATGTAGATGCTCAGTAATGAAGTTCCTCTGCTACAGATCAGAGGAAAAAGGCACTGGGAAGGAATGGCTGCACTCATCTCAGATCTACTAGAGAAAACAGAATTAAAGGGGTTTTCTCACTAGTTACAAAGATTAGCTTTCTACATAAAGGGGCAGTTAAAAGAAGACATTTTCTAAATACAATGGTCAGTAGATTTTACTTTAGTCATGAACTATAGACAATTCAGCAGGTCTCTCACTGTACACAGGTTTCTATGGTAACCTGCAGACCAGAAAGACTGTTATCTGATTGGCTGAGAGCAGGAGTAACCTCAGTAAGCAAAATGGGTTGAGGACTGAGAAGGATGTCTTTACCTGTAATTGTGTTACAATTGTGTTCACACCTGCGGCAGCGAACTCCGGCAGGCTGTTCTGGCGGGTGAATAGCCCGCCGGATCCGTGCTGCCGCAGGTGCACGTGTGGGGCCAGAACTGCGCTCCAGCCCCATTCACCGTAATGGGGGTGGGCCGCGGATCCGGCCACAGCACGGCAGCCCCTGCAAAGAGGCGGCCAGAACGAAAATACAACAGAACAGCCTGCCGTTGCCCCGCACCGCAGGTGTGAAAGTAGTAGAGATCACAACCTCCTGCTCTGTCAGAGTAAGTTAATATATGCTAATAACTGCTGGAGACCCCCTCCCCGCCACGGCCTGAGGAGACATAGTGAGTGCAAACTGCCTGTCAGCCAGTGAATCAATGTGCTGAGAAAACCCCTTTAAGGCAAGTACTTCTTAGTATATCTAAACTTTCAATAAATTGTGCATAAATCACTTGTCCAGTGCATGTTCTCTCTGTATGCTTTATGTTTTAGTTTGCTTTTCCTCTGAGCTCATGTTTGGAGAGGTTAGATGATCTGATAGCTTCCATATGCTGCTGATGCAAAACACATAGGGCCTTATGTCTGAAAACTGTCTAGGTGTAGAAGTTTTTTTGTTGCCCATAGAAACCAATCAGAGTTGCCCTTTCATTTTATATAGTGCTCTGGAGAAATGAAAGGGGAGCTCTGATTGGTTGCTATGGGCAACAAAGAAAGTCTTAGACCTAGACAGTTTTCATACATCAGGCCCTTGGTGAGCTGTACCCAGAGAAGCCTGATACTGAAAGTTCAGAGTAAAGATATCTAGTAACACATATATTACAAACTCTTTTTGTCATGACAGATCTGTAATATTGATTTATGCAAAGTGTGTTTAAAGTTATCACTTAAACATGCGCCGTGTATGAGGGAGTCGGATTGGGAGTCGGAGTCAGAGGAAATTGAGGAGTCGGAGTTGGAGTCGGGGCTTTGGCTTACCGACTCCACAGCCCTGGATCCCAGTCTCCTCTACCACAATCCTGTCCTGTGGATTGAGAATAAATACATTTCATGGGATGCAAATAATTTCCTGCTCTCATACTAACAAAATCTATCTGCATAGAATGCCGAGACCGGACTTGTGTAGGACGTATTTCTGATCGGTGCGCTTGCTTCTCATGTAAACCCATCCTCAGATGAAAAATCTTGATCAGATAGACTTGAGAAGCATTCCGTGACCATTTCGTGTTGTTTTTTTTTTTTGCGGCCCGTATGGCACCATTCACTTCGATGGGGACACAAAAAACGGAAATTACTCCATGTGCATTCCGAGTCGGTATGTCCATTCTGCAATAAATAGAACATGTCCTAGGACAAGGATAGGACTGTTCTATTATGGGCAAGCTGTTCCGTTCTGCAAAATGCAGAATGCACAGGCATGGCAGCTTAGTGCCTCTGTGGAGCAGCCTGCTGGTGACTAAGTACAGCACCAGTATGAGCAGTACGAGAGAATTATAGAAGCGATTGGAGTATCACCGATTAAAGTACCCTTGTGGGACTGTTAAATGGTTTAAAAAAACTTTTATAAAATAAAAATTCCACGTTTAAAAAAAAAAAACTTTTTTCCATTGAAAAAATGCTTTTGTTGCAAAAATAAAATCCCTCCACACATTTGGTATCGCCGCTTCCGTAATGACCCGCACTACACGATTATCATGCAATTTATTCCATATGCTGAATGCCACCAAAGAAAAAAATGCTGGAATTGCTGCTTATTGCTTATTCGAGAAAAAGAAACAAAACAGTAAGTGTTATGTACACAGAAATGATACCAATGAAAAGGACAAGTTGTCCCGCAAAAGACAAGCCTTGACACAGCTCAGTAGGAAGAAAAACTAAAAAAAAAGGGGGTCTTATTGGACAAAAGTAGTAAAATATTAAACAAAAAAACTATATGTATTTAATATCAGTTTGGTATCACTGTAATCGTACAAACCCAGAGAATATTGTGTTATTTATGCTGAAAAATGAACGTTGCAAAAATTTATAGTGTAAAAACTCAGGGGCAGTATTGGTGTCCCCCCCCCAAGAACCAGTTTATAAAAGTTTATATATTACAAGTTACCTGTACCCAAAATGGCACCTTTAAAAACTACTTGTCCTGCAAAAAAAACAAGTCCTGATATGGATAAATTGAGGAAAAAATAAAAGTGTTATAGCTCTTGGAAGGTGATGATGGAAAAATATTATTTGGTCATTAAGGCGCTGGTCACTAAGGAGTTAAATATAGTCAAAGATTTGTTAACTATGTTCACTTAGCGGGTCTGCAGTAAGTGCTTCAGGTATCCCTCACAAGTTATTAAAGGAGTTATCCCATGAATAACGTAAAAGTGAAAATCAGACATCATATAGTACATGACAATCTCTTTCTAACAAAGCTAGAACCAGCCCTGTACCTCATATGGGTCCAGAGATCTCCCCATTCATTGCTCTGCTAGATTTTTATCAAGCTGACAGCTGAAGGGGAGTGTCCTTTCTGCTGTAGCTCAGAGGGCGTGTCCATGCTCTTCCTATCACAGCTCAGGAGGCAGTTGAAAGATGAAATTGTGCATGTGAGGCCTTCTCGGTGAGCAGGACAAAGAAGAAAGAAAAGAACAAACAGCAGGTGGCGTTATACAGATACATTTTATTGAATAACCCACTTGCTATACCAAATTTATAATTACATGCAATTGCAAAAGTATTGAGATCCATGTGCTGGTTTGAAAACTGTTGAGTATTTTCCGTGGGACAACCCCTTTAAAATGTTAGGTCACACAACTCTATCATACAATTTCTCTAAGTGACTGCCAACAGTGTCCTGAGTGTACAGCACGTGACTTCCACGTCATCCTAGCTATTCTAGACGTGTACAGCGGAAGTAGGTACCATAGAGAGAAGCTTCAGTAGTACAGCTAGGCTCATCGACGCTGAGAGCGACCTCTGCAGTCTCTGCGTGGTGTGATCACCTGGAAAACGTCCGTGTGGAAACGGAGACTGATGACTACAGTTCCGCCCATCTTCCAGTCTCGTTCACCCCTCCTTCTCAGCACGGTTGCTCTCCTCCCACCCATCACTCGCCTCCTCGGGCCGATGTGGGCCATGGACAGGCTCGGTTCCCGAGGACATCAGCCGAGGCTGCTCAGATGAAACTGTTCATCGGCTGGGTACTCACCTACGTGCTCTGCCTGGCCGTGGTGAAGAAGATGTGGAGCAGCCGGTACCTGAGGAGTCACCTGAGTAGATCCCTGTATATGAACATGCTGAGCCAAAACCAGGCCCCTTACTGGGAAGTGAGCCACCAGGTGTGTGCACAGGGATGGGGGGTGTGCGGGTGACAGGTGCTGGGAGGACACGTCCATTGTGCTGGAGCCTATAGGCTGTGTACATCTGGCCATAGGTGCCTGTGTATTGTCTGCCACATGCAGCCATATTCTCTTAAATCCTCATCCATGTGGGGAATAGGAAGGGGGTCTGACTACCGGAGACCTCATCCAATCCAAAGTATTAGAGTGGTTGTCAAGGATTGGAAGAACATGGCGGCTTTCTTCCAAAAACAGTGCGGCACCTGTTAACAGGTTGCACCAGGTATTGCAGCTCGCTGGACATGGGTGGCGCTGATTCTGGAAGAAAGCTGCCATGTTTATTAAATCCTGTACAACCCACTGTAGCTTTTCATTTGTTTTCTTTACGGACACACTTCTGCCACCAACCAAGAGTGGCGCTGTCTTGTGGTACAAGAAGGAGTAGCCTGTGTGTTTTGTGTGGCGCTCCTAGCCCCTTAAGGGGTATTCCTGTTGTTACAAGTTATCCCCCATCTACAGGATTGGAGAGAACAAAACAGGGACCCTTCAACCCTCGGAGCCCCCCTATAATGAACAAAGCGGCAGGTCGAGCATGCGCACTTCTGCTCCATTCATCTCTATGGGAGTTCGGGAAATATCCGAGCGATGTAATCGCTATCTGTAGATCTCCCATACAGATGAATGGAGCAGCACTGCACATGCCTGACTTCTGCGCCATTCATTTTGGGGGAGGGCTCCAAGGGGTACGGGGTCCTCATACTAATGATCGATCTAACAGTTATCCCCTATCCTGTCGATAACTTGTAACAACCGGAATACCCCTTTAATCCATCAGAATGCATTTCATATCAGTGCTTTTGGCAGGGGATTGCTTTAATCTAGGGCTGGCTGCATGTATTGCCGTCTCTTCTGAGACCGAGCAGAAATGACAGATACTCCTCTGCCTGAGCAAGAATATCCTGATAAGGGCTCATGCACACGAGCGTGTGTGCCCCATGTCCATGCTGCGGTCCGCAATGCATGGGATGTGCGCCCATTAACTTGAATGGAGCCGCGATCCACAAGAGATGGTCCGCACTGTGAAGAAAAAAATGGAACTTGTTTAGTGTTGAGCGAACTTTGCGTTTCAAGTTTGGCGTACAAGTTTCGGGTTATCTAAGTATTCCGTTATGGATTCCGCCACCACGGATCATAAGTTATGGTCCGTGGTAGCGGAATCTACAACTGAATTCTTAGATAACCCGAACCGTGTACGCCAAAGTTCGCTAATCCCTCAACACGTTCTATTTTTTTGCGGTGTGGAGACACTGACCGAAATCCCACGGAAGCGATTCTTAGTGCTTCCGATCCATGCCTCCGTTCCATATCTTGCAGATTACGGACCCGTTCAAGTCAATTGGTTTGCGGTCCACAATACGGGCACTGGGCACACACGCTCGTGTGCATGCTTCCTAAGGGTGCATTCACACCACTGTATGTATTTTGCGATCCGCAATATATACGGATGACATCTGTGTGACGTCCGTGCTGCAGCGCTTTTTGTTGTTTGTTTTTTTGGCGGATCCATTGTAACAATGCCTATCCTCTGTAAAACTGACATGTTCTATCTTTTCTGAGGGGCTACGGACACGGACTGCTGTCCGCATTTTTTGCAGACACATTGAAATGAATGGGTCTACATCCTATCCGCAAAAAGTGCGGATCGGATGCGGCCCACAAATACGGTCGTGTAAATGATTTTTATTTGCGTGAGATTTCAGTGACTGATAATCGATTCCGTACATGTGCGTAGCGCGGTTCCATTTAAGATGAAAGGGACATGTCTGCCGCTTGTGAATACCCCCTTATTCTGGCAGATCCCATGGGGGGTGGAGACTTAGTGGATCTCGGGATCCTTCATTCATGTGTCTTAAGTTTCCATTGCTACAAGCCCGTCCTCTTTGTTTGCACTTGCCCGTCTGCATCCCTGATCATTGCTCCATGTATGATCTCCGAAGGTGTGGAGAACCTGATGTGATGGCACGCAGGAGGCACCTAGACATCAGCCGGCAGTGAGTGACTTGTCATTGTTCGTCAGGACATTGTGTGACTTCCTCCTGCTCATTGTCTGGCAGAGCGGCGCCGTCTGCTCATCACGGACATGCACTTCTCACCGTCAGGCCACAAGGGGCATGAACGCCGCCTAATCGCACCTCCGGGCACGTCCTCATTAGCATTCATTGTCTCAATAAGTAGCTTCTCTACATCGCTGTGAATATCTTACAGGGTTAATATTAGTCGTCCGGCACATGTCCCTGTAATATGTGGTGGGTGAGAAGGTCTTCTGTGCAAAACTCGGATATACATATCCATATACCCTTTGTGTTGTGCCCCTTCCCCCACCCAATTAATTTTACTCCAACCCTTTCTGTGATTTTTATTTTTTTTTAAACGCCATAATACAATTCTGCAGCGCTTCGCTGCTCGGCACTAGGCTGGCCACAGTGCCTTGGAAAAGTATTCATACCCCTTGAACGTTTCCACGTTTTTTTACGTTACACCCATAAACTTAAATGTATTTTATTGGGGTTTTATGTGCAACACAAAGTAGCAAATATGTGTGAGGTGAATAGAAAATAATACATGGTTTTTAAAATAAATAAAAATCTGGAAAGTTTTGCGAGCATTTGTATTCAGCCCCCATGAGTCAGTACTTTGTAGGACCACCTTTCACTGCAATTACAGCTGCAAGTCTTTGGGTTATGTCGGGTACAGTATATGTCTTGACATAGACCAGAAATGGGGTGTGGATGAAGTCTATGTAACGGTACCTGCACACAATTGCGGGTTTACAAACAGAATTTCCACATGGATTTAGATTTCTCTGCGTTTTTGCACCAAATCTGCAGCAAAAATCCACACGTGTTAGGAAGCATTCACACGACCATATGAATTTTGTGGTCTGCAAAACGGAGATCCGCAAAATACGAATGCCTATTGTTGTCCGTAAACTGGACAAAAATAGGACATATTCTATGTTTTTCTATCTTTTTTTGCAGGCCATTTTTTGTAGCCCCATTAGAGGGGTATTCCCATCTTAGACAATGGGGCATATCGCTAGGATATGCCCCCATTGTCTGATAGGTGTGGGTCCCACTATATCAAGAACTGAGAGGGGGGAGGACCCCGGGTTTCCCGGATCCAGCCACCACCAGGCGCAGCTCCCCGCTGCTCCCATAGAAATGAATGGGAGCGTACTGTGCATGCGCGGCCACCGCTCCCATTCATTTCTATGGAGCCGACGGAAATAGCCGAGCCAGCGGCTCCATAGAAATTAATGCAGGGCCCATGTGCAGTGCGACCTCCTTCACTTTGAGGGCTCCATTCTCGATATAGGTGCGGGTCCTAGCTGTGGGACCCGCACCTATAAGACAATGGGAGCATATCCTAGCGATATGGCCCCATTGTCTATGATGAGACAAACCCTTTAAAATGAATCCGCATAAAATAAGGATCGGATGCGGACCAAAATATAGTTGTGTGAATGGGGCTGAAGGCCTGCTGCACACTACTGTATCCGTTTTGCAGTCCTTAAATCATGGATCCACAAAATGTAATGGGTGAAATCTGCACTAAAAATCAGAAACAATTGACGTGCTGTGGATTTCAGAATCCGCACGGCAGGTCAAACCGGTGTGTGTGATTTATGGCAGATTTATTACATGCCTTAGACAACTTTTTGTGCGTCGCTAGACAAGGGGGGCACGGGTTACAGTGCAGCACAGAAATCCTGTTGAATGGAGCAATAGCGACCACCACTCCATTCATATCTATGAGACAAGTACAGCATTCAGTGAAATGAATGGAGCAGAGGTTATGTATGTCGTCTATTGCTCCATTCACACAGGAGGCTCAGGGACCCTCGCTCTCGTGATCGGTGGGGGTCCCAATGATTATGCATTTATCACCTATGTGCACAGCTGATAAATGTTGTTAATGGGAAACCCCCTTTAATCTTCGGTGGAGCCAGGCGTACAGTACATGTATTATTTCTAGGATATGTTGGAAGCTAGAGTCGGCCGCCATCCTTTACCTTCTCTCTTCCTTCCTCAGTGGTATTTGTGTGACAAGGAGAAATTAAGTGAAGATCTTCAACCAATATTTGTCCAGAGTTTCTTGGATCATGGAACGCAGACCTTCCTGAACAGGAGCATCGAGAAGTCAGGCTGGTTGTCTATACAGCTCTACCACTCCTTCATGTCCTCCGTCTTCAGCATGTTTATGTCCAGGACCTCCATCAATGGGTAAGTTGTATTAACTGCGTCCAGAGACCCTCCAGTGGAGCCCATTGTACTCTTCCTGGTTTTAACCCCCTTTAAGACCCTGCAATTTTTTATTTTTATTTTTTTCATTTTTTTTTATACTCCTTGCCTTCTCGAAGACAATACTTTTTTCTTTTTTTTTTTCCCCCATTCACATAGTCGTATGGGGACTTGTTTTTTGCAGGACATGTGGCACTTTCTAAAGGAGCTATTTAATATTGCATGTGATGTAGTGGGACACTGGAAAAAAAATTTCAAATGCTAGGGCTGTGGAGTCGGTAAGCCAAAACCACGACTCCCAATCCGACTCCCTCTTACATGGCGCATGTTCAAGTGATAACGTTAAAAAAAAAAACTTTGCATAAATCAATCGTACAGATATGTCACGACAAAAAAAAGTTTATAATATATGTTTTACAATATAACTTTAACTTTCAGTATCAGGTTTTTCTCTGGGTACAGCTCACTAAGGGCCTGACGTCTGAAAACTGTCCAGGTCTAGGATTTTCTTTGTTGCCCATAGCAACCAATCAGAGCTCCCCTTTCATTTCTCCAGAGCACTATATGAAATGAAAGGGAAGCTCTGATTGGTTTCTATAGGCAACAAAGAAACTTCTACACCTAGGCAGTTTTCATACATAAGGCCCTAGGCCCAAACTAAAACTTAAAGCATACAGAGAGAATGTGCACTGCACAATCTATTTATGCACAATGTATTGAAAGTTTAGATATACTAAGAAGTACTTGCCTTAAAGGGGTTTTCTCAGCAGATTGATTCACTGGCTGACAGGCAGTTTGCACTCATTCTGTCTCCTCAGGGTGTGGGTGGGTCTCCAGCAGTTATTAGCATATATTAACTTACTCTGACAGAGCAGGAGATTGTGATCTCTAGCACAATTAACCCCTTAACCCCCGCCTTCAAACAGCCATAACTGTTTTATTTTTCTGTTCACATAGCTGTATGAGGCCTTGTTTTTTGCGGGACAAGTTGTACTTTCCAATGCCACCATTTAATATTGCATATGGTGTAGTGGGAAGCGGGAAAAAAATTCCAAATCAGGTGAAATTGAAAAAAAAAAAAACGCTATTCTGCTACAGTTCTACGGGTTTCTTATTTACAGCGATGTTCGATGTGCATTAAAACTGACCCGTTACTTTTATTCTACTGGTCAGTATGAATCCGGCAATACCTAATATGTATAGTTTTTCCTGCGTTTTGATAGTGATAAAATAATTAGAAAGTTGCCCTTTTTTTTATCTTGACCCCTATAACTTTTTGGTATTTATGTGTACGGAGCTGTTTGGGGGCTCATTTTTTGCGGGGTGATCTGAAGTTTTTATTGATACCATTCTGAGGTGTGTATGACTTTTTGATCACTTTTTATTTAATTTTTATTAGAAGAAAAACGGCGAATCGCCATTTGGACGCTTTTTTCCGCCACACAATTCGCTGTATTGGAATTTTTTTTTAATATTTTAAAAGTACGGGTGTTTTCGGTCACGGTGATACCCATGATGTCTATATTTATTGTTATTTAGGTATTTATTTTTTCATTATACGGAAAGGGGGGTGATTTGAACTTTTATATATTTTTTAACATTTTTTTTCTGACTATTTTAAACCTCAAATATGAGCTGATATATTGTGTTTTTTTTTTTTCTTTATGAGCAATCAGGGATTTACTAGATGGAGTTAAATCCCACAATTGCTCTTTTCTTATCCTGGCCTGCCATCTAGTGGCCAGAATAAGAATTGCAGTTTGAAAACTGTAATCCTCACCAGCGAGGATTACAGTTTTCATATGGTGTACAGACACCCCGATTGGCATACGCTTCTGTGTTCAGATGCATCCTGATGCCGTGATCACGTGTGATCACAGCATCAGAAGGCCCTAGAAGACGCCGCTGATGGCGGTAAGTAGCGTCAAGTCTCTGCACCCGCGAGCAGGCGTCATGTTCCCGCACCGCACCAGCGCCGTACATGTACGGCGCTGGTTGGGAGGAGGTTAAAGGTAAAGCCAGGCTTCTCAGTCCTCAAAACACTTTTGCTTACTGCAGGTAATCACTCAGAGCTCAGTCCCATCATTCTTCACTGCTCTCAGCCAATCAGATAACAGTCTTCCTGATCTGCAGGTTACTGTGTGCAGTGAGAGACCTGTTGTACTGTCTATAGTTCATGACTAAAGTAAAATCTACTGACCACTGTACTTAGAAAATGTCTTCTTTTAACTGTCCTTTTATGTTGAAAGCTAATCTTTGTAACTATTGAGAAAACCCCTTTAATCCTGTTTTCTCTAGCAGATCTGAGATGAGTGCAGCCATTCCTTCCCAGTTCCTTTTCCTCTGATCTGTAGTGGAAAAGCTTCACTTCTAAGCATCTACATAAAGGGCAACACAAATTCATCTCAACTAAAAGCCTAGATCCTTAGTTTAGGAATAGAACAGACATTTAAAGGACATTTCATCATTTTCCCAAAGTCTTATGAAAATATATTCAGCACATACTGCACTGAACTAAATGTACCAATTTATTATATATTTTTGGAGTCTGAGTTGGTCCATTTTATAACGACTCCGACTCCACTAAAATGGACACGGTCTCAGACTCCACGACTCCGACTCCACCGCCCTGCCAAATGCGTTGAAATTGGTTAAAAAAATGCAATTTAGCCAGAGATTTATGGGTTTTGTTTTTCAGAGTTTCCTATGTAATAAAACTTACCTATCACCTTCATTCTCCAGGTCATTACGATTACAGCAATACCATATTTATATAACTTTTCTTGTGGTTTAATACTAAAAAAAAACAAAAAACTTTTGGAAAAATAACATTTTTTTCATTACATCGCTGTATTCTGACCCCCATAACATTTTTTTAAATATATTTACGTATAGCTGTGCGATTTTTTTTTTTTTTTTTTTTTTTTTATGTGTTGTGGTTTTTATTGATACATATTAAATACGTTTATATTTTAATAGTACAAGGCATTTTTGGTATGCATCGGCACTAATGATTTTTATTTTTTTATTTTAATATGGCCAAAGAGGGGTGATATGAATTTTTATATTGTTCTTTTTTTATGTTTTTCAAAACTTTTTTTTTTTTTTTTTTACTTTAAACCCCCCTCCCCCCCCCCTTCCCCCAGGGGACTTTAACATGTCATCCTCAGATCACTTCTCTCATCACCTGCAATGAATTACCAGTGTAGGGGAGATTCACTATGTTCCTATAGAGCTCTGCCAGGAACATAGCTGTAGCAGTGCTCTCAGGGAAAGACCTCTCAGATGCTGTGGTTGCAATTGAACACGACATCTGAGGGGTTAAATGTCCATGATAAGCCTAACCAACCATCACAGATATTGCCTCGGGTGTCTGCTGTATAAAAGAGCAGGCATTCCGTGACTATGGCGCTCGCTCAGCTTCTCAGTGACCGCCATGTTTACATACCCGACTTATGACGTACATGTACAGCGGTGGTCGGAAAGGCGCTAAAGAGGTTGTACAAGTTTTTAAAAAAACATGGCCTCCTGCAGTACAGTACAGTCCCTATAACAACCACTTCGTGTCCACAATGATGCCCCTGCATCTGATTGTCAGTAATTTCTTCTGGACTCGTTTTGTGTGTAGGGGGGGTTTGTGATGATGGTTGTTTTTTATAACAAAAAAGCTGCGGCCGTGGAAGCCTCATGAACCAAAGCAAAAAGGGTCCAATACGGTAATCTATAAATTATTATATGGCAGATTTATGACTGAACCAGGGTCAATGACGCACACAAAGTGCTAGTTTGAGGGAAGCTCTAACCACGTCTGCCATTCTCCCCTTTGTCCTCAGGCTCCTCGGGAGGGGGTCCATGTTTGTCTTTTCACCAGAGCAGTTCCAGAGACTCCTCAAAGTCGGGCCGGATTGGAAATCTCATAGATTACTGGATCTAGGTGCCGGAGACGGGGAAGTGACAAAGGTTATGAGTCCACATTTTGAGGAGATTTATGTCACAGAGATGTCCCAGACTATGATCTGGCAACTTCAGAAGAAAAAGTACAGGTATATTTTACCCACATCTTTATATCCAGTTTTTCCACTATGTGTCTCTATGGGAGAGTTGGGAGTGATGGCTGACGGCTGCACAATCTATTGAATGTGTATGGCCGTCTTTAGGTAAGGGAGTCTTCACATGCTGCAGATTTTGTTGCAGAAATTTCCACGACTGAAAATCAGTTCCATTCCTGTTAGATGGGAAGCAAGCACATTCATTTATGTAAGCTGCATTCAGGCAAACGGAACTGATTTTCAGTTGCGGAAATTTCTGCAAATAAATCTGCAACGTGTGAAGGCAGCCCAAGGGTAGCTGGTAATGAGTGAATTAGTGAGTATGTGATTTCCAATATAAAACGGGCTTGCACAGTTGTAGGGCCCCTTTAAACCTGCCGGTCGGAGCCTAGTATTCACCTAGTACCTGACATACAAGTGCATCTCAATAAATTAGAATATCATCAAAAAGTGTTTGTTTTTTTCAGTAATTCAGTGAAACACATATATTATATAGAATCATTACAAACAGAGTGAACTTTTTCAAGTGTTTATTTCTGTTAATGTTGATGATTATGGCTTATAGCCAAGGAAAACCCAAGATTCATTATCTCAGAAAATTAGAATAATTAATCCAAAACACCTGCAAAGGCTCCCTAAGCTTTTAAAAAGGTCCCTTAGTCTGGTTCAGTAGGCGACACAATCATGGGGAAGACTGCTGACTTGACAGATGTCCAGAAGGCTGTCATTGACACACTCCACAAGGAGGGTAAGCCACAAAAGGTCATTGCTAAAAAAGCTGGATGTTCACAGAGTGCTGGATCAAAGCATATTAATGGAAAGTTCAGTGGAAGGAAAAAGGGTGGTAGAAAAAGGTGCACAAGCAACAAGGAGACCCACAGCCTTGATAGGATTGTTAAGAAAAGGCCTTTCCTAAATTTGGGGGAGATTCACAAGGAGTGGACTGCTGCTAGAGTCAGTGCTTCAAGAGCCACCACACACAGATGTATCCAGGACATGGGATACAAGTGTCTCATTCCAAGCCACTCATGACCAATAGACAACGGCAGGAGCGACTTACCTGGACCAAGGAGAAAAAGAACTGGACTGTTCTCAGTGGTCAAAGGTGTTGTTCTCAGATGAAAGTAAATTTTGCATTTCATTTGGAAATCAAGGTCCCAGAGTCTGGAGGAAGAGTGGAGAGGCCTCAATCCAAGCTGCTTGAGGTCTAGTGTGAAGTTTCCACAATCAGTGATGGTTTGGGGAGCCATGTCATCTGCTCGTGTAGGTCCACTATGTTTTATCAAGACCAAAGTCAGTGCAGCCGTCTACCAGGAAATTTTAGAGCCCTTCATGCTTCCCTCTGCCGACAAGCTTTTTGGAGATGGAATTTTTATTTCCAGCAGCACTTAGCACCTGTCCACACTGCCAAAAGTACCAATACCTGGTGTAATAACCACAGTATCACTGTGCTTGATTGGCCAGCAAACTCGCCTGACCTTAACCCCATAGGGAATCTATGAGAGACACCAGACCCAACAATGCAGACGAGCTGAAGGCTACTATCAAAGCAACCTGGGCTTCCATAATACCTCTGCAGTGCCACAGGCTGATCCCCTCCATGCCACGCCGCATTGATGCAGTAATTCATACAGAAGGAGCCCCAACCAAGCATTGAGTGCATTTACTGGACATACTTTTCATTTGGCCAACATTTCTGTGTTTTAAAAAAATTACAGTTGGTCTAATATGATATTCTAATTTTCTGAGATAATGACTTTTGGGTTTTCCTTGGCTGTAAGCCATAATCATCAACATTAACAGAAATAAACACTTGAAGAAGTTCACTCTGTTTGTAATGACTCTATATAATATGTGTTTCACTTTTTGTATTGAATTACTGAAAAAAAAACAACTTTTTGATGATCTTTTAATTTTTTGAGATGCACTTGTATTTTTACCACTGATAAAATGAGCATGTTTTTTTTTTTTTTTTTTCTAAATTTTTAGAGTACTTAACATTGATGAATGGCAGGGCACTGGTTTCCAGTACGATGTCATTAGCTGCCTAAACCTTCTTGATCGCTGCCACCAGCCTGTGACCTTACTGAAGGAAATGAGAAGTGTCCTTGAGCCAACACGAGGTCGGGTCATATTGGCCTTGGTCCTGCCATTTCACCCTTATGTGGAAAATGGTAAGTAGTCTAACAGCGCGCCTTATCTTCATTGGTGTGGGAAAGTATTTTCTGTTAAAGGGGTTATCTAGGAATTTGATATTGATAGGTCATCAGTATCAGATCGGTGAGGATCCGACTCCTGGCACCTCTGCCAATTAGCTATTTGAAGAGGCCGCTGCGCTCTCCGGAGCTCCAGTGAGCGCTGCAGTCTCTTCACAGGTTGCCAAGCACAGCGCCGTACACTGTATAGTGTTTGTCCTTGGTATTGCAACTCAGCCCCATTCACTTGAATGGGACTGAGCTGCTCTTAGGTCATGTGACCAATGTACAGTGACGTCACTGGCCTAGAAAGAGGCCTAGGAGAAGAACCAGGTGAGTAACTTCTACATGGATGTGGAAGATTGGGATGTTAAGGAAATAAAAAAAATTGGTATATTGGGAAATAAAATATACAATACTAGCTACATGGCTGAAGCTTGGCTACCATATATGTGGCAATAAAAACATTCTGGGGGCACTTATACGTGGTTTCCGTAATGATCCATCTAATCCTTTCCACTCATACTTCAGCACATTTCAGTCACTGAGCAGCTACGGTTTGTAAAGTTTTATTAATAAAATATTATAATAACTTTTTACAGATGTTAGGACTTCTGATCTCGCTGTTTGGTCGATACATTCCTGCCTCGTGCTTCAGTGTAAATCTTGCGTGTTCTGGTAGATGCTGTCGTCCTGTATGACCTGGATTGGTTAAGAAGGAGCAAGAGATTAGGAGGAAACTGGTACATTAACTCACCTGTCATGGGAGCAACATATCCTCTGTACATCAGAAAACTGGTGTCAGGGTCTCAAAGTTTGGCTTTGGTTGGGCAGATTAAGACCCGCGTGTAATACTCCGGTCTTAATAAATGTCCCATACAGTGTATGCGTGTGGGGGATTGGTCCTATGGACGGGGAGGCTGCCGGGAGTTTTGCTCCATATCCGATCTGCATTTTTTGCGGATTGGATGCAGACCCATTCATTTCATTGGGCCTGCAGAAAATGTGCTCTCCGCCATTCCGTAAAAAAAAGATAGAACATGTCCTATTTTTGTCCATTTTGCAAACAAGAATAGGTATTGTTACAATGGATCCTCAAAAAATACGGATGCAACACGCATGTCACATGGACGTCATCCGTATTTTTTGCAGAATACATAGGGTCGTGTGAATGCACTCTAATCCTGCAGATTTCATCAGGACCAGCTGACCATCTAATCTGTATGACGGCCTCCCGACTCTCCCCTGAATGCAGATGTCGGGGGATAAAGATCAGGCAGCTGATTCTAACTGTGTCTTTCTTTTATTCAATAGTGCCCCCATTTTTACATAATTTTAACTTTTATTTTATGCTAATAAGCCTCTAAGAGCAGGGGGAGCGTTACCCCTGCTCCTAGAGGCTCCATTCGCCCACCTTTAGAAACGCCCCCTTCTTCTTGAGTGACAGTGCCAGGCAGCTTTCTTCTCCTCCTGTCGGCCCTGTCCTCGGTCTAAATCCTGTGCCTGCGCCATGCCGTTCATTATTCGGCGCCCTGCCTGCGCTGAATACGTCACAGTCGAGCGCAGGCGCAGTGAGGAAGCGAGGGGCCGGCGAGCGCCCTTTAGGAGCGCCCAATACTACGACTGGCGCGTGTTTGGCAGCGCAGCGCTGCCAAACGGCCGGGCGCCCCATTCAAAATGCCTATACATGTCCGCTTTTGCGGACAAGTATAGTACATGTTTTATCTTTTTTATAGCTCCGTGCCGCGGTTGCCCGCTCCCATAGAGGTGAATGGGGCCGCATCTATTCCGCAATACTGCGGAATAGATGCGACCCCATTCATACGGTAGTGTGAATTGGCCCTTACTCACTGCGCCTGCGCCGAATAATGCACGGTGCAGGCGCGGGAATAAGACCAAGGACAGCGCCCGCAGGAGGAGAAGAAAGCTGCCTGGCCCTGTCACTCAAGAAGAAGGAGGCGTTTCTAAAGGTGGGCAAACGGAGCCTCTAGGAGCAGGGGTAATACCTTTGGCTTATTAGCATAAAATAAAAGTTAAAATTATATAAAGACGGGGGCACTATTGAATAAAAGAAATACACAGAATTAGCTGACATTAGCACATCTGTAATGTCAGCCTGATCCATACACAAAAATCTGGTGACAGAAACTATAATAAAGCCCTACACTGGCGGTTGATCCGCCGGAGTTATGTAGAGGCGCCGGCCTCTACATACCTTCGGGATATCCATGTATGGGAAGCTTAAAGGGGTTGGCCACTTCCTAGTTACTGTTGACCAATGTGTTTGTAAGATGATTATATGGCACTTACTAATATAGTCTTTGTTGAAATTCTGCACCATTTCCTATATTTCATTAGGTATGCTCCCTTGTTTGTCAAGTCTTTTGTGCTTTCCACACAAAATGGCTGCTGATGGAGGGTCATGTGACTAGGCAAATTACCTCTATATTATGTCTCCTCTGTTCAGATACATTGCACCTGCCATTTGCACTTGCACTGTCGTAGCTGCAGTGTATTTAATTGGAGGAGACGTGCCATGGAGGTGATTTGCCTGGTCACATGACCCTCCATCAGCGGCCATCTTATGGACATGACCTCTGCGTAGACAGCACAGAAGATTTGCCTAACAAGGGGACATGGCTTATGAAATATAGCAAATAGCACAGAATATTTACAATGGCTGTATTAGTAAGTACCATTTAGTCATCTAGCATACACACTGGGCACAGGTTGCTTGAAAGTGGCCAACCCCTTTAAGTCATCCATGAGGCCTAAAATAGGGCACAGGGACAGACATTTTCGTCACAAGGCAAATTCTTTACCAAAGGGACAACTTTTCCAAATCAAGGTGTTTGTCACTGTAGTTAGGCTAGATGTAGATGACTTACTTGTTTTCTGATTTTCTGATCATTTTCATATCTCTTGTGATATTCTGCTGCAATTGCCTGAAAAACACTTCTTGGCCGGCGAGTTTTCTATAAGAAGGAAGAAATATTTTAGATCACAAGTGGCCTCAAAATAGTGTAAAAACAAAAAATCCTACCCCCCCTCTCCGATCATCCCTCCACCCCTGTTCTGATGCTTCCCCTTTCCCTATTGGTGTATTTCTTTTTTTTTTTTCTTTTTATTACCGTATTTTTCGCTTTTTAAGATGCACCCGAAGATAAGACCTCAGATCAGCCCGTTGTGCCCCCATCAGACCTCAGATCAGCCCGTTGTGCCCCCATCAGACCTCAGATCAGCCCACCCAGCCCCATAACAATAAAATAAAAACCTCTCTTACCTGTCCTGCGCCGCGGCTCCGCTCCGGGTCCGGCGCTCCTCTGGCTTCTAAGGCCGGCGCTGCACTGTCACCTGACTGCGTGCAGCGTCAGGTCAGAGTGCACGCACTACGTCCTGACGCTGTACACAGTCAGGACAGTGCAGCGCCGGCCCGGGAAGCCAGAGGAGCGCCTGACCCGGAGCGGAGCTGCGGCGCAGGACAGGTAAGAGAGGTTTTTATTTTATTGTTATGGGGCTGGGTGGGCTGATCTGAGGTCTGATGGGGGTGCCGCAGCTAAAACATACAATTGAGCGCTTCCATAATTGAAGTGCTCGCTTGTATTCGCTTTATAAGACGCACCGCAATTTTCCCCCTACTTTTTTAGGGGGGGGAGGAGTGTGTCTTATAAAGCGAAAAATACGGTATTTTTTCTTATTTTTACTTGTTTCGTTCATTTTTAACACTTCTACAAATGTATTGTCCAGGTAGCCCCCTTTAATTCCTGGATTTTATAGAACAAATATGTGATCACTTACGTCTGTTTCCATGGTGAAGCCACGTTTATTTCGTATGAATTTCGGGATTTTCCATTTTGACTAGAAAAGTTTTAGAATTTTGATTAATAACCTAAAATGAGTTATTAAATGAGAGAAAAATACTGTGAAGAAAAAATAAATGTCATACAATGTTCTACTTTCACACCAGCGTTTAAGTTTTCCGGTATTGAGTTCCGTCATAGGGGCTCAATACCGGAAAAAACGCTTCAGTTTTGTCCCGATTTGTTGTCATTGGGGGCAAAACTGAACAGAACGGAGTGGTCCAAAATGCATTCCGTTCCGTTTAGTTGCGTTCTCATACCGGAGAGCAAACCGCAGCATGCTGTAGTTTGCTTTCCGTCTTGACCCCCAATGCAAGTCAATGGGAACAGATCTGTTTTCACTGACACAATAGAAAACGGATCCGTCTTCCATTGACTTTCAATGGAGTTCATGACGGATCCGTCTTGGCTATATTAGAGATAATACAACCGGATCCGTTCATAACGGTGGTTGTATTATCAGTAACGAAAGCGTTTTTGCTGAACCCTGCCGGGTCCAGCAAAAACGCTAGTGCCTTATTCAAAGGGGTCGTGTGAGAAATATGGGCTATGTGCAGCTCTGCCACATTTACGTGGGTTGGATCGAACTGCATGGTCTCTAGAAGATAGCAGCCATGTATTTCTAATACATGCTGTACAAACCCTTTGGGTCCACCTTAAAGGGTTTCTGTCACCAGAAAATAGCCCATATAAGTGGCTGTAATTTCCCATGTGCCCATGACAAGTGACACCATATATGTAACTAAAAATCCCCCTACTGCAGCCGTTATCTCAAAAAAGTGATTTTTATAATATGTAAATGAGCGTTCGCTAGGTGCAGGGGGCGGTAACCCTGCACCTAGTATCGTCTTTAGCCCACCTCTAACCACGCCTTCCTTCTTCAGATTGACAGGGCCAGGCAGCTTCTTCTCTCCGTAGGTCATCAGTATCAGATTGGTTGAGGTTTGATACCCAGCACCCTCCACCGATCAGCTGTTGCTGCAGACAAGGGCTGGAAACTATACAGTGGACAGAACTGGAAGCACAAGGTACCATCCTCTAGTGGTCATGCTGGTGTACTGCAACTCAGCTCTCAATCAACTGAAACAGCAGATCAGTGGGGAGGTGTGACCGCCATTGATCTGATACTGATGACATATCCTAAGGAGTTGCAATCTAAGTCTCAGAAAACCCCTTTAATATCTCAGTTGCTCCCTTAAAAGCTGTGTACAACTTCGGGGGCATTTCTATATGATTGCATTTTACTCATTTTGGGCTTAAAATCATTTTTATGAATTGGTCTCTATTAAAACTATTGAGCCATTCGGAAGACGGATAGGTCATCAATATTAAAAGCCCGGAGAGCCCCTTTAAGACCAGGATTTTAGACACGGGTCTTAATAACCCCTGCGCTGGTGGTTGGCTGGATCCACCGAAGTTATGAAGAGGCGCCGGCCTCTACATAACTTTGGTGCATCCACCGCTGGTCTAAATCTACACCAGTTTCCTTGCTGGCATATATTCAGAATATTTTCTACGCTATGACCCCTTTTTTGGACCTGAAGTGAGTAAGGAAAAGGTTATTTGCAATGTGCGATAGATATACGTTATATATCAAGTATATGAGAGGACTCACCTTATACAAGTAAAAAGAAAGTACTGCTATACAATATAGAAAAAGCAGCACACACAGGACTATTAAGGCGGTATTGGTTGGTGTAACCACTACGTCAGGCTTTTCTGCAATGGAAGAAAGATGCTGGTTACTGATTTTTTTTACTCTTTGTCAGGAATGATAGTCACATCTGTCAGCAGATTTGTACCTATGACACTGGCTGACCTGTTACATGTGCACTTGGCAGCTGAAGACATCTGTGTTGGTCCCATGGTCATATGTGTCCACATTAAAGAGAAAAATGAAGTTTTATTATATGCAAATGAGCTTATAGGAGCAACGGGGGTGTTGCCGTTACACCTAGCGACTTTTCTCTACAACTGCCCTCTGCACTTTGAATGACAGGGTTAGGCAGTAAAGCACCATCACTCCTGGTCCTACCAATTAATGCGCAGAGCAGAGCCTCTGGCAATCAGACTGTCTGGTGCCACCCTTAACATGAAGCATCTCTAAACTTCTCTAAAAGGCTGAATTATTTTTGCATCAATCCACAAATCCATCTCGGTATCTCTAGGTACCTAATTTGTGTAGATCTTGTATAAATGTGGGACATACCCACCATACGTGGTCCATTATGGCAGGGGCAGCAGGTGTCCAGTTTTACCTCGTATTGTTAGTATCGTTCCTGTCCCTGTGACCTTTGAAGTGGCTTCTGAATGTTTTTCAAATGCTACGCCACAAACGTATATTCCACTGTCCTGGATTTCGATGTTCTCAATCTTCAGGGTGATTTTATTATCCAAAACCTTAAACCGACTTCCTTTCAATTGTAGTTCTTCTACTGTAGAAACAAGATATCGAAACCAGGATATCTTCACCTTGCCGGCACAGTTGCTGGCCTTATAGTAGCACGATACATTGGCGGTTTTCTGGTCCAGTAATGCTTCACAAAACTCATCCTGTTTCACATTCACCGTACAACTTCTGACACCTAGAGGACAAGCAAATGGTGATATTGAGACTGATGGCTCTTCCTTGGCATTATTTTCATGTAATGACTCAAGGAGGCCAAAAAGTGTAAGTAAATTGCCAGTCCCATCAGTAGCCATTGTATCTCTTCTGTTGTTCCTTACTACAGTGGAGGTGACCTCGCTTGTAAAAAAAAAAAAATGGATTCCGGTATTAAACAGGACCTACAATTTCAGATGACTTTTCACTATCAGCTGGGTCTTGTGTACATACGAAATAGCGCTACATATGGCATTTTTAACCATTTTTCTATGTGCAGGCTCCATCTCTAATTATCCTTGAGCTATTGGTTGGAGACTAGCTGTAATGATATCTCCCCATTCACTGCACATGGAGAAAACAGTAGATTGTACTCCTTAAAGGGGTTGTCTGAATTATATTTATTGAGGACCTATCCTCAGGATAGGGCATCCATATCAGATCGGCGGGGGTCCGACACCCGGCATCCCCCGCCGATCAGCTTCTTTGTTTACATCCTAGCCGTAACATGGGTAGCGGTGAGTAGGTGTAATTACACCTAACCGCCCCATTCATTTCAATGGGACGGCTCGTTCCCATAGACTTGTATAGGAATGAGCCGCCTCATTAAAATGAATGGGATGGCTTGGGTGTAATTACACCTGCTCACCGCTACTGATGTTACGGCCAGCATGTAAACAGTGGAGAGAAGGCAGCGCTGGTACGGCTCACGCCGCCTCCTTCAAATAGCTGATCGGAGGGGGTGCCGGGTGTCGGACCCCCGCCGATCTGATATTGATGACCGATCCTGAGGATAGGTCATCAATAAATATAACTCGGAGAACCCCTTTAAGGAGTACAATCTACTGTGTTCTCCATGTGCAGTGAATAGGGAGATATCATTACAACTAGTCTCCAACCAATAGCTCAAGGATAATTAGAGATGGAGCTTGCATATGGGAAAATGGTAAAAAATGCCATATGTCATCAATAAATATAAGTCGGACAACCCCTTTAAGGCCTCATGCAGTTCACATATTGCGGATCCCCAAAATATAGATGCGGTCTATGTGTCGTCCTTCTTTGTGGACCCATTGTTTTCAACAGATCAGTGATCCGTTCCACAAAAAATGCATAATGCGGACCCACTGACTTAAAAAAAACAAAAACAAAAACAAATGTGACAACACAACATGGAATTATTTTATTCTTATTTTGTGGATCCGCCATTTGCGTACCACAAAGTCGATACGGTCATGTGCATGAGCTCTCAGAAGCAGCAGGGGCACCATATAGGACATTACAGAGAAGCACTGAGCAGTATTGATGTGAATAAAGCACTTGGGTTGAGATAGAAAACTTTCCATTTGTTACAGCCGCCTTGTGTGTTTCCAAGTGCTTTATTCACATCAATACTGTTCAGTGCTTCTAATTTATTGAGATGCACTTGTATGTGTCTCTCTGCAGCTTCTCCCCAATCCCCCACCCCATAGACTTCCATGGGTAGCATGTAATATGATCCCTCAGTGAGCTAAAAGTCCGTCTTGAGAGTCCAAGATGGATTTAGCAGGAAATTCAGAGAGAGTGAATAGTTGAGGAGACAGGAGGAGGATGAAAGGGGCCCAATAAGTGAAGGAAAGACAATTTTCTGCGATATATTACAAAGTTATATGTATTAGCTTGTACTGTTGATTTACGCAAAGTTTATTTAAAGTGCATTAACCATTGACATGTTACAGAATTGCTTGTTATGCAGTTCTTTTGCGTTTGTTTTTGGTTCCGCTAAGGTTTGATTTCAACCTCGCACATACTGTACATACCTTCATACTTTACAACTCTGAATCATACAGAAGAGGGACACCACCTATCGGAGCCCTCTCAATGACGCCATCTACAGGATACAAGCTAAACTGCAGTACTATTGTATTTTCAGCAAAAATCCAACTCCACGGATCACATTTTTTGTTAGACAGCATTCTGTCGTCAGCCATTGTCAACATTCACGTATTATTTTTGAGCCATGATTAACAGAAAGGGTCAAAATCGACCGCTTTGGCCAACAGTAATCTTATGTGTATGGGCAGTTTAAATGAAAGCCTCTACATTTTATTCAGCAAGACTCCCAAATTGAGTGCTTGTTATATGACCCAACATACAAAATTCCCACCTCGTGTACCCACTCCCACATGGAATAATCCCATACTCCAGTTTTCTTGCTCATGTCTCTTGATGAGCAGGAGGTAGCATCACTGGGTGATACTGCCCCCTGCTGGACACATTTGTTGTCTCATTGCAAACAGAGGCAACGTAAAAAATTTTCTGCTTCCAAGTCCCAATGTGACCCCCTGCTCTCGGGACGGTGGACTTTGAGGACTAAGAGGCTGGGCCTACTTCTCAGTAAGGTCCTGCAGTATTGGGGACACATAGGGTGTCCCACAAACCATAGAATTCACTAAGAGGAGCTACAATAGCCTGTGACTTGTGACACGTGTATTGTATCCTGACACAAATCAGCACTGCAGTCGTGCAAATCCAATGATAAAGAAAAGAAATCAGTACTGCTGAATGTCCTGCTTCTAAAGCTGCCCGTACGATCAAGATAAATGTCCAATATAATTGTCAACTTTGACCATTTGGACTGATGATTATTTGTGGGATGCGGGTCTGATGTGGACCCAGGTCGCACAAGATGCGCACAGCACGCCATGTGCTGTCCGCATCCGCACGACTGTTAAAACAGTGGTCCTTAATCAGCGTCCCCCCAGCTGCTGCAAAACTCCAACTCCCAGCAAACCATGAACACCTGCGGTGGTCAGGGAACACTAGGGGTTGTACTTTCATATTCTCTCGAGAGCCACACTGGGTAAAATAAATCCTAAGGGCAAACCTGGAACACTGTCTATGTGCAGGTGTTACACAGTGTATGCCATACGTGTTTGCTCTCCAGCTGAAACTACAACCCCCATCATGCTGTCAGAGTCCAATGCTGTAGATTGAAACAGGATGCCGTATGGCAAAAATAATTGCAGATCTTGTCAGCATTACTCCCTACTGAAGCGACACCATTTCACTGCATATGACCGCTGATCGTGCAGCCACTGCTCTCCTCTGCATACCTAGTGATAACTAGTTTTGGTATAAAAAAATGACTGCAGTATTAGCTACAAACTGCAAAATCTTTGCCTGTCCCCTTTTCATAGAAGTCCCAGCCTCTCTCCAGCTCTAATTTGAGAACTAATTTCTAAGTCACACCGCCCCAACCCACCCCCCCCCCACCCCACCCCCCAGGATTGTTGGACTTTTTCGTATTGCATCACACCTTTGTCCGTTCCTTAAAGGGGTTGTCTCAATTCAGCAAATAGAATTTATTATCCAGAGAAAGTTAAAGCGGTTTACCGGGATTTTACTACTAATGACCTATCAGTCTCAGGAAAACCCCTTTAATTGAAGCCACTTACTAATGTATTGTGATTGTCCATATTGCTTCTTTTGCTGGCTGGATTCATTTTTCCATTACATTATACACTGCTTGTTTCCATGGTTACGGCCACCCTGCAAGCTATCAGCAGTGGTCGTGCTTGCTCTCTATAGGAAAAAGCACTGGCCTATGCGTGCTACCACGGACCGGGCCACCAGAGAGGCCGACATTATTTCCTGTAGTGTGCAAGCACGACCACCGCTGCTGCATTGCAGGGTGGTCGTAACCATGGAAACAAGCAGTGTATAATGTGATGGAAAAATCAATCCAGCCAGCAAAGGAGGCAATATGGATAATAATACATTAGTAAGTGACTTGTATGAACATTCTCTACATGATAAATGCCACTTGCTGAAGTGAGACAACCGCTTTAAGGCTCTACTGTGCTAGTAACTCTGAGCCTGTGATATTTTATAGATGGTAGAGTATTCCACTTACCTCGGTGATAATGTAGAAGCATCAGCTGAAGGAAAATACATCCTCCGAAGCAGTTCATGTCCATTTCTTGTCTCTTGGTTAATTATTTAACTGAAAAGGGAACTGAACCCTGGTAGCAATACATGTCGGAGACAGCACGTAGTGTTGGGTCACTTCCTTGATACAGATTTTTTGTATTTGACGTCCTTTGCTTTACCCTTCATCTCCACGACTCGGCTATAGTTTTTAGTCCTTTTTTCACATGGGTGCAGACCTATGAGTCTGCGACCTACTGCAGACTCAGAAGAATGGCCTAGTCCTAATAATTATTTAGAGAAGGCTGATGTATTAGGGACAGTTCACTCAGTTTTTGGCACTGGTTTCTGCCTCAAAATTTCACAAAAACAAAAAAACCTCAGAACGGCCTCCCATTCATTTCAATAAGAAGCAGCACTTTCTTTATTTTACATGTGGAAAAAGAAGCAGCGTGCCATATGGGAAGCAGGAAACAATAGCTCCATGTTCTGTGCGTTTTTGTGCAGTTTCCACACAGTTTTTGGCACAGATCTGCTTCAAAGACCTCAAGCTGAAAATTCAGCTTTGTATTGAACCTATTGTTTAAAAAACAAAACAAAAAAAAAGCTTCAAAATCAGCACGAAAAACACTTTTTCACACTGATAAAAAGACATGGATTCTGTGCTAATTTTTAAGCCTGTTTTTCAAAATCGGTCGTGTGAACTGGCCCTTAGTATGTACTAAAGATGAGCAAATTCTAAACTAAAAAATCCGCTTAGTGACTAATTGGGTGCAATGACAGGTAGTGGTGATTGAGTCCCTCACCCCCCATCATTGTACCCCTCAGATGTTGCATTCATACATGATCGCGGCATCTGCTATAAATTACAAAGTGTAAAATAAAAATAATAATAATACCTGATCTATTTGCTCGCGACGGGCCGCCCGCTGCCATCTTGATTGAAGATCTTGGCTGAAATCCCGAGATGATGTTATCATGCCAGTCAGTGTGGTGACGTCATAGGTCGCCGTGCGGGATTTCGGCCGAGACCTTCAATCCACATGGCGGTGGACAGCCTGTCGCGAGCCTAATGGATCAAGTTTTTTTTTTTTTTTTTTTACATTATTTCAGCTTAAATCCGTTCGCTACCACGAAGCACAAGGACATTCTTCTTCACGGCGAATCGAATTTATCCCAAAATTCGGGACTTATTCGCTCATCCCTAGTGTGTACTTCTCCTTCACTTAGGATAAAATAAAAAACTATGGTTCTATAATAAGTGTTGCCAACCTTTAGCGTTCCAGCTGTTCATAAAATACAAATTAATTTTGATCCCTTTAGAGAAAAAAAATTAAATAAAAAATCTCTTAGACATCAGATTGACTCCTTCATACACATACAGTGCCTTGCGAAAGTATTCAGTCCCCTGGAAGTGTTCAACCTTTTGCCACATTTCAAGCTTCAAAAAAAAAGATATAACATTTTAAATTTTTGGTGAAGAATCAACAACAAGTGGGTCACAATTGTGAAGTGGAACGAAATTTATTGGATCATTTAAACTTTTTTGTAATAATAAAACTGAAAAGTGGGGCGTGCAAAATTATTCGTCCCCCTTGCAGTAATACTTTGTTGCGCCACCTTTTACTGCGATTACAGCTGCAAGTTGCTTGGGGTATGTCTCTATCAGTTTTGCACATCTAGAGACTGAAATTCTTGCCCATTCTACCTTGCAAAACAGCTCGAGCTCTTTGAGGTTGGATGGAGAGCGTTTGTGAACAGCAGTTTTCAGCTCTTTCCACATATTCTCAATTGGATTCAGGTCTGGACTTTGACTTGGCCATTCTAAGACCTGGATACGTTTATTGTTGAACCATTCCATTGTAGATTTTGCTTTATGTTTGGGATCATTGTCTTGTTGGAAGATAAATCTCCGTTCTAGTCTCAGGTCTTTTGCAGACTCCAACAGGTTTTCATCTAGAATGGTCCTGTAATTGGCTCCATCCATCTTCCCATCAATTTTAACCATCTTCCCTGTCCCTGCTGATGAAAAGCAGGCCCAAACCATGATGCTGCCACCACCATGTTTGACAGTGGGGATGGTGTGTTCAGGGTGATGAGTTGTGTTGCTTTTACACCAAACATATTGTTTTGCATTGGTTTCATCTGACTAGAGCACCTTCTTCCACATGTTTGGTGTCTCCCAGGTGGCTTGTGGCAAACTGTAAACAAGACTTTTTATGGATATCTTTGAGAAATGGCTTTCTTCTTGCCACTCTTCCATAAAGGGCAGATTTGTGAAGTGTTGGACTGATTGTTGTCCTATGGACAGACTCTCCCACCTCAGCTGTAGATCTCTGCAGTTCATCCAGAGTGATCATGGGCCTCTTGGCTGCATCTCTGATCAGTCTTCTCCTTGTTTCAAATGAAAGTTTAGAGGGACGGCCAGGTCTTGGTAGATTTGCAGTGGTCTGATACTCCTTCCATTTCAATATGATCGCTTGCACAGTGCTCCTTGGGATGTTTAAAGCTTGGGAAATCTTTTGGTATCCAAATCCGGCTTTAAACTTCTCCACAACAGCATCACGGACCTGCCTGGTGTGTTCCTTGGTCTTCATGATGCAGAACCCTGAGACTATCACAGAGCAGGTGCATTTATACGGAGACTTGATTACACACAGGTGGATTCTATTTATCTTCATCAGTCATTTAGGACAACATTGGATCATTCAGAGATCCTCAATGAACTTCTGGAGTGAGTTTTCTGAACTGAAAGTAAATGGGACGAATAATTTTGCACGCCCAACTTTTCAGTTTTATTATTACAAAAAAAGTTTAAATGATCCAATAAATTTCATTCCCTTCACAATTGTGACCCACTTGTTGATTCTTCACCAAAAATTTACCGAATTCACCAAATACTTTTGCAAGGCACTGTAAATGGCAACGTGCCTCCTGCTGATGGATCCATAGGACAGCAGTGACTAGGATTATTTTGCAGCTTTGCAACTTATCATCCGAATTTGTCTCTTTACTGAAGAGGTCCGATTCTAAAATTTTTTTTACCATGGGGGTCATTTATCAATCAGAAAAAATCAATTGAAATCCCTATGGCTCTTTCACACAAGCGAGGTTCGCATCCAGGTGACCGCACCTGAACTGAACTGAACCACAGACCCTTTAGGGTGCCCTCACAAAACACATCCAAAACATCAAGACTCTCCTTCCCCGCCCCCCTTCCCTGTGATCCTGTGGGTCTGAAAATTGTTTATCCCTGCATTGTGATCCTCTGCTGAATTTACATTCCACAGAGTAAAGAACGTTGTGTTACGGATTTCCTGCACGAGAATCTCTCCGTTCAATTCAATGGGAAATTGATCTTCAGTGGAAAATGCTGCGGAAAAATCCACAAAATCCGGGCGGAACTGCAGAATCAACGTCCCATTGAATTGACTGGAGAGATTCTCATACAAGACAACCGCAACAAAATTTGCACCATGATTTCCACCTAAAAATACCCAAATTTTGTAAAGATCTGCAACTGTGGATTTTCTGGTGGAATTTTCCGCCTTGTTTGAGGGCAAACCTTATAGTCAGTTGGCCAATCCACATAGGTGCAGTCGTGATGATGTTTTCACTGTCAGTCGAAGTGGAGAGGGCGCAGCAGTTACAGAAAGAGCAGAGCCTCTAGGTGTAACGGTAACGCCCCCATTGCTCCTAGAGGCTTATTTGCCTATATCACAACTTCATTTTTCTCAGATACAGAAGCAGATTGATAATGCCCAATGCTAATCACTATTATGTATATTCATAGGAGGCAAATGGGAGAAGCCATCGGAACTCATGGACGTAAACGGGACCGTCTGGGAGGAACAAGTGAACAGCCTGGCTGCCGTCTTCCAGGAAGCAGGGTTTGTTGTGGAGGCGTTCACCAGACTCCCCTATTTATGTGAAGGTGACATGTACAATGACTATTACGTTTTGGACGATGCAGTTTTCGTTCTCCGGCCAGTGTAGGAATTCGAGCATCCCGCGTGGACCAAGAAGAATAGCTTGCCCAAGGCAAATCAATAACCCTCAAGGCCAAAATCAAATTGTATCTCCTACAATGCCATGTGTACATGAACGTATATACTGTATAACTTTATATGTGAGTGTATGTGTTTGTACATGTACAGAATCTCCAATAGGAATCTTTTTTTAATTGACTCGACTGTGCTAGCTTTTTTCCAGCAAGTGAACATATTTTTATGTGACAGAACAGCCGTTTGCTGCATCGATAAAATGTTGTAATACGTTGTTCCTTGTGAGAATTTTCATGTCTAATATGGAAAAAAAACAACTCTCACAATAAAATATCGAACATGAGATGTCAGACTCTCCCGCGTGAGAAACCTGTATGATCTACAAGCCAAAAGCACATGTTTTTTTTAACCATGTCAATAAAGCGTCCAAAGACTCTTGTTTGTGCCCTTCTTCTTCTTTTCCTATTTGAAACTGACCAGATGTCCGTTCCCAGTTGGATCAGTATCGGAAAATGTGGTCTGGACTGATCATTTACCGACAGTTTTGCAGACTACTAGAACAGCCCTTAAAGCCTACAGCTATTAGTCTACAGCAGGGCATGTTGGGAGTTGTAGTTTTACAACAGCTGGAGGGCCGCAGGTTCCTGGAGGGAAATATATTTTTTTAAAGGGCCAAGATGGTTTAAAAAAAAAAAAAGACTATACTGATCCTCCATCTCTGCAGATCCAGCGCTGCCTCAGTCCCCCACTTTTTGGTCCTGGCTTACCACACAGGATGTGCCCACGCAGCTTATCACTGCAGCCGAGAACCGCCAAATTGGTATTTCCATCCATTTTCGGTCTGCCGAGCCAGGAAGTGGAGGACAGCGTAAGAACAGTGGTAGCAGGGGATTCTTTGAGGTGAGTGATGATTATTAATACATTTTTAAAAACTCACCAACATTTCTTAAAAATTTTTTTTTAAAAAAAGTGACACATAAAAATGTGATTAGCGCTAATGCACATGACCGTTGCCTGTTTTGCGATCCGTAAAAATATGGAATGCACACAGCCAGTATCCACAATTTGCGGAACGGCCGGCCCCTAATAGAATTGTCCTATCCTTGTCCAGTATGCAGACAACAATAGGACATGTTCTATCATTTTACGGACGGCATGGAATGGACTTTTGCGGGCTCGTTGAAGTGAATCTGATGCGGACTCAAACCACGGTCATGTGCATGACCCTAAAACAATACTGACCCTCCCTATCAGGCCATTTTTAACATTTCAGATCATTGGGTTTCTGACACCAAGCACCCCCCATAATCATCTGTTTTTGGCATTGCCAGAAACAAAATAGTGGGCACGGGGAATCAGAAGGCTCCCTCCACTGTGTAGTGGCCCTGCTGGGCTACTACAGCTCAGTACCCAGGTGTTGGAACCCTAGTGATCAGTTCTGATGTTGATGACATGTCCGGAAGATAGGTCATCAGTATCTAAAAGTGGGACAACCTCTTTAACTAAGATGCTTGAGAGAGGTGACCAGTAGAGTTGATCGAACGTGCTCGTAACGAGTACTGTAGTGCTCGAATCCTCTGCGCTCGCATGGGCGCAGGCATCCGGATCTGTCGTCACTTGACTGTAAGTCAATGGGTGCAGATGCGTTTGGTATGACACACGAGTGTGTCATACCAAACGGATCCGTACCCACTGACTTACAGTCGGGTGAGTAGGACGGATCCGTTTGGTGTCACACACTAGTGTGTGATACCAAACGGATCCGTGGCCATTGACTTACAGGCAGGTGAGGACGGATCCAGATGCCTGCAGGCATGCGAGCGCAGGGGATCCGAGCAGTACAGTGCTCGTTACGAGCACGTTCGATCAACTCTAGTGACCAGGTTAAGATTTGTATCTGAAAGAGAAACCTCAAGTTGTAAAATTAAAGGGGTACTCCGGTTTTGCCGTTTTCAGCATAATTTGACAGGAAACACGTTATCACTAAGGGGTTGTTCACATATCAGTTATTTGATCAGTTATTTCCATCAGTTATTGTGAGCCAAAACCAGGAGTGGACACTAAACAGATATCAGATATAATGAAAAGATCTACACCTATTTGGTGTTTTTGACCCGCACCTTTTTTTGGCTCACAATAACTGATCAAATAACTGATATGTGAACAACCCCTTACTAATAGTGATTGTTTATCTGTAATGCCCCATTTTATTGTACTCCATCATGGTCACATTTTCCACTGTGTTGGTTCCTTATCCTGATGGCATCATGTCTACATCTGAGGCATGTCAAAGCTTTTTAGGCACTGTCTTGTAGATACAATATCATCAACAACCTTGCCACTCAGGGAGGTGTTCTGCTCATTCTCCTGGACTCTTAGGCCCCATTCAGACGACCGCGTTTCAGGCCCCATTCAGGCGACGGCGTGTACAGTGTTTCACTGTACGGTGGCGGCCTCAGAAAGCGCACGGCGTCATAGCAACCAATAACGCTGTGCGCTCCCGTCCTCTGGGGCAGCACAGGCCGGGCTTTCACGGCCCGTATACGGTCGTGAAACACGGTCGTCTGAATGGGGTCTTAAGGCAGCGTTTTTCCAGCATGGCTTCAATCAGGCTTTGATCCAGGGCTGCCATCAGGTATACTGTTTACCAATCACCATAAATATGTTCACTATATTGTATGGGTTATGATTACAGGGGTACCAAACTCTGTTTTGTGATATTCAAAAAAATAAAGTAATACTAAAAGGCATAAAAAATCTTTACAACAAAGATTTTCTATAGAGCAGTGGGTAAGGCAGCTGTTTACTGAACAGAAGGTTCAGTAATTCAAACCATCCCGAGACCTGTTAAAAATGGTATATTGATGGCAGAAATTTCCAGCTTTTTTTTCCTTTAATGCAAAGTTATTGTTATTAAAAATAAGGAAGCAAAAACCATTAACATGTTTGTAACATACTTAGTATAAAATGGCACTAAACAGTGTTCGGTATCCCTGTAATCATATTTGGCTGTACAATATAGCGAACACATTATTTATGGTAATTGGTAAATGGCGCAATTTTTTTCCCTTAATTTCAGTAATATACTATTTATTTAGTGTTATGACTGTGACGTAAATAGCTTTGTAAGCACATTAAATTCAGCCCTTCCAACAGAGTAGGTCTATAGTGTAATGGTAACTATTTTGCCTGCCATACAGATGGTCTGTGGTTCAAACCTGTTTAGTTAAGTCTATGTGCTAGAAGAGAGCCGCTCTGCAAACCCATATCCAACACATGAAGTGAATACTAGTGAGGCTGCAGGCACGGCTTGGATCTGAGATGTTCCAGCTAAGAGGTGGAAGAGAGGCAAAGACCTGATGCTGACACTCCCAGTGCCTCTTGTGGTGGGATGTAAGCACAGGGTTTGGGTCACAGATTACAATTGTCATCTGCAGTAAGGTTTAATGCGGGTATTATTTTATTTTGCGTAACCGGAAGACCCTTTTTAACTACTGTCTGTTGACACCAGTAAGTATGCAGTATTTTAATCCCTATGGTTCAGCTTTTTAACAAACTTTGTTGTTTTTTTTTTTACCGATTCTGATCAAAGAATATGTTAAAAAATAAGGAAGTTGCACAACGAACTTCCTTTTATATAGAAAACCTTACATTTGATATGAGGAAATGCAGGGTGATGCAATATGCATTCTCCTTCTATGTCTCACATCTTTTTGTACATTGTTCATGGCAGAGTTTAGCAGATCAGTCTGCCTGCTGGGTTGGCAGGGGTCACTTTTTTACCTGCTGTACATCAGTTCCTGGTCAATAATTATTGTGCAGATGAATAAAACCTGTTTTCAAATATTATATTAAGGCATTCTGGGTTTCAATGGGAACAATGTAATGCTTTCTTTCCCCTGTGGTGGCGCTGCAGGGGAATAAAACACTTGCAGCTGGATTACAGTTGCTGGCTGGGAATCCCAGTATCTAGACACCCTGTAAAACAGGTTATTTTTATTCATTCACGTGCACGGGATGCAAATTGTCTACAGGCTCCAAGTCAAATCTGACCCTTATGAATATGTCCTAAGGCATACCTCCCAACTCTCCCGGATCCAGTGGGACAGTCCTGGATTTTTGGTGGCTGTCCTGGGATGGCCAAGTCCTGATTTCAACTTTATCTGCGTCCTGAGGATGTAGATACACGTTGAATACAATGGTGACGCAGCGAGCCCTCAGCTCCTTGCTCTACTATTCCCCTGCTGGTGGTCTGCCCAGCAGCAGGAGCAATGCGGTGACATCATTGTACCTGGTGAGCTGGTGAGGAGGTTGCATAGGTCAAGGATTATCTTCTGGCCTGTATCCAGGCTGTGCGCCCTGCTACTCAGCTCAGCAGGCGCAATGACGTTCGTGTTCTGCTCATGAGGGGAACGGGGCTAGGTGAGTATTACTTTGTTCTAGTAACAGTAAGGGGGCCACTAAGTGGGCATTCTACTGTGTGGGGGCAATAAGGGGGAATAACTACTGTGTGGGAGCACTAAAAGACCATACAGTATGGGGGTAATAACGGGGAATAACTACTGTGTGTGGGCACTAAGGGGACTGGGCAGGATTGGGCGTGTATAGATAGACATAGAGTGGAATTAGAGAAGTGGCTTAGTGTAAAACAATTTTGCCGTGGCGGGTTACACTGTTATTGTCCTTTCTTTGGCTTTTTAAAAGTTGTGAGGTATGTCTACAGGAACTTTTATTCAGACAAGTGCATTTTCATTAGATTCTAACTGGATTTCTAAACCAAGATCTGTGCTGTGTATTGTAATACTAGGGAGTGCATTACCAGCGTACGCAGAGGATCCATAAGGCGACCATAAGGACGTGTGTATGTAAACAATACATCGCAGTTTGATACAGCTGCACCTTGTGTTCTTTGTTCGATGGGGGGGGGGGGGGAGAGTCCTTCATAGGAAAAGTTATTATTCCAAAAAATGTCACTTTCTTCACAATACATGTCCTACACATAGCAGCAATTCCTTGGAAAACACATACAAATTAATAGCTCGCCATCAGGGAGAAATCTGGTGGAGTTCTTGTCCCTTTCCTTGGTAGAGTATGGCCTATTGTTCATATGTGATATATGTGCTGCTATGGATATGTTTTAAGTGTTTTGTGATGGACTAGGATATGGGGGGGCTTGGAGGTTCTAGATTTTCCCTGTTGAATTCCCCCCCCCCCCCATCATCCGTTTTCCTCTCGTTTTACGGAGGAATCAGAGACGCATCGCAAAAGGGAGGGTGGGTTGGCTGGAGATATCTGGGTAAGGGTTAAATTTAGGGGGAAAAATATGGATGTTGATATTAGTCTATGGAAATTGATTGTTTACCTTTTTGAATAAAAATAAAGAAAAAAAGTGTTTTGTGATAAGCAGCAAGCGTCTCGGTCAGCAGATGGCGCACTAGGATTATATACGTGGTGAGACTGAACACTGATACAAAAAACTTTATGGTTGAGCAAAAATCATTTATTTGTATGTTGCTTCTACCCTTTTTTTTTCCAACGGTTACCTGCCACTGAACACCACCAAGAGCTTTAATAACAATACATGCAGTTATACCTAATGCAATGGAGTAAAGTTCTAGTGCATGCCATGCAAACTAGCTATCCTTCCACCTATTGGGGGTAACTACCCTGTGAGTCAATGTGTGACCCATTAAAGAGTCTTGAAACTTAAGGGGGTTGTCCTTCCATTTATATTGATGACCTGTTGTCAGGATCAGATCGGCGGGGGTCCGACACCCAGCACCCCTGCCGGTCAGCTTTTGGACGAGGAGGTGGCATGCGTCATGCAAGCACTGCTTCCTGGTTGTTACACTACACATTGTCTCCTGTGGAGCTGCGGCATAGTGTAATTATAAGTTCACTTGAATCGAGAGAGTACTCATCGTTACAGTGCACTTCAGAGACGATGGGCAGTGTTATGAAAAGGAAGCGGCATGGAGCACCACCTCCTTGTCCAACAGCTGATGGGGACGGGCGTCGGATCCCCTCCGATCAGATATTGATGACCTCTCTTGATGATAGGTCATCAATATAAACAGCAGGACAACCCCTTTAAAGAGGACCTGTCACCACTCCTAACATGCCAGTTTTAATAACTTCATGCATTCTCCATGTAATAACAATTCTGGAACATCTATTCTTATGGCTCCATTCCTTTATTATTCCTTTATTATTCCTTCTAGAAGTTATGAATGAATTGCTATTAGCCTTCAGTAATGGTACAGAGGGGAGGTAACCAGTTGGGGGTGTGTTCCTGCACAGACTCACTCTATCCAACCAGTGCTGCCATTTTCACTCTGTGCAGGTACACCCCCCAACTTGTTACCTCCCCTCTGTACCCTTACTGAAGGCTAATAGCAATTAATTCGTAACTTCTAGTAGAAATTATAAAGGAATGGCACAACATAGAGCCATAAGAACAGATGCTCCAGAATTATTACATGGGGAATGTATGAAGCTATTAAAAGAGGCATATCAGGAGAGGGGACGGGTCCTCTTTAACTAGGGATTTTAGCCAATCCAGAGGCTCCTCCAAAAAAAAAGAGGCAACCATCTGTAGACAGCTGTTTCAGGATTCCTGCCCCTCATCAGCAGAGAGCGGGAAGCCTTTTCTTTTGTGAAGAGTGCTGTTTCTTCCTGCAGAGACTGCCAGCTGGCTTAGTGTGCCCACACACTGCGTTCTGACTGAGATAACCACATACGGATCACCGCTAGCTACCAACCTGTCCCTCTTACTTGCAACTTAAATCACCGCAAGTACAGGTGCATCCCGGCTATAAGCCATAATCCAAACTCTTTACAGGCAACCTTAGGGATCCATAGAAGCACAATTCTTCAGGAGAAAATATATGCATACTAACTCTTCTCCACAAGGCAGAAAAATTCATTTTAGTGTTGTCTAAGGATAAAAATCCCTATATTTTTTTTAGACAGATTTCCCTATTTGGCTAAAAAAAAAACCTGTTTCAAGGTTGTTTAATGCGGTTGTCTGACCTACAAAAATAAGACAGAAAACAGTGTAAAAATAAGGATAAACATTTTTTTTTTAAAGTTAGCCGTTCCAGAGACCTGCCATTTCTGGTCAGACCTAAAGTGAAGATGTTCAGTTCATGGACATGTGGTCAGCGGTTACAGGGACACCTACGGCACTTGACTGCTGAGACTCTGTGGTCACAGGCCTCAGGTTCCTGCTGAGGCCAATGATTGGCTGCAGTTGTCATGTCAACAGACAAAAACTGTGGTGCTGGAACGGAGGGACTTTCAACAGGTGAGTGTGTTTTTTCCTTGTATTTATACTGTTTCCTATCTTTCGATCATTCTTTTTATTACCTCAAATAAGGTTACTTTCACACTTGCGGTAGCAGGGTCCGGCGGGGGAACAGCCTGCCAGATCCGTGCTAACGCTAGCCCACCGTGCCGCCAGAAGTCCGCTCCGACCCCATTCACTGTAATGGGGGTGGGCCGGAGGTCCGTCCACATCACAGCAAACAAGCCGAGAGGGGGCCAGACAAAATCTGCAGCATGCTGTAGTTTTTGTCCGGCCGCCTCTCAGCATGTTTGCCTTGCTGCTGCCAGACCTCTGGCCCTCCGGCCTTATAGTAAATGGAGCCGGAGTGGACTTCCGGCAGCACGGTGGGCTAGCGATAGCACGGATCTGGTAGGCTGTTCCCCCGCCGGACGCTGCTACCGCAAGTGTGAAAGTAGCCTAACCCCTTTAATGGGTCGGACATTGATTCTTAAGGTAGCTGCCGCCAATAGTTGGCATTAGAAAGACGGTTTTCTTCCTTATGGAGGAGAGCTAATTTGCATACCTTTTCCCAGGAAGCATTGTGCCTGTAAGACTCCAAACACCTACCGTATTGACAGTCTCCGCAAGGAAGAAACAGTACCCTCGAGAGCTATTGCCTGCAGTCGAACTGGCCCACCAAAGTCCCAGAGGATCCTACGGTGGGCCCAAGCTCTGACGATAATGGATCCCTAGTAACGAAATACAGAGAGTCTAGAAATTCAGGTCCCACCGAGATCCCTAGTCCCCACAAGGGTGGGAAAGGAGTTCCAGATATCCCCACTCTGCTGAGGGCGGCCTTTGTGTGCGACAGTGTCCGAAGGACTCTGACAACGAAGGACGATGGCTCGGCGGGCCGGTCCATGTCCCGGTTCTTTCTCCTGCCTCTTTGGAGGCGGCTGGGTTGGGACAAGTGGGACAGCTCCTACCCCTACAACTGGGATATCCTCTGGTACTACCAGGACCTTCTCAAGTTTGTAGGGGAACACCAGCTGGAGGGACTGAAGCCCGACTTGTGGAAACCAAAGACTATCCACAAGCTGATCCGAGCAAAGGACTTAATGGAGTCTATTCCAGGGCTCCCTGCTGCCACCGCTGAGACTGTTTGGAAGAACGTGGCTTCTAGCAGGTTAACCAATGGGCACAAAGACCTGGCATGGATGGCCATTCAGGGAGGACTGTCCTTGAGAACTTTCATGCATGCCCATGGACTATGCAACACCCGGTACTGCCCCAGGTGCCCTTTCCAGGAAGAAACACCTTTGCACCTCTTTTGGCAGTGCCCGTTTGCGCAGGCCCTGTTGGACGCCCTGGAAAATAAACTCACAGACATTATTCCCAGGAGCAGCCTGAAGCACACGGCGGTGCTTTATGGACTATTCCATGGGACCCATAGCGTTGAGGCTATCCAGGAAGCCTGGCGCCTTATGAACTGCTTTAAGGACGCTGTGTGGCTTGCTAGGAAACGCCTAGTGATGAACTGGGAGAGGATGTCCGTCCAGGACTGCCGCAGGTTGGTCCTCAGCCTGTTCAGAGACTATTCCATCATGGATGGTCCGGACGTCGAAGAAGAGGATTAAAACCCCTCTCCCCCTCTCCCCTCGGTGTGTCTGTTTTTCAATAAAGCTTCAGGCCATTATCACTTGTCTGATGCGTGTTGATTGACGTGTGATATATATATTGTTAGTGTGGTGCTGGGAGTGGTGTACAGTACAGGATCTGTGCCTGCGCTGTGCACTACACCTATACGTAACTGTTTTCCTTTCTGTGTAAAGTATTTTGTTGTACTGTGGTTCAGCCTGCGCTGCGTCGCAGTATAATGTATGATTTGTATTGACGATTTGATTGCCAATAAAGCTATTTTCAATTAAAAAAAGATAATGGATCCCTAGTAAAACAGAGCCCTTAAGGTCCCATATACACAGAGGGTGGGCCTCCAGAATCCTTTCCCCTGGTAGGTCCAAGGGACTTCAGTCCGATGCTGATTGCTTGTCATTTTACAGAAATATTCTACACTTTTGAATCATTGCTTCAATAGGAGCCACACAAACTAAACCAAAAACATCACATCTCCGGTCTAAGGCCCCATTCACACGACCGTATGTATTCCGTGATCTGTATAAAGACGGAACCGAAGACATACGGAAAGTCTTCCGTAGTGTTCCGCAATTTTGCGGACCCATTGACTTTAATGGGGCTACGGACGTGATTTTGCGGCCAAGTATAGGACATGTTTACGGAATGCAAAATGCACACGGTGTGCATTCCGCCTTTTTTTCTCCTATGGAAAAATGAATGGGTCCGTATGGTTCCGCATCTTATCCGCAAAAATGCAGATAAGATGCGGAAATGTACATACGGTCGTGTGAATGGGGCCTTAATCTGCAAACGCTCTATGGCATGCGACCAATACTGACGCATGTCGGCCCAGATTTCTTCCTTTTCATTTCCTTTGTAGAGTATAACTGTTTTTTTTCCCTTTTTTAAGAACCTTTGGAAAAAGTAGACACTTCAGATTTACGTAAAAGTTGTAGGCAGCCGTATTATCGTCGACAGAGCACAAAGTGTTTACTAGAAGAAGAAATCAATGAGCGTTTGTTCTTTCCAACCACGCTTCTGAGTCTACTAAGAAAAATAGTGACCTTTACCGGCTGGATGGCGGCTGGCTTGCTGTGTATAATTATGATTGCGCGTTGTCAAAAATATTGTTTATGACACACGGCGTCTCCTGTGTGCATATAAGAATGTACTACACCATCTGCTAAAGAGACAGATTTCTGGGTGTAAGGATCTGAAATCCAAGAGTGAACTTTTTATGGGGGAGGTTTTGATAAGATGAAACTATGCAAACGGTGCAGCACTAAAATAGCATTTTTAGAAAAAAACCTTCTGGATCCAATTAACATCTGTCTACATATCTATCTATTTATCTGTCTATCTATCTATCTATCTATCTATCTATCTATCTATCTATCTATCTATCTACCCATTCATCCATCATTAAAAAGGGTTGTCTTCTACTTCTCCCAGTAGGGCATATGGAGGTAGCAAATTGGGGTCCTCTGTTCAGGTCCCCCAAATTAGCCATAGCAGAAAGCTGCTTGAATGAGACTGTGCTGCAGTAAAGCCATGTTCCAGATTGACATGGCATTACAGGCCAAGGAAGACGTTGTAGCACTTACCCAAACACCTTCCAACTGTTGATGGTGGAGGTGCTAGGAGTCAGTAACATCCCTGATGTAGGCGCAAATGCCCAGTTCCATCCTTTAACTGCCATATGGCGTATCTGCAGATAAAAGCTGTAGTAGTTACAGAGACAGAGCTGCAGCAGAAAAGACACTCTTTCTGAGAAAGGACATGGCCCCTGAGCTGTCAGCCTGAAGAAAATCTAGCAGAATAATTGAAACAATGAATGGAGAGATCCCTGGATCCATGTGAGGTACAGGGCTGGTTCTAGCTTTGTTAGAAGGAGATTGTCATGTACTGTATGATGTCTGATCTTAATCTCTTACATTAAAGTGGTTGTCTCATCATGGACAATGGGGGCATATCGCTAGGAAATGCCCCCATTGTCTTATAGGTGCGTTTCCCCCCTCTGGGACCCGCACCTATATCGAGAAAAGAGCCCCGAAAGTGAAGGAGGGCACAATGCGCATGCGCAGCTGCCCTCCATTCATTTTCTATGGGGCCGGCGAAAATAGCGGAGCACTGGCTCGGCTATTTTCGTTGGCCCCATGGAAATGAATGGGAGCAGGGGCCGCACATGCGTAGTACACTCCCATTCATTTCTATGGGGAGCCGGCTTGGTGGTGGCCGGACCGGAGTCCTCCAGCCATCACCTTGCGGGGCTCCGTTCTAGATATAGATGCTGGTACCCACACCTATAAGACAATAGGGGCATATCGTAGCAATATGCCCCCATTGTCCATGATGAGACAACCCCTTTAATCATGGGATAAAACCTTTAAGGTTAACATATCAAGTTAGCAGGGGTGGACTCGCCATAGACTCTACAGGGAAATTTCCTGGTGGACCGTTGCCCAGGAAGGCTGTCCATCCCTCCCCACCAGCCACCAGCCAGGTACATAAGGATTTGATGCTCTCGACATTAATTAATGTAGGAGCATCAAGTGCTTTCACTCCTGGAGACAATTGCATCGCTGCCCTCAGGACAGTGATACAGTGCCAAGACAGCAGTATTTTGTACTGCACTATTTGGTTTTGCTGGGGTGGTATTTTGTGCGGCACTGATAATGAAGGCCTTGCCTACTCATGTTGTCCCGCCTTCTGTCAATTTGGACCCTTCACCAACTTTAGTTTTTTTTTTCCAGGGCCACTTTACGGGCACGGCGGGAGTCCCAGGTGTTGGACACTCAATGATCAGATACTGATGACCTATTGAGCCAATAGGTTACCAGTAGTAAAGTCTCGGAAAGCCCTTTGATTAAAAAAAAAGCTATTTTTAACTCCCAGAGACCCTCTTTAAGATGGCCCTCTCCACTCCATCTAAAATGTATGACCAGCTTTAGAGAAGCTAAACCCACTGCTATATACATTTATTTGTCTATTTTTATGTTTTATGTAGAAATGCCTGCTGGGGTTAGAATTAAAGCTGCACGTATATATATTAGCGAATATGCACTCATTGCCAAAAAAATAAGGCACCCAGATAAGCATGCCATGCAGTGTCGCACTTCATAGAAGTAGTGGGGCCCTGTATACATAAAGGTATTTGCAGTATGTCCGTTGTACAACATATATTGCGGTAGTTCCTTACACCTTACATGTGTAGGTGGTGCAGGTGCTAAATATATATAAAACAGGTTGCAGTAAGTGCAAGGGAGTGGAGTTTAGCTCAGTGAGAGCAAGGTCAGTCTAGACCAGAACACTGAAATATGGTCAGTGGAAGTTTAGTCTGCAGCCAAGGGAAGGTAATCCCAAATCAGGCACAAAAGTCAGACGTCTCAGCCAGACCGTGGAGTCGGCTAACTAAAGTTAGAGCTGGACCTGCTGAACCCACTTGGAAGTGACGGCGCATGCGCACTAGGTGAAATGGACTTGCAGAGATCGGCACTGCATGGAAAGTGCACACGCGCCGTCAGACGTGGGGGAGCGCACGAGCGGGATGTCAGCGCTAGACCAGCGAGTTTAGCGCTGTCAATCAATAGACTAAGGGGCGTATTTTTTTAACAAGCAGAGCGGAACGAACAGGCAGGAGAGCTCGGAGATGCAGTGCTCAGAAGCTATAAACACGCCTCAGAGTGCTCCGATGCCTAATTAGCATATTTATAAAAGTGACTATTCCAGCATAATCGCTATTTCAATAAGAGAAATAAAGGTATGTGTGTGATATGTGTTTTGAGCCCTACCTGCTTATATTTCTACCTTGATATCTTGAAACTGGTGACAGAGCCTCTTTAAGAGGGGGCACATCATTGGACTGAGAGAAGCATGATGGTCATTTAGACAAATTGCTCGCCACGTAGGCCATTCTGACCTAGCTGTTACGAGAACTAACAGGCTCCAGACGGCCTAGACAGACCCCTAGAAGAGAGGATCATTTGATAGACAAGTACGAGCAGCAACCACATTTCATTTTATACCTCTGTCTCTGCCTGAACTATTTCCAGGCGCTTAGTAGAAGGAAATTTGGTGCTGTTGCGGCCATTGTGTCCTGCCATTGACAACCAGCCACTGTCGCCTAACCTGGACTGCTATGCACTGGAACTGTATTATCTTTAGCAGTGAATCCAGGTTCTCTTTGGGAACCTACGATGGTCCGATTTGATTATATAGTCCTCGTGGAGAGCCCTCCAATCCTGCCTTTGCTGTGGAGCGACTCACTGCCACAACTGCTGGTGTGATGACCTGTGAAACTATTGCATGCAACAGTCTGTCCCCCCTAGTAGTGATATAAGGGACACTAACATCTCAGCGATATGTGCAGGACATCCTGTGGACACGTGTTCCTCTCATGGCAGGGCTTCCAACTGGCATTTTTCATCAGGATAATGCTCACCCACACATAGCATGGGTATTGCCAATCGAGCATTTATGCAACCGGCCAGGATTGCCAACCTTCCAGAAATTTCTGGACAGTCCGTAAAAATAGTCCACTTTTTTCCTATGTCCATGAAAAACAATAGATTTTTTACTTGACTAGATTATTTTGGTGGTAATTATAATCATTTTACAGCTTACAGTGAGTGAGCAGGATCTACAAGCCCAGCTGTAACATCTGTGAGCAAATGTGCCGCAGGATACCATACAGAACCTGTACCCCTCTATACCCAACCTTATCTCATCTTGTATCCAGGCTGGAAGTGGGCCAACAAATCATTATCATTTACATCAGGGATGCCCAACCTGCGGCCCTCCAGCTGTTGCAAAACTACAACTCCCAGCATGCCCGGGCAGCGTTAGGGTATGTTGGGAGTTGTAGTTTTGCAACAGCTGGAGGGCCGCAGGTTGGGCATCCCTGATTTACATGTATCATGATATGGGTGCATTCACACGAACGTATTTTTCATCTGCGTCCGATCCGCAACTTTTGCGGACCGGGTGCGGATCCATTCATTTCAATGGGGCCGCAAAAGATGCGGACAGCACACCATATGCTGTCCGCATCTGTTATTCCATTCCATGGCGCCGCAAAAAATATAGAGCATGTCCTATTCTTGTCCGCAAGCACGGACAAGAATAGGCTTTCTCACATGGCCGGTATCCGTGTTTTGCAGATCCGCAATTTGCAGACCGCAAAACACTTATGTTCGTGTGAATGCACCCAAGCTTCATTCCAACAACTCCTCCTTGGTGCTGTATTTAAAAAAAAAAAAAAAAAAAAAAAAAGTTGGATCTTTTTGGTGTAATCTGATGTCTATGTTCCCCTCTGTTTTGCCAAAAATTGGATTTTATTCCAGAACAGGGGGAAAAGAAAAACCTTTGATGAAGATTTAAAACACCTGAACACAAACCCTGAAAGTAGAAAAATCATTTAAAATATACAACGATCCAACAATTCTAGAAAATAAATCAATGCAGAAACATCTAACAAGAGGAACAGGGACCTTCGTGGGTATCGCTGCAGCCACAATAACACCTGTGTCATCCGATTTCACGGACGGACTGTAATCAGATCTGGGGTTGTATTGTGAACATAACTCTCCCGGGCCATATTACGATCCCACTGCTGACGGCACTGACCTTATTACACAGAGAGGTGGTTTTCTGCTGCTATAGAACCTGCAGTCTGTTGGGCTAACAATTCTCTTCGGCTGGGAAGACTACGAGCTGAGGTTAGTATCTATACATTCATTTTACTAGTGAATTGTATCTACCATTATAGTATATATGCCACCTGATGCAACATAATGTCTGCCTATCAGCTGTATGAAGAGAAGGGGTGCACACTGCGTGCGTGTCATCTTCCTTCACTCTTCCTGTCTCTTCTTTCATCAGTCTGTTTGCAGAGTATTACTTCTCAGTCTCCTCAGCCGACAGCTCATGTGAGGCCTTATCTCTGATCTCCTCACCTTATAAACATTCATTATAGCTAAACTCTTATCAGACTGATAAGAATATGGCTTAAATGAGTGTTTATGAGGTGAGGAGATCAGAGATAAGGCTTCACATGAGTCGTCAGCAGACGGGACTTAGAAGTGATACTCTGCAAACAGGCTGTTTTGTATCTGACAAATGGCTAAAACGTTTTAATAAAAACCAAATGAAAAAAATGAGTTTTAGCCCAAAGTGAGTAAAATGCAATCATAAAAATTGCCCCAAAGGTGTCCATAGACTTTATTTGCTGATTACGGTTCTTTAGTGGGGATTGGAGATAACAGTCACTTTTATATTCATTTCGTATTTAAAATCGGACTGTCTCATGTAAAATATTCAGTGATATTCTTTACAGCCCATACGTTAGAATTGATTAATCTCTGTGAGTTCCTATTATGCTGCCAGAACCAAACACTTTCCATCATTTTTAGTTACAACCCAACCATATAAAATATATCATCTACTTAGGATTCAGACAGTTCCGCTCTTCTGTTTTATAATCCTTTGATAACAAGATTTCAAAACTCTTCAATCTTGTGACGTCTTCAAATTTCTGAGCTCTTCCCGAGGGACCTGTAAAGAATGAGACCCTGAAATAACGAGGAACAACAAAGTGCTGTCAATGTGTAGGTTTGATGTCTTGTTTGAAGAGATCTGACAAGTTGTGAGAAGGAATGTGATGGACAGAGGAAGTACTGGAGAAGTAATATTGTGGGTGAAGAGTAAAGCGGGAACAGAGCAGAATCTGCCCAGAATTGTGATTTCATATAATTTAATTATACGATTTGGGATGTCTATATACACTGCCGGAAAATGGAAAACAATGCGATTGAGCGGAGACTGACAAAGTATAAACTGCTGGTGGTGCTTAGTCAATGATCACACACAAGGTGGTGTACCCTTTATTTTGGGTTTTGCAGCAAGGTATATGTTGGAGCAGGATCACATTAATACTGGGTGGTCTCTCCCCTTGCTGCGATATAGGAGGCCACTCTGACATGGTGACGGTCATACAGATGCTGGATATTCTCCTGTGGTATCTCATTCCAAGATCTTTCAACTTTGGACCCACAGTTCAACCAAGGTGATCACAATGGCTGCTGTGCACGGGAGATCTGTCACCCCATCCAGTCCCAGATTATCAATGGGGGAGAGATCTGGAGATTGAGCTGGCCAGGGGAGCTTCTGGATACCCTGAAGAGCACATTGTGTACAGCCGACATTATTTTGTTGGAATACCACGTCTCCGGGGTCAAAAAAGGAAGTAGGACTGGTTCCACAAAGTCCTGGACATACTGAAGGCTGGTCGATGTTGCCTCCTCAAATATGGGAATGGCCATAGAAGCTAGTGGTGTCTACATATTGGCGGCCATAGAAGCTAGTGTGTCTCTACACTATACATGATGGTGCTAGGTGCTCTCCAGCCCTCTTGCAAACTTTTGCTTTCATCACTGAACACTATTGTTTTCCATTGATGGGTGCACTATTCGTACACTGAGCCACCAATGATAAATCTCATAGTTGACAGCTCTTCTATAAACATGTACAACTATACCTGACCAGGAGGAAAGTCTTGGACATACTGAAGGCTGGTCAATGTTACCTCCACAAATATCAGATGGGAATGGCCATGGAAGCTAATGATGCCCCACACTATGACACCTGGTGTTGATCTTGTGGGCCTCCACACTATGCATGATGGTGGTAAGCGCTCTCCAGCCTGCCTGCAAACTCTGATGGAGCCACCAGAGTACCAAGGTACAACCTGCTTTCATCACCTTACGCTATTGTTTGCCATTGATGGCTACTCCATTCATTCACCAAGCAACCAATAATGTCTCATAGTTGACAGCTCTTCTGTAAACATCTACAACTATACCTGACCAGGAGGCAAGTCCTAAATGGCTAATGCCTATATTCACATGTGAATATGATGTTAAGCAGTTAAAGGGTGCATCCCGTCAAAGGGAACAGGTACAGCGGGAGAAAACAACAAGGAACCTCCATGTCAAGGGAGCTGGATTTGGCGGTGTTCCAGAGGTATTCAATGAGTACAGTGGATATATTGTATTACCCTGTTCTGCGGTGAGAAGATGTGATTTCTTCACATGTCACATGGAGCAGTGTATTCCCAAATGGTCCAGTAGACAAGGAGAGCTGTGTTTCCAGACAAGTCAGGTGCGACAGATAAAGTTCAGTAAAGACGCTAGTCGGCGTTTATTTTCTCTTAAGGGAATGTCCATATTTGAAAGCTGTTTATAAATTTTGTTATTTAACTGAGTTCTAAATTGTTTGCAGAATTATTTTATAATGTCTTAATAGCGGTCAGAGTGGCAGAGATTGCCGAGTCTTGTACTGCGCTTCCCTTCATCAGTCCTACAGATTTGAATATAGCAGTAGTTTGCATGCGCAACCATTGCTCCATTCCATCCACGGACTCTGGAACTACGTTTCATGCCATCCTAGCACGTATGACTGCCGAGGCCAGTGATTGGCAGCAGTGGTCATGGGACCTTAATTCTTCTGCTCTGTTGGGGACCCAAAACAACTGGAACAGGAGGCACAGCGCTGGAACAGTGAACGGTACTTTTTTTCTTCAAGCACATGTTTTGGACGCTCCTTAAAGTAGCAGTCCTATTAAACAACCGTAAGAAAGATACGCAATGTAAACTGTAGTGAAAGTAATCTTACCGGTAGCTGTAGTTGTGAGTTATAACCTCCCTTCTGATCCACAGCTGTGTCTTATGACCAACACTCTGCGCTCCAACTGACATAGGACAGGAAGTCAGTTTCTCTGTTGATTCATAAGGGAGTCTCGATCTCAGTCTCATAGGAATGAAGACTGACTGCCTGTCCACACATAAGACGCTGTGTCAGTTGGACAGTCAGAGTGTTGGTCACATGACACGGGTGAGGAGCAGAAGGGAGATTATAACTCACAAATACAGCCACTGGTAAGAAGATTACCTTTACTACAGTTCCCTTTCTAACAAGTCAGAGAATACATTTTTTTGTGGGAATGCTTCTTTAAATTTGCTGCAACCCCTTTAACTCTATAGCTGTGGGGAGGGACACAGGATTTTTGAATCTTTGTAAGGTCTCTTTCACACATCAGTAAATAACAGATATGTGCTTTCCATGGTCTCCATGGACCATTCACGTGTCCATTCACACATCTGTGGTTTTCTACACCAGCGAAGCATATCCTATTTTTGTCCATGATTACAGATCCCTCACACATATTATAGTCTATAAGTCCATGAAAATCACGTATACCATCTGTTTTTGTCCGTGTTTTTTGCAGAACATCGATAAGAGATGCTCTGGAGACCAACTTTCAGCCTAGCAGTGTCCGTGGAATACGGATGACACACGGAGGGCAAAAATCTATGTTTTCAGAGTGGGTTCACACATAGCTTTTAACTCCAGCTGTACATGTTAACTAAAGGTCTATGGGAAAAATGAAAGGCAGGACACAGAAGAGTTTTTTTTTTTTGCTATTGAAGTTTTTGTTCTGTTTTTTAGGTTACATTCACTTGACTGTATCTATTTTGCAGTCTGTAATTTTCGGATCTGCAAAATACAGATTTGGTCAGTGTGCATCCCGCACTTTTCACAGGCCCCATTGTAAAAAGGCCAATTTTTGTTCGCAAAACATTGGACATATCATTTGCAGCACGGCCGTATAGATGCGGGCAGCACACAGGTAACATCTGTGTGCTGTGCACATTGGTTGTGGACTTGTAGAAATAAATGGGTCTGAATGGGATCCGCAAAAAATGCGATAGGAAGCGGATTGAAAATACGGTCTTGTGAATGTAGCCTAATAGTATATTTGCAAGTATCTCCATCTTGCTGTGATCTTTTTATTTTTTGTAGGATGCACATTGGAATGAAGCTTTGCTTGCTCATGGCGATCTATAGTCAGGAAAGCATGGTAGCCTCACAAAGTCCTTCATTTTCAGGTACCTAAGTAAATTTAGTATCAGTTGGTAGTCCTAAGTAAATTTAGTATCAGTTGGTACCTAAGTAAATTTAGTATCAGTTGGTACCTAAGTAAATTTAGTATCAGTTGGTACCTAAGGAAATTTAGTATCAGTTGGTACCTAAGTAAATTTAGTATCAGTTGGTACCTAAGGAAATTTAGTATCAGTTGGTACCTAAGGAAATTTAATATCAGTTGGTACCCAAGGAAATATCAGTTGTCTACTTTTCCACCTTTCCATATCTGTTGCTTGTCTTTTAGCTCTAGACTTTTTATGATTTGCCTATCTATGGTAGCAATAATGTACAATGCATGACACAAAGTTAATGCAGATAATTCTTACTGTTGCTCATTAGGTGCCATGGCAAGTGGCATATTAAAAATAACAGTGGGCTATATCTCTGTGATCTATAGTTTTACCAGAAGGTCACACAGTGTCAGATCTACTCCTGGTGTATCACATCTTTTTGTGACATTATATTTGTCTTCTCCATTACAGATTTGCCAGAACAACTGTTTAGAGGACTGGTGAGTATGGTTTATTACTTTACTGGCCTTGTTGTAAAGGACGGTTGCTGGTATAACACGAGTTTTGTGAAATCATTTATTTCTTTATTTTGCAGAATGAATTAATATCTGGGAAGTATTTAAACGGTAATGTGATTCTAGCAGCATTGTACATATTTTTCTCATTTCTCAATTAAAAATTCTGCTTGTGTTATCAGATTTGCAGAACCCCCTCCCAATATCCACAAGTGCACAGGAACGGGAAAAACACAGCAAAATTGCATACTTAGGCCTCTTTCGCATATCAGTGAATCACAGACTTGTGCTGTACCTGGTCTCCATGGACAGCACACATACCCATTGACTTTAATGGGCATCTGTTAGCAGTTTTGTACCTATGACACTAGCTGACCTGTTACATGTGTGCTTGGCACCTGAAGGCATATGTGTCGGTCCCATGTTCATATGTGAAACTAATAATACAGATAGAGGGGATGCTAAAATCAAGCCTCATCTGGCTAGTGCTTGGTGTCGTCACAGAAATAAAGGTACTCTGTTTTTTCCAGGTCTCCTCGAGATCATGCAGTTTCAAAGGTAATTTGAACATTGTTACCTAAAACAGAGAAGATTTGTCACATGATGACACCTAGGTGGCCATCCTCAAATTACAGTAGGGTGCATGTATAGTCAGTGTCGATACAGTGTCATCCGATTTGATATCATTTTACTTTGTAGTTTGAACCTATGGACTCCAGATTTAGAAGAGAAAATTCTGCACTACCTCGCCACTCCAAATCCTTCTTATATATTCAGCCTCCAGGTAAAAAAACACATTAGTTTTGTAAAATTAAAGGGGTTGGCCCATCTGGGACATTAATGCCAGATGGCTAGGATATTCCATTAATGTCAGATAGGTGTTGGTCCCACCTCTGGGACCCGCTGCAGTCTCCAGAACAGGGCCCCCGAAGTTAAGGAGAGAACACCGTGCATAAGCAGCTTGCTCTCCTTTTGTCTATTTTTGGAAGCCCCACAGCACTCAATGTACAGTACACTGCGCAAGCGCAGCCACCTCTCTGTTGGCTGCTATGGGACTGCTGGAAATAGTGAGGCCAGCACTCGTCTATTTTTGGAACTCCCATAGCGGTGAACAAAGGCTGACCCCCATGTGTGGCGGCTCTCTGTTCATTTCAGGGGTTACATTCTGGAGAAAGAAGCAGGACCCAGATGATATGCCATCAATGTCCCAGATGGGGATGCCCCTTTAAACCAATTATATCAGAGATAATTATGAAATTATCCCTAGTTTTACTGTTATTTTATAAACGATCCTTATTGTAGGGAGTGCTAAGCTTTTAACGTTTTTTTTTTTCCAAAGATATCAGTGAAAAGATACCTGTCGGATCTTGATAACGACCCAGAGTTTGTGTTGTCTGAATTAGAACGACTTGATCATCAGTTATTTCCAAGAGCCATGGAGTATCTTTTCAGCGGGAAGAAGGAAAATTTTGTAAGTCATTATGTTAGGCGCTTTGCTTGACCAATGGGTATGAATACTCACAATCGGTTATTTGTGAATCAACCCATAAGAAACAGACCCTAGAGGAAAGTGGGAGTTCCAAATGGGGTTGTCTTCTACTGAACCTTCTTGGCCAAACAAAGTATCCCCCGGTATTTTTGCTTTGTTCTAACTGGAAAATTCTTGATTGATGCATTTTCACCACTAGAATATCCATTGTTTCGGAGATAGCATTAGTGGGGGGATATAAAATGAGACCCTCGCAATCACTAGAGTCTCGAGGCTGCAGCATTGATGGATCCTCATCTTCTAACATTTCTCCATTATATATAAAAAAAAAAGTGAATATCGACTTTATAGTCGTTGTCCTCTTTGGTCAATCACCTGACAATAAGCTGATCACAGACAGTCCCACTTCTGTGATCTGAATTGATTTGCGGTAATCTGAGGAGGAACTCAGCAGCAAGTGTTCAATACCCCTGTAGAGCATTGCACATCTTCTTGGTCCAACATAGTGAGAGGTGCTCTGGGTCAATAATAAATTAAAATTTTATAACTGTGTTTTTGAAAATGCGTTTTTTTTTTCAATCAACTGTTTTAAAGGGATTCTGTCAGCAGGATATGGGGTATAGAGATAATGACATCTCTGTATTGGTCTTAGTGCTGTCATTCCAAATATGTTACTCTTACTGTTACGAGAGCTGTATTTTCCTTAAAAAAGCGTTTTCATTCATATTATAATTACTTACATAAGGAGCCCAAGGGGATGTCCTGTGGGCCGTTGGAGCCTGGCCACGCCGCATATTTTCGAGCCCAGCACCGCCCTCCCGCTAATTATTCACGCCCCTTCATCGCTGTCTTCTCCTCCCGCTAGACTCTGGTACGTACAGCGCATGCGTGAGATGTGCCGCAGCCGGAGGAGAACACAGCGATGAGGATGGCGTGAATAATTAGCGGGAGGGAGGTGCTGGGCTCGAAAATATGCGGCGTGGCCAGGCTCCAACGGCCCACAGGACATCCCCTTGGGCTCCTTATGTAAGTAATTATAATATGAATGAAAACGCTTTTTTAAGGAAAATACAGCTCTCGTAACAGTAAGAGTAACATATTTGGAATGACAGCACTAAGACCGATACAGAGATGTCATTATCTCTATACCCCCTAACCTGCTGACAGAATCCCTTTAAGTGTACGTCCATTTGGGATGTCATTTTTACAGAAAAAAAAATCTACAGCGGATAAATCCATACGAATTCCATGAAGATTTGCTGCCAATTTTGCTGCGCATTGCACCCATTTCAAAGGGTGAAATTCATGGTGGAAATCAACAGCATAAATCCACGTGGATTGTTTTTTCTGGAGCATGTGGATGAAATTTCGTAAAATCCCATTCACTTTGCTGCTACTGTAAACGCGGCATATTATCTATCCATGAATCTGCGGCAGAAAACCTGCTGCGTATCTGTCCTATGTGAACATACCCTTAGGCATTCTGTCATAGGAAAAAGTTGTAAGGGTTTTTTTTTGCCCTTTTTTAACTACATATTTTTAATTATGTCTTTCGCCAAGGGAACGGCTGGAATAGATGTGGACTTTGAGGCCATACGGGATGAAATCTTCCAGTCCCCAGTAGGAAATCGTACTTTATTCAACATCACCCTCCAGAAATGCCTTCCGGCAATGTATTCGGGTGATTGTGTGAAAACACTGGGTCAGGTCACACGTATGTATGGAGGAACTTACCTGCAAAGTGACGTGATAGCGAGATTGCCAACTGAGATACCAGATGACCCATTCAGAAACCTGTAAGTATAACGCTTGTGGAAGCCAAGTGCTGTTCAGACATAATATTATTATATACCATAATGTACCCAGAGGACGTCTGTTGTTAATATTTAAAGGGGTTTTCCAGGAATATAATACTGATGACTTATCCTTGGGATAGGTCATCAATGTCTGATCGGTGGGGTCTGACACCCCTGCTGATCAGCTGTTTGTACAGGACATGATGCCCCGGCAGGGATACCGGGAGTTGGATCCCCACCAATTGGATATTGATGACCTATCCTCAGGACAGGTCATCAATACTGTACTCCCAGATAACCACTTTAAAGGGGTTGTGACACAAAGCATATTCTACATCTCTTAAACCAGCACCTGGATCTGAACAGGTTTATAATTGCATGTCATTAAACATGTAGTATAGCCAGTGAGCTATTCAATAAAATGTATCTGCACAGCGCCACCTGCTGTTTGTTCTTTTCATTATTTTTTTGTCTGTCTCACTGAGCTGTTCGAGCGTGCTCAGTTTAAATCTTCAACTGCCACCAGCCAGGGGCGTAGCTATAGGGGGTGCAGGGGTAGCAGTCGCTACTGGGCCCAGGAGCCAGGGGGCCCAAAGACCCTTGTGCGGCATAAGAAGTCATACAAAGCACTGAGGGAAGGGGGGCCCAAGCTGAACTCTTGCACCAGGGCCCATGAGGCTATAGTTACGCCCCTGCCACCAGCCATATGTACTGTTAGAAGCTGTGGCAGCTACAGGGAGAGAGCTGCAGCAGAAAGGACATGCCCTCTGAGCTGGCAAGATAATTGAGCAATTGGAGCAATGAATGAGGAGATCTCTGGATCCATGTGTGGTACAGGGGTGGTTCTAGCTTTGTTAGAAAGAGAAAGGTATTGTCATGTGCTACATGATGTCTGATTTTCATTTTTTACATCAATCATTGCATAACCCCTTTAAGGAGGCTATACACACACTCGTCCATCTGACTCATCTTAAACAACCATACTCAGCATAGAAGAGCATGCATGTTTATTTTAATAGGGAAAACCCACCCTTCCTCACCATGTTAGTCTGTCTGTCTATCTGTCTATCTATCTATCTATCTATCTATCTATCTATCTATCTATCTATCTATCTATTTTTTATGTGACTATTGCATTGGGTAAAATGTCTGCATATGAGAAATACTATATATCATTGTCAAGAACTTTGAAGAAGGAAATACTAATGGACAATAATTCACCCTTCTCCATCTGTAGTTCTTCTGTATTTAGGGACCTGTATGATAAGCTAAAGGCCCGTGACCGGAGAGCTCTATATGAATGGATGACTCGAGTTCTGCAGGAATCCTATGCAGTCCATGGTAAGTATTATTGTATGAGTAATGTCACAGACAAGAGTATGTGCATTCGACAGCCACCAGCCGGCATGGCCGACAATGACCTGGTAATTAGATAGTCTGTGAATAAGAAGCCAAAATCAGTGGAGCAAGTCATGTTGGAGAGTTAGGGCACATAAGAAAGAGCATCTCAGGACAGGCGTATTCTCCGTACAATGTCCAATACATGACCGGGAGGATGCAGTTACATCAGATGGGAATGAGGGACACATCCACCGGCTTTTCTATTTTTTGTCCCCTTGGCTGGGACAATGGCCTAAAACAAAAGCAGTGATGGGACCAGCTCCCACTTCAGGAGCTTTTAAAATGGGAGTGCTCCATTGTAACCCATAAAATCTGCTGCTCCTAAGAAAAATGGACATTATTATTTTGTATCAAGAAATTACTTAAAACGAAATTATTTTTGCTACCTGACGATTAGTTTCTAATATGGTCTGAAAACTGGATTCCTGTCTGGTAATTGACTCTTAGCACTGAGGATTTGTAGAAGTTTAGCAATAATTTATTTCTTCAAGTGTTTCTAAATAATCAGTGTTCACCCAAGGACATCAGGAGTACGCTTGAAATCTAATTTCCATTGTATGCCATGGAGTTAGATAGGTCTGCCAGTAAATTTTTTGTGGCATTGTAGAGCATCGAAAAGGCTATAGGCATAGCTGCCACACCCAGGTCTTGATGCCAGAGCTTTAGTAAATGTGGACGATACCTGCATTTACGTGGCCCAATATTCAGGCAGATTATTTGGAATGAAAGTTCCTGCGAACGCTTGTTCCCGATAATCTGCCTGTCTAAAGGTGCAGCAGATCACCCAATGAATGAGTGAAACGTTGGTATTGCTGACGGGTGCCGGCTGTATTACACAGCTGGCTCCCTCCCCCAAATATTGAGTGGGATCATTTAATGACCCTACTCCCTACACTTCTCGCACTCTGCTGACAAAGGTTAAAAAATTCTGCATTTTCTGCACTGGTTTAGTAAAAAGCCTGATAATAAGCACAATTTCTTGGTCTCTAGAGATCACTTTTCAGCAGTCATCTCCTTATCATTGCAGGTAGGATTACAATGGCAGATATATATATATATATATATATATATATATATATCTCATAGGATCCAGTATTTGCAATAGATGAAGTCATCGCTTATCTGCTCCCTCCTGCCCTCCTGATCTCTGCACAGGTTACAGAATGTGTCTAAAAAACTCTCCTGTAGAAGTCAATGAGGTCCCCTCCTGTCCATTGTGTCTATGGCCTATGGTGGCGGGTGTAAAGCATATCTATAAATGTTAACCACAGCTCAGGCAAGATGGCTGCCCCCATAATTATGTTCAGGAAAAATAATTAAAAAAAATATACAATCAGAAAATAAAAATGGAATTAAAAAGGATATGTGTAATTAAAGGTGACACATTCCCTTTAAGGGTTATACTAAGGGTATATATCCGTTCTTGTGTCCTTCACATGACCTGAATAGTTGAGCAAATTTTTACTTTTTTCTCCCCAGCAATATGTTTATAAACTGTAGCGGTGTACTCTCCTATGAAGAGCTCTGCCTCTCTCTTTTTTCACACTATACGTTTGGATACTTTTTTGTATACTTCTGATGTAGCCCATTTTATAAAGCTGTAGGATTTTGTTTGGCCTCTGTAGAATTCATGCCTTGTCGATGAATCTGATGTATGCCAGACCAGACCTCATAAATATGTCACACTCACTTCTACCACATGGACAATTCCCCCTATTGCTGCTGTGCAAAGCTATAAGCTCCCAACTTTATTGCACTTTGAAGGGTTAACTTGCACTATGATTTATTCCGTTGTTTACACTTATAATGTTTTATATTGTTGAATTGCATTTTATATGTTTATTGTAATATATCATGTTCATTTGCACTGCACTGTGGAAAGGGTTAATGCACAACCAGCTAATACTGAGAGACTCTGGGACTTTCCAGTCTGTCCACTGAGAAGCTAGTAATTTTCCATTGTTGTCATATGGGTCTATGAAGAGCTAATATTTTGAGGCGAAAAAACCGACACAGTAAACTTTAGACCATCTGGTTAAGCGCACTCAGACAGTTGTTTACTTCTAAAAATTGCTTAGTCATTCCCATTGACTTGTATACAAGTTTATGGCAGCCGTGAACTGCATCATTGTTTCTATTAGGTTGTGCTTCTCTAGCTTCAACCCTTGCACTAGAAGGTTCTGGATCAGTTATAATCTGTATTAAAGTAGAGCAAGTTGTTTACTTCTAGAAACTGCTTAGACATTCCCATTGACTTGTATTGAGGCACAATACAAGTCTATGGCAGCCATGAACTGCATCATTGTTTCTGTTAGGTTGTGTGTCTCTAGCTTCCCCCCTCCCACTAGAAGGTTCTGGATCAGTTACAAACTTTATTAAAGTAGAACAAGTTGTTTACTTCCTTAAACTGCTTAGACATTCCCATTGACTTGTATTGAGGCACAATACAAGTCTATGGCAGCCGTGAACTGCATCATTGTTTCTGTTAGGTAGTGCTTCTCTAACTTCACCCCTCCTACTAGAAGGTTGTGGATTAGTTATAAACTGTATTAAAGTAGAGCAATCAGTGCTCCCTAGAGGTCTTCAGATAGGGACCAGTGTTTAGTAGTTCCAAACTGCACGAGTGACCAGAAGGAGACGCTGAGACGGAGATACCCTGCCCAATGACTGAGCTGCAGGCCCTGGGCCACCAGCCTTTTGGCCAGGATACCAGCCTTTTGAGAGCGAAAGGGACAGCTTGCTCAGTCCTTTCCTCAGCACAGAACCTTCTACTGACCTATTATATAACATTCAGCAATGTTTCCTTATATCATATGTCATCCATAAATCTATATTACATGTGCACAGAGGCCAATGCTTCAATATCATGGGTGACTGCTGAAAGCCTGTGGATCTTAGGACGTTTCATGGTACATCTACCTCTGGATGAAATCAGGAAAATCAGTGTCAGTGAAGTAAGTCATTTATATTTATATCATCACTATTATTATAAAATATCTGATTACTTTTTGCAAATCAGCTCCTATTTCACTGCAACAGGCATTTTTGCAAAAGTGACAACAGGAAGCACAGACATATTGATAGTCACCTTTGAATTAAAGGGGTTGTCTGCTTTGGACTAGTCCTCTTTTTTCAGGAAGGTCCACATATGTTATCACATATGTTATCAGAAGGTGTCCCCTAGTGATCAGTTGTAATCTTTTACAAAACCATTAGTGAGTTTTTAATTTCCACCACAGCGCCGCCACAGGCGAAATGAAGTATTACACATTTGTCATTGAAATTAATTTGCTGTGTGTGTAATATATGGATATTACGGTCCTCTGAAGTGAAATACAATGTATTTGCGTTGGAATTCCTGAATATTCTAACTTGAATTTGAATGTGGATGTTTTCCTGTGTCCTCAGATTCGGATTTTTATCAGCTATGACAATGCCACAAAGCAGCTGGATACGGTATATGATATTACACAAGATCTGGCAAAAGCATTCCTGGAGCTAATTAATTCATCTGGGTTTGATATGAGAAATATATCCACTCTGTATAGGTAAGTATACCTGCGAACAGTCCCATTTTTCAGATGTCTGTTCTGCAAATTAAACTCTAAAAGGGGTGGAATTTCTGAAAAATTTGCAAAGAAAAGGTAATTTCCAGTGGGTTTTTTTTGGGTGTTTCAGGTGGATAGGACGTGGAGATTATAAATGTCCCTCAATTTGGGATACTGGTTGATGGTTATTATGTCAAAGTCACATCTCACTTGTCTACTGGTATATATCACATGGCAAATGGGGGGCCTTTTGCAGTTTACACTTGTGCTGTCCTTAATGGGAATGTTATCTGAAAATGACCAATAATCAGATTTTTATGTTAAATATATATTTGTTTTAATTTTTTTTAAAGTTTTGTTGTAATTTTCCATGTCATTATGTCTATTTAAAAAAAAAAAAACTAAATTCATGTTGTTTTTACACAGTCTACTAGGCCTAATAATATGTCAAGACTTCCTGTTTTGTACAAGTAATTTTTCAGTGGCCATCTTATTATCATCACAGATGGGATTACAATGAAGATATCACCTCTGTATAGGTAACACAGGATCTACCATCACAATAGGTGAAATGACAGCTTAGGCTACTTAGCGTTAATATTGTCCGGTATTGAGAACCAGGTCGCAATACCGGAAAAAAACGCTTCCGTTTTGTCCCCATTCATTGTCAATGGGGACAAAACGTAACTGAACAGAACAGAGTGCTCCAAAATGTATTCCGTTCCATTCTCATGCTGGAGAGCAGCAAGCTGTGGTTTGCTTTCCGTCCTGGGATGCAAAGCAAGACGAATCTGTCCTCATTGACTTGCATTGCTCCGCATCCCAGGACTGAAAGCAAACTGCAGCATGTTTTTCTGACACAATCTGACACAATAGAAAACTGATTCGTCCTCCATTGACTTTTAATGGAGTTCATGATGGATCCGTCTTGGCTATGTTAAAGACAATACAACAGGATCCGTTCATAATGGATGCAGATGGTTGTATTATCAGTAACAGAAGTGTTTTTGCTGAACCCTGCCGGATCTAGCAAAAAAAGTTAGTGTGAAAATAGCCTTATCTGCTCCCTCCTGACCTCTGCACAAGTCACAGAGCATGAAAACTCTACCATAGAAGTCAATGAGATTCCCTCCTGTCCATTGTGTCTATGGCCCATGGTGGCTGCTCTCTAAGAACAGTTTTATAGTTGGTGCCACTTCTTAGGCTGTAGAGGCCAGAGGATAGGTCATCAGTAAGAAACACTTGGAAAACCCTTTAAATATTGTAGGCCTAGTGGCCAGTGTGAATACGGCTTGATTTTAGTTTTTTTTTCCTTCTAAAAATAGTGACATTGAAAATAAAAAAAAAATAGGTAATTTTCTCCTGATACGTTCCCTTTAATAATCAGGGTTTCACATGGTCAATACAGTATTCTGCATTAGTATTTCTAAGCGGAAAAGAGGAGTGGTCTACCACACAGAAGGGGATCAAACATTTCCCTCATACTTTTTCTCTGTATTGTGGAAGCGAAAGATTGTACAGCCTTGTTGTCCGGCAATCTACATGACTATCATTGAACACGGTGGTGGGGTGCAGAGCTTGGTACGTGGTCTATCTGTATGAACACAGTGGTGACTTTGGCTCCTTTGTGCATTTTAGACTGGGGTTACTCATCTGCTTCTACGATGATATGCAAGATCTTGATCCTGGGATGGCAAAAGCTGTATTACATCAGATGATTAAGTGCAACCAACTGAGGGGCTTCCAGGCTGATGTACAAAAGGTGGGAGAATCCAAAGTAAATGGACTTCATGGAGCAGATACTGGATTAGGTTATGTGTCATCTGCACAGTCTGAAGGGACGATAAAAGTGTGTGCATTGTATTATCTTTGGTTTAAAGAGGTTGTCCGGGCTTTTACTATTGGTGTCCTATCCTCAGGATAGGTCATGAATATCAGGTCGGCGGGCGTCCAACACCCTTATAGTATACATGTACTCGGGGTCCCTGAGGGGTCATGTGACTTTAGAGCCCTGTGCTCTTGGGAGCTGTGTTTCAGAGGGGATGCAACCTCATTTTTGGAGCCAGAGAAATGAAGAGTAATAATAACATAATAATAATACTCTAAATAGTAGTGTCATACTGTGTCTGCATGATAACACACTGCTAATAGTAAAAGTATCAACAATATTAATACTGTGAAATGTCTACCACCTAAAATGACATTAAAAAATAGTTTTCTATAAGGGGGGGGGGGTCTTCTCATAGAAGATGGCCAGTTTGCATAATTGATGGGACGGAAAATAACTTGCAGGAAAACTGGTCTGGCAGTGGGTGGTCTTCTCAAAGACTTTTGGAAAGATTTTACTGTAGTACTGTATACTGTTTACATAATTGTACCGTCGTGTACCTACAGCTAAAGTAACAATAGTAATATCACCATAAAGCATCTATATAATTTTACCATAAAGGGCCTAAAGTCAAAGTAACAATAGTAATAGTACCATATAGTGTCTACATAATTGTACCATAGTGTGCCTACACTAAAAGTAACCATAATACTAATAATACTATATAGTCTTTACATGGAAAGATAACATAATTGTACCATATGGTGCCTACAGCAAAAGTAACAAGAATAGTAATGGCACCATATAGTGTCTACATAACTGTACCATAGTGTACCTACAGTAAACGTAACAACAATACTAATAGTACCATATAGTGTATACATGGAGATTACATAATTGTACCATAGTGTGCCTACAGTCAAAGTAACAATAGTAATAGTACCATATAGCGTGTACATAATTGTACCATAGTGTGCCTACAGTCAAAGTAACAATAGTAATAGTACCATATAGCGTCTACATAATTGTACTATAGTGTTCCTGCAGTCAAAGTAACAATAGTTATAGTACCATATAGCGCCTACATAATTGTACCATAGTGTGCCTACACTAAAAGTAACCATAATACTAATAATACTATATAGTCTTTACATGGAGAGATAACATAATTGTACCATATGGTGCCTACAGCAAAATTAACAAGAATACAATACTAAACAATAGAAACAATACTAAACAATACAGAAAACAATACTAATAGTACCATATAGTGTATACATGGAAATTACATAATTGTACCATAGTGTGCCTACAGTCAAAGTAACAATAGTAATAGTACCATATAACGTCTACATAATTGTGCCATACTGTACCTACAGTAAACGTAACAACAATATTAATAGTACCATATAGCGTCTACATAATTGTACCATAGTGTGCCTACAGTCAAAGTAACAATAGTAATAGTACCATATAGCATCTAGGTAATTGTACCATAGTGTTCGTACAGTTAAAGTAACAACATGACTAATAATACTATATAGAGTTTACATACAATACCAACATAATAGTACCATAACCAAAACGTAAATCTGGGGCCTCACACTTTGCATTCTGCATTGCTTGACAGTGATTGACGTGCGAGTACTGGGAAACTGGGTGTAGCTGGGGGCCCATACTAAGTTTTGCTGTGGGGCCCTATGAGATCTATGTACGCCCCTATCCCCTCACTGACTGAGTCCTGAACTATAAAGCTCATGATCTTATAATTCAGGGTGTTTTTCCTTATGTTTTCCCGCTCATTCTCTAGCGACTCTTTTTGTGCCTACAATTTTTCTTTTAGATTTGGAAAATTCTTTTTAAAAAGTATTTTTCATATTCATTCACATGGCATTACGTCACAGAAATTTGAAATCTAGTCTACAGGCAGCTTGTCTTACTAGACTCTCTGTAAAGGCACGGTCAGTTTTACGGTCTGGAGAGGATAAATTGTCCTACGACCCAAGGACATGACTTACTTTCCATTTCCAGTTCACAGCCGTCAGCGTTATAACCCATCTTGGGTATTTTGCTGCTTGATGGACGCAGCCGAACACATCACATGCTGTCTGCTCAGACCTTGGGCACTACATTTGTCCTCATGCCATGCACGTAATATATCAGCATAAAAAAGCCTACCGTACTGCCTTAGGGAACCACAATATACTTCATTTTCTGCTGTAAAACTCTAAGTGTTTGCTCGGGGAATATAGATTGATAATAACTGAATTAAATATACAGAAAATATGATATTTCTATAGATCGAGGCTAAGACAACCAGGATATGAGTGAGAACAGTGGTGAAGAGAGGGTTTTTTGGGGAGAGGGATGAAGGCTGGCTTGTTACATATAATTTGGTTTGTCAATTTTGCAAAATTTCCAAGATCTCGGCTTGCTGTTAGTGAATTATACCATTCTTATTTATAGTAAGAAGCTAGACATTTGTCCATGTGAAGTATTAAAGGGGTTGTCCCATAAACATTTATCTCCTAACCGCAGTGTAAGAGCTCATGCACACGACCGTATGTATTTTGTGGTCCGCAAAAACAGATCCGCAAAAAATACAGACGACGTCCGTGTGCGTTCCGTATTTTGCGGAACGGAACAGCTGGCCCCTAACAGAACAGTACTATCCTTGTCCGTAATGCGGCAAATAATAGGACATTTTTTTGTGGAGCGGAAATACGAACATACAGAAGCGGAATGTATACTTCCGTTTTTTTGCGGACCCATTGAAATGAATGGTTCCACAAAAACGTAATGGACACAGAAAGAACATATGTTCGTGTGCATGAGCCCTTATTGTCGGCATTATGAACAAGGATAGTACGCTATTAGGGACCAGCTGTTCTGTTCCGCAAAATACAGAATGCACATGGACGTCAGCCGTATTTTTTTGTGGATCCGTTTTCTGCAGACCGAAAAATACATACAGTCGTGTGTATGAGCCCTAATAGGATATGTTTTATTTTTTTGTGGAACGGAAATATGGACATACGGAAACAGAATGCACACGGAGTAACTTCCATTTTTTTGCGGACCCATTGAAATGAATGGTTCTGCATACGGTCCGCAAAAAAAAAAAAAAAAAAAAAACAGAACGGAAAGAAAATACATTAGTGTGCATGAGTCCTAAGTCCACTGTGTGAGCGAGCGTGACCACCACTCATTCACTGACTGCCAACAAAAGCACTCTGCTGAGTCCCATAGAGAAGGAATGGAGCGGCAACGTGCATGCTTGACCTACCATTTCCTTCATATGGACTTCCTTACTCGTAACGGGTGGAGATAGTGATCAGACTTGACCCCTTGCTATCCTGTGGATACGGGATAAATTAATATTTTAGCACAATCCCTTTAATTACACAAGAGGAATAGAAATTGCTAGAAATACATAAAATGATATTCTATTTTACAGCTAAAGTCTCAGTTCCTTCAAATAGCTGTCTTAAACCAGACCTTGAATGAAAGCCTGGGCTCTCTCTCAGATGCTGTGGTTGGACTGACCATATCCCAGCTTGAATCCTTATCTCCAGAAGCTGTGCAGAGCGCTATCCTAACACTCCAGCAAGTCTCGGGGTGGACTAAGAGCCAGATTATGGTCCTTACAAGGAAGTTTCTCCACTCTGACAAGGTGATGTATATGTAGAAAGACATTAAAGTACTGTATGGCTAGAAAGGGTCTCCAGCTAATGTTACAGAGGTGTTCCCATCTGGGACATCACCTAGGATACACCATCAATGTCAGATAGGTGCAGATCCCACCTCTGAGACCTGCGCCTATCTCCAGAATGGGACCCCTGAAGTGAACAGAGAGCAGCCACACATGCGTTGCCACCCTCCGTTCACCTCTATTGGAGTTCCGAAAATAGTTGAGTGGGAGCTTGGCCGTTTTCAGTAGTCCCATGGAAGGTCAATCAAAAGATGGCCATGCTTGGAACTTGAACTTCCAAAATTTTCAGAACTCTCATGGCACTGCGTGCTCTCTTCACTTCGGTTGCTCAGTTCTCTAGATAGGAGCAGGTCCCAGAGGTGTGACCCACACCAATCTGACATTGATGGCATATCCCATCAATATCCCAGATGGATGCCCTTTTAATGTGTGAGGGTGTAGTGTGCATTAACAAAAGACGTAGATGACAAAAGCAAAACAAAAAAAAAAAAAAAAAAGCCACCTGGAAGCATAAATCTATGCAATAGATAAGCTGTTAGAAATTATGGGCTCCAAGGCAAAATCTGGAAGCAGGCCCATCACCTAAATTCCATGTGCCACTTATAGTTCTGTCTTCTTACATGACCAAGGTGCCTTTGGCCCTGTGTTGGACTAGGGTTCCTTGGGCTAGAGAAAATTATTGGGGCCCAACCCCTATATCATCAATAAAGGCTAAAAGACCCTAGTGACAAGTGACTGGCTCTAAAGACAGCTCCAAATGTTTTTGGGTTTTTTTGCTGGACCTTTTTTTCTTTTTGGCGCCCACTATAGTATGGGGGCCTGGACCCATTGAAGGATCCTCGGGTACTCTGGTGAGCCAGTCCAACCCCTTTGACCATAGTGGATCTAGAAACATTCACTGTATTTTAGGGTCACCATGATAACATTTGATATATATGATTTTCCATATTAGGTTCTAACATATTCCAATGTAAGTATACTGGGAGAACTGGTGTCAGGAGTCAATGCAGAGTCCTTTTATGAGATGAATTCCCGGGATTTTTTTATGGCTTTGAAGAGTGGACTCTCCCAGCATGTAACATATTTCACCCCAGCACAACAAGAGAGCATCCTAAGTAAGGTAACCAGAGGTTTGCTTACCATCAGGACTAATGCACTGGCTTAACCTTGCTATCGTAAAAAAATTAGGAATAATTCTGTATGGTTATGATCTCAGTTCTGGGTCCCAGTTGGAATCCATATTACACACTGCGTACCACCCTTTGGCGGCTCCATGATGGAGAATAGCTCCAAGCATGTGTGACCTCCTTTGCATTCACGTCAGCAGGAGATGGAGCCCCATTCTTGAGCCTGGAGTGTTTTTCACACTGGCCACTGAACAACAGAATAGAATGACACTTTTGCAAAGATAGTCATTACAGGATTACAACAACAGGTAACACCTATGATCCACTATTCACAATATATGATGGTTACAGCTGACCTCCTCCCCCTCCCTGTTCAAGGACCTCCGCCCTGACGTCTGATGTAATGCAGTTTTTACCACTGTAGTTTATCTGCAGATCCTGTTCGGATTTTTGATACATGTCGCCATACGATCAAAAGCGGACAACCCTTTAAACTTCCACTAAATGTATTATTGTAACTTTACCAGTAGTTATATCCTGGTATAAAGGCAATGTTATCTGTATATTAAGGTCTTCCAATACAGTGCAGACATGACAATGGTTAGAACATAACAGGTAGCACCTTCACGTCCTGTAGGTCCATGATGCGTGTTAACAAACAGAACCTTGTAAAATAGTCATAATGTTCACTTCTATTTAGAAGAACACCATAAAATAACACAATCTCACCAGTCGTATCTCCTTACTGTGCTTCTTCTCATTAGCTGATGTCTTCTGGAGAATTTCAGACCGTCCTGTCAGACATGAATGGAGCCTTCTTTAAACACGTGTCTCTCTCACAACTTCTCGCACAAGGAAACGTGGACGTAACAGAACTAAGTGACAAAGAGCTTAGAAGGAGTCAGGTAATTGTTAGGCCATTCAAGCTGCCAGTAGTATGCAAGGGGCAGTGTGTTGACTGCAAGGGCATAGCTGGAAGCAGGGGAAGCGGCTGCAAACTCAGGAATGGGCCAGAGAGGAGGACAAATGGATTTATTTTCAATGCCCAGGGAGCAGTGAGTATGGTTCTCCTAGTCTAACACTGGTATTACTCACCGCTCCCTGTTCTTTTTCTCCAGGAAGGGGCCCGAGAGGAGGACAAATGGATTTATTTTCAGTGCTCAGAGAGCAGTGAGTACGGTGCTCCTAGTCTAGCACTGGTATTACTCACTGCTCCCTGTTCTTCTTCTCCAGGAAGGGGCCTGAGAGGAGGACAAATGGATTTATTTTCAGTGCCCAGGGAGCAGTGCATATGGTGTTCTTGGTCTAGCACTGGTATTACTCACCGCTCCCTGTTCTTCTTCTCCAAGCGCCTGCGCTGCACTAAGTTCTGGCAGTGCACAGCTCCAGGACAGGACGAAGTGTGCATAGTAGCACACTATGACCTAAAGCTGTGCAACGTCAGGTCACAATGTAGAGCGTGCCTAAATAGAATGATGCACAAATATCAGAAATGCTCGCAGGAGAAGCAAGGTGAGTATTTTTTTGGGTCTGTTCTGAGGTCTGGGGGAAGGGGGGTTCTAAAACCAGTCATGGGGGTGGAGCCACTCTCCCAAGGAGTCATGCTAGGTGGTCCCCCTCCTGTCTTGATTAACATTCCCCTAGACCGGGGGAAATTCAAATGGCATTCAGCACATGTGTAGTGCACAGCTGAAGTTGGATTTATCACACACTACTTCACTGCGCATCCGCCAAACGCCACATTAGGAAGTCTGTGATGATTCACCCAATCCAAGGAGGGGGACCGCGCAGCATGACCCCTTCTGGTATAAGAATGCATCCATCAAAGCTCCTTTTCTTTATTAGGCCTTATCGGTTTTCCCATCTGCAAAACACGGATACCGGCTGTGTGTGTCCCGCACATCCCGCAAAACGGACAAGAATAGGACATGTATTATCTTTTTTGCAGGATAGCGGAACGTACATGAGGACAGTGTGCTGTCCGCATTTTTTGCTGCCCCATTGAAATTAATGGGTCTGCATCCGATCTGCAAAAAATACGGATTGAATGCGGACCAAAAATATGGTCATGTGCTTGGGGCTTAATAGAAAGAAGCTTATCATTACATCCGTTTGCCATAACTGATAACAGGTTAGTGGTGGTTTGGGGCAGTGGCGGGTGTGTGAAGAAGCATCATAATGGGAGCGGTGGGAGAGTGGTGAGTATGACTCCACTTATATTTTCAGGGATGTCTTCTATAATTAACCATGCACTATGTATTTTCTATTTCAGGCCCTTCTTTTGTTTGACTTACTGTCTCCAAATGTACCACTGGTGAATCTACTGAGGTAAAGTGTGATAATCCTCTAGGAATATTCTCTCTTTTTATTATGAAGTGTGTAATGTTATCATAGGCCGTCATATGTAGTGGTGTAATATTCGTGACTCTCTCTGATTTCTTGGTTTCCACTCTTATGGGAATGAGATCAGCCATATTGGATTTTCATGAATGATCAAACCCTCCTCACAGGAGAATCAGTTGTTGAAATGTAGGACATTTTACCTATGGTATATGCAAGATTTTAGGAGCAGGCGGGGGTAACCTACATATCCAGCACCCACACAGGGCACCATATGGCCACTGCCACCTACATGCTTGTAAATTCACCAACCTCAATGAAGCCCACCTACTGCTGCCTTACATTTCTTCCATAGTGTTTGGGGCCCCAGACTCTTCACAGCCTGTTTTTACCCCTTATATTTTCTAGTACAGGACAACTGGTGAAAGGAATGACCTGCGAATACATAGACAAGATGAGCAAGCCAACCTTCCTGAACCACTACAAGCTCATAGAGAGGAATCTGCCATTACTTTCTCCACATCAGGTAGTAAGCAAGGAAGATTGCTATCAATAGATGTACAACGTGCTGCCCCCCAGCGCCGATCATGTCCCAGGTTTATAGAAATGCCGAGTGGTGAGGCAGCCCTTAATAGTCTCTGTGTGTGTCACGTTGCTCCTACCTGGATACCATCGCTCCCCAGGGTTAGGCTCCATAACAATAAAAGGGGGAGTTGTAGGAGGTGGAGAATAAGTTGAGTCCAGACTTGGTAAAGTTCAACAGCTTTACTTGAAGAAACTTGCATCCAGACAATATTCAGTCTTTCTCTTGGTTCCAGCAGGTTTTAGGATAACTGGCAGGCAAACTAGGATATTTTGCTTTCTCCTTCTCTGCCATGCTAAACTCAGCTTTAGTCTGATTACTGGACTCTGCAGCAATTCTGGTAGCTTTGGAGTGGAGTGCCTTTGGCTGTTGACCCCCTTGTGACACTCTGTAAATCTGTAAGGAGTCATGGTGCTCTATGAGTTGCTTTCCTCTGGAAAGACTCCTGGTGCAGGAGGGAGACCATCCCCTCGCTGCTACATCTTGACACATCTGCTTCCAACTCTAGACTAGACTAAGACTGACTGAAAACTTCCTGCAGCCCTTCCCTTGGTAGGAAAACAGGACTGGTCCACTTCTGCCCAAAAGGGGGAGAATAGAATGGTAAGTTCCATTCTATCTAACGATCTCTCTGCCATATATGCTGCTACCTGCTGTTGAACCAGGCATATAACATGAAATACAACAAATAACAGTTACATAGTAGAACAATAAATGCACAGTGTAAGAGGACCTGGAATAAATACACAGATTACATTATGGTTAGCCCATTAGAGATTGTCGCAGTGTGTAGGAATCGTAATACCACCTGCAGGGGAGGCAAGGATGATGGGAGGAGGAGTAGTAGTGGTTATAATGGTGGCAATCTTCACCCTGGCTCATCCTGGGATGTGCACAGTGAATGGAGGGCGCACCCTTTGGGGTTGGGGCTCCTGTCTGGTGGTAGTTGGGATGCCCTTGATGGTGAACAATTTGGCTGGGTGCAGGGCAGGAGTGCAGATCCAGAGGCAGATGGATGTTGGAGTCAATAATCAGGCCTGTTGGTTGCAATAAATAAAGTCTTTCTTTATTAAATCGATGATGAGAGTAGTAGTACATGTAGCAGCAAAAGGCACAGTTCCAAAGTATATCACAGTATAGTATCCTCCCAATAACTGTGTATGGACAGTAAGAATGATGGTTATAGTAGTACTTCCTGACTCTCCTTCTAAGGACACTTTACAGTCTTTCCAACTAACCAAAGGCGTGCTATTCTGTTCTTGTTAACCCTTTCTACAATTTATTGCCTGAGGGTTGCACAATTTAGATCTAGATGGCCAATCTGTCTCAGAGTGTGGTGGGTGCCAGAGGCAATATGCTCTTTCCACAGAAGCAAAGACTCAATGCCATAAACGAGCGAATACTGTCGTAGTCCCGCATGGCCTGGATGGTTCTAGACCTTCTATAGACGTCTGGTCTCTTACTATCAGGAGTTCTCCCTTTCAGGACAAAATTGACCCCATTATAGTCAATAGAGTCTGTTTGGCCGAATCCAGCACTTTTGCTAGTTCTTCTGCTCCTCTAATGGAGGGAATTGCTAGTGCTGGTGTGAACACAGCCTAACCTATGTGCATATAGATCCCAGCTTATCACTGAAGTATATGGAGGCCCAGGGGCGGATTGGCCATAGACCTTACAGGGAAATTTCCCTGTTGGCCTCTCCTCAGAAGGCCACCTGGGCCCTCCTCACTGCCGGCCAGTGAAAGTTTTGGGGGATCTACTTTGTGCTGCTGGCAGTATTTTGTGGTATTTGGCTCTGTTGGGGTGGTATAATGTGCCACAATATGGTATTGCTGGTCCTGCCTTCCATCAATTTGGACCCGACTACAAAACAGGGCCACTTTTAGTATTTTTTCCAGGGCCACTTTAAGTTCCCAGTCCGCCCCTGTGCAGGCCAGGATGGAGGCATGTATGCCACCACCGACAAATATTGCATCAGAGCAAGGAAGGTACATAGGGATAGAGAATGCTGGTTAATAGCGGTTGTGTGTGACAACTTGTATCATGAACTGTTATACTAATATTATATATATATATATATATATATATATATATACTTATATTGCATGTTTTTTTATTCATTTTACATGTTAAGATCCATTGCCTGGCATGGAAATACTGGAGAGTTTCCCGTGCAACCATCCCTCCATTCCTGCTGGCTGTGCTTCCGTAAGTTAACAACTTCAAAGGATTTTTTTGGAAAAAAATCTGTAATGTATACTGCAGCTTATGTAAATGAGGGGAGAGGAAGCATCGCTTAGTTCTTCCCAAGGCAAGAACCATCCTGCTTTGATCATTATTGCCGTGATGAGAAATGAATTATATCATATCACCTGGGTCATTCAGTCCCCATCCCTGAAGTGATGCCACGTACAAGTGGAGAATATCAGACGACGAGGCTTCTTCTGTACTCAGGAAGGGGTATTTATGAGATAAGAGGGGGCTGTGCAGCACTGCAGGATTTCTTGCATCACAAGACCACGTTTTCTGCTAAAAAAAAATAACTACATATAACAACATTATATTACAGTCAATAGCTAAAGTGACGAGCAGAAAGCAAAAAAAAAGATAATAAATAAAAAAAATCATCAACAATAATTAGAAATAATTTGAATTAAATTAATTTCATAGGTACTTGTCCTCCTTCATGCACTACTGTCTCCAGTCTGGTGGTGGCAGGTAGCTGTTCATCCTGCTCTTTCTGGGTCATGACTAGAATTCCAGAAGACACATTTTGCATTTTGTGGCAGTTTTGCATGCAGATTGAGTATCCACTCCTGAGTTGGCTAAAATGGCACCTCATGGGAAAAAACTAGAGGGAGCTGACATAATGGGATTCTAGTTTCCTAGCAGCACTGGCACTTTGTTCTACTTATTGCGGGGTCATAGCGGTATAGTCCCCTAGATATGCCCCAATATCTTCGATGGGCAACCCCCTTTTAACTCTGGGCTATTGGAAAAAAAATTCAATTCATATGGGCTGGGAATTTGGTAATTTCAAGTTATCCCCTATCCATCTCCATCTCTATGGGGGTGCTGTAGATAGTTGAGGTCCGACAGAGATGAAGGGAGGTTCAGTGCACATGTGTAAACCTACCGCTCTATTCATTTCAGGCAGTGGCGTAACTACAACTAACTGGGCCCCACAGCAAATTTTTGAACTGGGCCCCCCCCCCCCCAGAAACTTCTTTGCAACCCCCACTCACATGCAACCCTCACTCTTGTGGCTAGTCAACATTGAGCTCTCTCAGACAAGGCGTGACAGCCGCTCCATCCGTTTCCTATAGTGTCACTCTATATAATGTCATTGTATAATACTGTTGAGGGGGCCCTGACAATAAAATCTTTTAGTCTCCCTCCTGAGGGGGCCCCTTGTGGGTCTGGGCCCCAAAGCAGCTGCTTCCCCTGCTTCCCCTATAGCTACGCCCCTGATTTCAGGGGCTCTGAGGAGTATGGGGTCCCCTTGTTAGGACCCCCACCAATCTAATAGGTACCTACTATTCACAACTTGAAATAGCTGGAATGCTCCTATATAGATGTTATCCTGATAATTCATAAAAGTCTGATTTTAGGAAATTTGGCTCCTGGAAGTCTAGAAGTCTGCCAGACCATCAGTGGGTCCAACAGACCATGACTTACCATTTAAATAAATGGGATTTATTGAAAACCTCCAAATGATTTAAGCACTTGATGCATAATGATAATCACTGGGATCAATGGGGGTATGGTGGCATGACTGGTGATAAAAAAAAGTTGGTTATTTTTTTAAACCCCTTAAAACTGTTAAATAAAAGCATTTTCCCTCATCCTTGTGATATGCCATCACCCTATAAGATGGAAATAACCCTTTAATTCTAATATGTGCATTGGTATTCCATAATATAACAATATACATGTAACTACGGGCATGCACCAGGGGTAGATTGGGGATGTCCTTGTACCCAAAAAAACACCTCTGAGCCTTTTGTGAGAAGCCAAATAGATGACAAAATTCTTTCTGTCACCAATAAGGGAAAGTCACTGTATATGGTTAATAGCAGCTGTATAAATCCCTAAGTAGTGAGCTCCCCCTAGTGGTGGCTGCAGACAATAAGAATTTTCATATTACTCAAATAGGGCTCTTACCTTTATAAAAAAAATTGCACCAATTTAAATTAAATATAACTACATCACAGGTACATTTTCCTGCTCTAACCCACCTCCATTAACCCATATATATAATTATTTTTTTCTTCTCTCTCCCTTGCATCCTAGGTGCATCTTAGCAACACGTCTATGACACTGCTTGCGTGGATTAATTTACTTTGCTAACTGTTAATCACCTTTTTCCCTTTCAGGACAGAATATTTTGCTTCTCACCCTCTCTGCAAACAGATATTAATTGGCCTAAGGAAGATGGATCTTAACTATTTGCTGTTACAAGCAAGCAAGAAGGATTTCGTAATTAGCAAAGTGAATCAGTGCCTGGTAAGAGTTTCTGCACTGCAGTTTCACAGTCTAATGCATGAGAACTTTTTTGGATAGATGTCTCAGAGAACAGCCTGGGTTTATTTCAGATTTAGAGAAGGAAAAAAGGAAAAAGATATGTCATCAGCCTCAGATTAGACCCCATCAGCATCAGATCAGACCCCATCGGCCTTAGATCAGACCTGCATCAGCCTCAGATCACAGCCCCATCAGGCTCAGATCAAACCCCCATCAGCCTTAGATCAGAGCCCCATCAGCCTCAGATCAGACCCCATCGGCCTTAGATCAGACCCCATCAGCCTCAGATCACAGCCCCATCAGGCTCAGATCAGACCTGCCTCAGCCTCATATCAGACCCCATTAGCCTCAGGTCGGACCCCATTAGCTTCAGATCAGACCTTATCAACCTCAGATCAGACCCCCATCAGCCTCAGATCAGACCCCCATCAGCCACCTCAGATCAGACCCCCATCAGCCGCCTCAGATCAGACCCCCATCAGCCACCTCAGATCAGACCCCCCATCAGCCCTAGATCAGACCCCCATCAGCCACCTCAGATAAGACCCCCATGAGCCCCAGATCAGACCCCCAATCAGCCTTAGATAAGACCTGCATCAGTTTCAGATAAGACCCCATCAGCTCAGATCAGACACCATCAGCCTCATATGGGACCCCATTAGCCTCAGGTCGGACCCCATTAGCTTCAGATCGGACCCCATCAGACCTCAGATCAGACTTTAAAAAAATAAATAAATAAAAAACCTTACCTCACTTGCTCCGGATTTCCCTCCCCCTCTGTAGATCCTGCACTCACCGCTCCCTCGTCTTCTTCCTTCCCGCACTGCCAACGCAGTGCTTCCCTCTCTGCTCCCTGTGCCTCCCACATGCTGATGACCACTTTCATAATATATATATATATATATATATATATATATATATATATATATATATATTTATATGAACCACCGATGAACTGCAAACAAATATAACCGTTCCCTCCGTGTTTCAGAACAATTCTGTTGCCGATGTGTATCAGCTCGATATACTTGGGGATCTCATTTGTCACCTGTCTCCAGGCATCATAGAGACTGGTATATCCTCCACTGTAATGGAAGCAGCGCTAAATCAGATGAAGGCCTGCACAAATCTCAGCCAAGAACAAAGTGAAGCAATTAGATACAGAATTCGGGAACATTACGGGTAAGCAAGGATCTATAGGTTAGCATTGTCTCCGCTGATAAGAAGCGTTGTCTCAATGTATTATCAGTATATCTGTGTTCTGCATAGAAACCCATTAAACTGGTCGTCTGAAACAGTACAAGATATGGCGCCTTTCTGGAATCTTTTGTCAAAAGAAGATATGATGATTATAACAGAAAAGGTATCACTATTATATCACATTTCGGGGTTCTCCTTGAATTACCAACCTAATAAAAGCAACTGGGCTTCCAGTCCACGTATACTATGATTCCAGACATATTGTCTAAGGCTACTTTCACACTAGCATTTCTCTTTTCTGGTATTGAGATCTGTCATAGGATCTCAAAATGGAGAAAAACGCTTCCGTTTTGTCCCCATTCATTGTCAATGGGGACAAAACGGAACTGAACTGAACAGAATGGAGTGCTCTAAAATGCATTCCATTCCGTTTGGTTGCCTTCTCATACCCGAGAGTACTTTCCGTCAAGGGATACGGAGCAAGACGGATCCGTCATGACCACAATGCAAGTCAATGGGGATGGATCCGTTTTGACACAATATGACACAATAGAAAACAGAATCATCCCCCATTGACTTTCAGTGGGGTTCATGACGGATCCGTCTTGGCTGTGTTAAAGATAGTACAAGTGGATCCGTTCATAACGGATGCAGATGGTTGTATTATCAGTAACAGAAGCATTTTTGCTGATCCCTGCCAGATCCAGAAAACACGCTAGTGTGAAAGTAGCCTAAGGCTGGCAAGTGGCAATAAAAGTGTAGACAGCTGTCGGCTGGCAAATATCTATTCCTACTTTCCACCTCACATGCATACTTGGCTAAACTGAGCATGCATGCATCCCTAATGGGGAGTAAGCCTCTGGCAGATACCTCTTATCTCCTGAGAGATTAAAGGGATCTGACATATTGAAATCCAACTGCTCCATCCTTCTTTCCTCTGACATCTGCCATCGGAGTAGAGTTGGGAGGCTTCCATACACAATAGATGGAGAAAAAAAATTAGCTGTGAAGGGTTCAAGTTAGGTGCAGTGTCTATGATAAACTAATGTCACCTCCTCAAGGTAGGTAGTATTATTAAAGAGGTTTTCCGGGACTTAAATATTAATGACCTATGGTCAGAACAGGTCATCAATATCAGATAGGTGAAGGTCCGACACTTGGCAACCCCTCTAATCAGCTGTTTTGGGCAGGTGCTGGTGCCAAAAAATATAGAGTGGACAGAAAACTACATCCACTGGGTAGTTTCCACCGGCAGTGTACTGCAACTGAGCTCCCATTCACTTCACTTCTGCTTCCGGCTTCATCCATTGCATAGTTTCCAACACCTGTGGCTGACTCTCAGGGAGAGTCCTGGGTGTCGAACTCCCACCACTTTGATACTGATGACATAGAATAGGTCATCCGTAGAGATGAGCAAAGTTTTCAAAAATTCAATTTGGAAGCTTCGCCAAATGTTTTCAAGAAATTAATTTGTCACAAAGTGTGTTTAATCAGCTATATCACAGGCTGCGGGGAGAGTGTAGCTCAATGTCCGTCATTGTGCATTGCAGCAAACATGCACAGCTAATCCTTTCTGGTAGTGAAACAGTTACTGTGACAGACAGGTAGACACCCCAATAACAGTAGAATTAGACAGCTTATTCACCCCAATTTGAGAATCAAGGCCTAATAGAATTATTTATCTATTACACAAGGAGGACACTGTTTAATTAGATAGCTCTGTGCCCTACACAGGGATTGATGCAAACTGCACTGTCTACTATGGATCCCTCAGCTCCAGATTACAGTCCCTACACCGTCCCTGCAGTCTCCCTATGCTCTCCCTATGCTCACCCTACAGTGTGTAAAAATTTCCTTACGATCTTCCTACACTGTCCCTGCATTTTCCCTATCCAATATTCTATAATTAAAGGCTTTCTTGAACACTGCCCATAGCACTTGCCACGTCTCTCCCTATGCTCAGCTGAGAAAATGCAGCACAGTATGATGCTTTTAAAGGGCTGTGACATCACAGGGGCTGGCTAGCTGCTGATTGCACCTCCCTTACTGCTCTGCCACTGCCTGGCCCTGTCAATCAAAGCAGCCAGGGAGAGGCTGGCCACAGAAATGAGTGGAGCTTGGGTGCGACAAGAGCACCAGTGACGCCCTCATTGCACCAAAAACCTAATCTGAAAATTAAGAAAAAGTATCATAATTCAGGAACAACTAAAGATAGCCAGCATTTTATTTACGTGAACCACAACTATTGGTCTGTGCAAACTGTTGGATAGGGAGGTCGCTGGGTATAGATTCCCTTTAAACAACATGTTATTGTTAAGAGGGTGGGGCTGTGACAACCTTCCAGTCTTTTTTTAGAACAGAAGGGTGGTTGTAAGACAATGAAACTGTATGGGACATATTAATCAATAAAATATGCCACTTGTGGCGTGAAGAAGTTGCAAACGGCGTGTTTCTGACTTTTTCAATGGCACTTGCACAAAAACGTTTGCGGTTACTCCACCAGCCTCTCTACTTTCCTGAAAAAGGGGGCGAGGGGAGGGTCAGATTTTCGTTCAGGTACACAGACTAATTTATGACGAGGCATACATCGCCTGGCTATGATAATTCTGCCCCTATGAAGCAATATTCTTATGATGGATCTCATTACCCTCTCGTTTAAATTATCTGCACAACTGTTTTTTAAAAAGAGCAAATGAAGCAACCAATTAAGCAGCGAGGGAATGACAGTATTTAGAGAAGAGTGATCTTTTTAGTATGGTAATTGGTCAGCAATTTGTTACTGAAGGTGTTCTGCATTTTCTGCTTTCCTCAGTTTCCTCAGATTCTCGGCACATACTTGGGAGGTGGTGACAAAATGTTCCAAAATTAAACTTGAGAAGCTTTTGAAATGTCATGATACCTCACCAAAAATTAATGCAAGTTTCCTTTACTGAGCCGAGGTGTATAAAGTATTTCTGTGTACAGTTTTCTCCTAACTTGTGTTCAGTTCCAGAAGCTGGTCTCAGAGATTGTATCAGGAGAAGCCGCCATACCTCAGAGTGATGAGATGCTATCAGGCTTATTCGATGCCATTCACTTACGTGGTGCCAACATATCTGAGCCTGACCAGACGGCAGGTAAAGCTGGTTCGTCACATTCTGCAGGCGTCATTAGGATGCCATTCCCTCTCCTCTCTATAGGATTCAATAGGCTCATTGTTCTCTAGCCACCAAACAAATGTCTTTTCAGGTATTGAATAGCCTGTAATATTAAGACCTAATAAAAAAGAATTGTGATAACGTCCTGTTCTGAGATTTGGCTGAAGATCAAAATCAACTTTTTACACAAAGAAAATTTGTGCAATTTTTTTTTAATTTTTGTTATTTTTTATTTTTTTCAATTGACATCTGATTACATCATATGTCAACATTTTGCAAACTGAATCATTGTGTAGGTAGAGGCACTCTTTTAGGCTTCATTCACACGTCTGTATGTGTTTTGTGGTCCGCAACTTGCGGATCCGCAAAAAAAACAGATGATGTTCCGTATGGCTTCCGTGTTTCCGTTTTTTTTTGCGGATCCATTGTAACAATGCCTTTCCTTGTCAGCAAAACGGACAAAAATAGGACATGTTCTATCTTTTTTGCGGAACGGAAATACGGACATACGGAAACGGAATGCACACGGTGTACCTTGCGTTTTTTTTGCGGACTCATTGAGATGAATGGTTCTGCATACGGTCTGCAAAAAAAACGGAACGGACATGGAAACAAAATACAGTCGTGTGAATGAAGCCTTAAGGAGGCCATACAGCTATCGGCCAAACTTGATGTTACAACGGCAGCCCTTGGCAGCTGCTGCTTTGCTCATCTCTCCCAGTGGTCCAGACCCAGTTCCAGCTGTCCCCAGGCTTGCTTTGACCCTACACGGAACTTAATTTTCACCAGCCAATGTCTGGCAACCCTGAGGTACTTAAAGCACTTTCCTGGTACCTGAGTCGCCAGACCTGATCTCAGACCATACACATGCCTGTGTTCTTAATGGGGAATAGAGAATAAAGTTGATTCTAGAAGACACCTCCATAAAAATCACAAGGTGGGTCATGCTGATCATGGTTGGTCATACTTGCCTGAGCAATAGGTTTTCTAGCATGCTAGTATTCTGCAAAGGTGTCTGTTTTGTTGTCTGCCTGTCTACTGCCTTTCTGCCTGTTTACTGATTGTGACCCTTCACTGCCAGACTAGGCCTCAGGCCATACTGCTGTCGGCCAAACTTGATGTTATAGCGGTGGCCTGTAGCAGCTACTGCTTTGCTCACCTCTCCCAGTGGTCCAGACCCAGCTCCTGCTGTCTCCTTCCTGGCAGGTCCAGCCGCCTTGTTTGCTCTGACCCTACACTGACCTTAATTTTTATCAACCAATGTCTGGCAACCCTAGGGTGCTTAAGGCACTTTCCTCTGTGGGAGGGTTCCTGAGCAATAGGTTTTCTAGCATGCTAGTATCCTGCAAAGGTGTCTGTTCTGTTGTCTGCCTGTGTACCACCTTTATGCCTGTTTACTGGATTGTGACTCTCTGCTGCCAGACCTGACCTCAGACCATACACATACCTGTGTACTCAATGGGGAATAGAGAAAAAAGTTGATTCCTGAAGACACCTCCATAAGAACACAAGGTGGGTCATGCTGATCATGGTTGGTCATACTTGATCCTTCTTTCTCCAACATCTACTTTCAGGGGAGAGTAAGGGCACACATTAGATATTCAGTCCTGAAGAAATTGATAGGTTCAGCTGACGTTCATCTTCTGTGTATGTGCACCTTTATCGTAGAGGTGTGTCCCGTTACCGATATGATTCTCACTGATAAGTCTGAAGAGTTTGGTGTTGTATGGCTTTAAGAAAAATTCCACTGTTGTCAGGACTTTTAGCCTATACTGTTAATTAGCATCACATATCCAGGACTGTCCATGGAAATATACAGTATATGATCTGCCTGTGACTACCTAAGTAACACTCAAGCGATCCAACATGTTGATGATTTATATATAGAGTGTATCGGCATTAGAGCGCCATCTTCTGGAACAGTGATGATACTGGGTGAAGCCAATGCATTCTGGACTTTGGAGGAGCTGCGGTGCATGACACTAGACACCTTTGCCAAATGTGTTCAAGTCCTTGGGGTTCGAAGACGTTTCAATCAATCTCAGCTATATGTTTTGAAAGAGAAGGCAAAAATGGTATAGTATGATGCCTCGTTTGGGTAAAGCTTGGAGTGATAAGGGGTGCCACTGTTCTGCACTTTTGAAAATGTTCAAATCTTACTTCAAAAGGTTTGGGGCCCATTGTCGGAATGGAACAGTTATCACATTACAGCATTGGGACGTATAGCCACCACACTGAGTGTCCATGAGTTGAATGAGCTCTACCTAGATTCTATAGATATGGTGTCCGCCCTTACCCAGCAGACAGAATGGACTTCTCCTCAGGTGAGTGGTGTGTAGGGTTTTTGTGCTGTTTTATAGCTATGGGCACTTCGAAAAAAATGTATTTTGAAGAGTGGGCTGTAGTTATTAAAGGGTAGACATTTACATAGTTGGAAAGTTATTAGATATGTTCTGCACTGAGCATTGGACTGGCCCACCAGAGGATCCTTAGATGGGCCCAGGCTATGATACCATAGGGGCCCCAAAGGTCCAGACAAAAAAATATTTGGATCTGCCTTTGGAGATAATAACTTGCCACTAGGGTCTATTTCTTTGAACCTGCCTTGAGAATAACTTTCTTCGGTGGGTCCAAGGAACTCCAGTCCAACATTGTCTGCACTCGTAGTGGAGAGTGTGCCAATTATTCCGTATTTTCCTGCAGGTCGCCATTTATTACATATGTATGCAGCATACATGCTTTTAGATGCAGCTAATAAATTGCTATATCAGTATATTCATCAGCATTTCGCCATGCATTGGTTATGATACATAAAAATTGGTTCACTAAGAGCAGGTGGCAATGTATAAACCATTAGGTTGCAAGGCGCAGAATACACTATGGTATAGGCACAGATTTTGTATTTCTTGGGTTCACTGAGCATGCAACCTAGGACTTGATACACACTATATACACTTTTTTTCATTTCCATTTTTAAAAAATTAAAGACAGTGGCCCTGATTTATCACACCTTCACTCCAGAATTCTGTCTTCAAAAAGTCGCACGATAGGGCTTTTGCGACTTTTTTGCGCATTTTTTTGCGACTTTTTGCATGTGTACACCACTCACTCCAGTTTGTAATATGGGTGGAAAAGTGGGTGTGGTTAGCCATGTTAATGAGTTTCACTCCAGATTTATCATTGCGACTTTTTTAAAAAAGTCGCAAAATAGTCGCAATCTCACTCCAGGAGGAGGGTGGAGTAGGAAAAGTGGAGTAGCTTCTCTAGACAGAAGTGTTAGGTTTAAGGACAAGCCACATTTATCAAACAACCTGTGACGTTTGATAAATGTGGTAGAAAGTACTCCAACTCAGACTGAAACAAAACTGACTTCAAATATTTTCCTAATGATAAATTCCCCCCAGTGTGTTTGCACCCCATGTAGTAGAGGCTAGAGAGATCAGAACAAACATACCTTTTGCAGAAATGTAATGATGAGTAGTGTGAATATGAACTTTTATTCTGCCAGGTTCCGCTCCTGCAAGTGTCCTAAAGGTGGAGTTTCATCATGAAGTCCTCCCTGCACTGAAGTGCCTCACAGCCCCTTCCCCTTTGCTCTGGATTACAATGGTAATGGCCTCCTGGTTGGGTGCTAAAACTGTCACTCAGATCAGAGAGGATGAGCTGTGAAGCAGCTCAATGCAGGAAGCATTTTTCAGTGAAGCATCACTTCATGAGCACTTGCAGGAGCAGAACCTGGCAGAATAAAGGTTTATATTCACACTACCCCTGATAAAAGAAAAAGCAGTGAATATACTGAATATTTTGAATGCTTGGAATGTAAAATTAGATATACTGACCAACTCCGTCTGTACTTCCCACCTCTCAGGTCTAGTGCACAGGTTTTGTGGGCTATTCTATTGCCTTGTATCATAGGAACTATTGTAAATGTCTAATTCTTTAAAATCACAATGCTTTACTTTAAATCTATCTAAATAAACACCTGCATCTTCACAGGAAAAGGCCATACTTCATGGCTTCCTAAACGATTCTGGAAAATCAATAAAAGATTTGAAGAGCTTTGAACTAGCTGGGTTGGGAAACAGTGTATGTGCTGCTGACGTCAGGCAGATAGATGACATCAACACTTTGGCGTTTCGGTATGTGTTCCTGAATTATTATGAATTGAAGATCATACTGTGGTCTTTCCATGTACATACAGAATTCTTTAAAGTTTGATAATTTGACCGATCTGTATATTTATGTTCATCCTATTCAGCATGTGTGTTCAAAGGGGTCTACAAAATTGAAGGTCTGTCCTTAAGATTTTTATTGGTTGGGATTCAGCTCTCTGGCGCCAAAGCCCAGGTGCGACTTCTGCCTCGTCACCCATAACAATAATAATAATATTTATTTATAAAGTGCCACCATATTTTGCAGTGCTTTACAAAATCCATTTATACCAGTCCTCTGTCATAATATGCTTTTCCAGAAAGTACTTCAGGCTTTTCAGTGGTATGTTCACTTCCCACTTAATACTTTCAACCATTTATATTTTGTTTTTTGTTTCAATAGTTTTTATTGAGTTTTTCATTTTAAAAGGTTAAAGAAAGTAAATTACAGTTTGATTTGTTACAGTGTCAGGCAGAATACCATTATAATCTACTAATCAAAGGAGAATAAAAGTTCCAATATAATACAATTATTCAGATAACATTCTTCATTCTCATTTTATGTAAAGTATCATCCTATTCTTTATTGTACTTTAATGAAGCAACCTAGGCAACCCTATTTTTTTTTATAGTGAGCCGTCTTTCATCATGATATGTCAAAACTTTCTTCAGTCTAATTATTTTTGCGTCAAGTAGAGGGTTAGGCTTGGTTTGATCAAGTATCTCCTTGCTTGTTTTCTTACCACCCAGGTGGCCATGACCAAAGTGTCTAAATATCTACCTCCACTATGTATGGCCTTCATAGCTTCCTGTTTTCACTGTATAAATGGAATAAACTTCAAAGGCCCTGTCTCATCAGAGTCAACCCCTTTCAGAACAGCCATCTTTGTAATACATGGTCTGCTCTGAGTACATCAGAACAGAAGTTGCTTGTATAGGGCATCTCTCCTTTCTGGTTCATTGAAGGAATTCCAAGGCAAGGAACCTTCTCTATGATGTCCATGTGCTCTAATAGAGCACATGGATGGATGTTGCCTCCAGGAAGCAACCCCTTTAACATGTTATGTCATGTTGTAAACTGCTTGGTGATCTTTTCTTATTTATTTATTTTTTTTCAAGCTCTATTATTTCCAGAATTGGATCTTTCCCTTGTAGTCCAAGAATCCTGCAGGCTTTTAAAAATAAGACAGAGAAAATTTATGGAAAAACTGAAAAGTGGAGCCATTTCATTTTGAATGATGTTGGCTACATAACAGGTAAACCCAAGGTAGATGACATTACACTCTTCTAGGCTTTCTTTAAAGATTGGTATTCATTGAAATTCCATTAAAGAGGTTGTCCAAGTTATGAAAAAAAAAATATAGCACTGTAAATCTGATGGGCAGCAATATATAACTAAGTTCAGCAAGTTTTAGGAAAAAAATGCTATATTTCCTCATTTCCCTGGTTCTCTTCTGGCCTTTGTTTACCTGCAGTAATAACAATCTCAGCCCCTCCCCCCTTCTCTGCAAATGCAGTGAATACAAGTGCTGAGTGACATGTCTGCCTGCTGGAATACTCAGCAGCATGTTGTATGTGTAGGACTACAAGTGCCAGCTGTACAATAATACTGCTGATACACACAGGAAATTCTCCCTACCTGTTCTTGTACAATACAATTCCTCTATAGTTCTTGCCCAGCATTTGTCTCCTCTCACTGCTGCAGCTACTATTTGTTGTAAAGCCTTGAGCCCTCAGTGTGTTCTGGCTGAAGGGGTTAATGTTTTATCTGAAGGAAACCAGGGAGAGAGCAGATAGGAGGAGCCCGGCAAAGAAAGGGGGCGTGGCCAGTGACGTCTCATGTACAGACTGTTATCTGAACTTTGAGGCTTGTGCACGAAACATCACAGAGCAGAGAGATAAGGTGACATCACAGGTCATGTGACCCTCAGTCAACTCTGAGAAACCAGCAGCTTTAGAAAAACAAAGTATATGGGAAAATTGTTATATCTGACAAGTTAGAAACATATAAAGAACAAAAAAATAACTCGGACAACCCCTTTAATCCAGCTGCCAATAATCCAAAAAGTCGGATGTTCCGGCAGATGTGTCCAACACAGAACGTCATGATAATGTGTAATTCCCAAATTTCCAGAAAGAAAAGATGGAGCTGAGATACCAATGGTGACATATCTTGTGTTAGAGTTTAAGATCTTCCTGTAGAAGTAAATTATGTACAGGAGGGATGCCCAACCTGTAGCCCTCCAGCTATTGCAAAACTACAATTCCCATTATGCCCTAATAGCTGTAGGCTGTCCTGGCATGCTGGGAGTTGTAGTTTTGATACAACTGGAGGGCTGCAGGTTGGGCATCCTTGATGCGACGACCCCTTTATGGGAGTTGTCCAGTGGGCTAAAAAGTTTTAGATAAGGGGCAGAAAGGGTTCAAAAATTTAAAAAAACATTACTGACCTCATCGTCCCACTGCTCTTCCGCTCAGCCAGTCATTGGCAGCAGCAGTGACCCGCCTCAGCCAGTAATTGTCTTGGTGGGCATTTCCTGTGTGTCAAGACTGGATCAGGAAGAGGAGACCAGAGGGGAAGATGGTAAGTGGGTTGGAATTATACTGGTGGGGGGTCAGTGAGGTAAGTATTGCTTTTTATTTTAATTTTCATTTAACCCTTTCTAGACAATCCCTTTAACTCATTGAGGTTGCACTGGTAACAGTAAGTACTGACCAATGTTCTTGATATGTGGTCTTTTTTTAAGCTGGTTTCAGTAAAGAAGATTTCAAGGCTCTGGATCCAAGACTTATGTCCTATATTCAGCCTTCCGCCATTAAACTCATACCTGAGGAGATATTTAAGGTAGTTACATGAAGAAGAATTTTGTAATGTGTATTTATAGCCAGAAGTATGTGGACACTCCTCTTAATTGTTGAGTTCACGCATTTTAGCCACAACCATTTCAAATACGTGCATGAAACCAAGCACACAGTCATGTAAGGTCCATAATCAATCATTGGTAGTAAACAGGGTTGTACAGAAAAGCTCAGTGACTTTAAAGGCTATGTACACCTTGGGGGGCAAATTTTTAAAATTATTGCATTATACTTATTTTGAGCTAAAAAAATTTTTTTCAATTGGTCTTTATTAACAATATGGAATCCTTTTTTGTGTACAGAGCTGACATGCTCTACTAGCTGCCTGTGGATTTTTGTCAATTCCGTCATCTGAGCGGCAGACGGACTTCTTAACTGTGCTCTAAGACCTCATAAACACTCATTAAAGCTCAGTCCTTATCTTACTGATAAGAATGTGGCTTAAATAAGTGTTTGTGACCTCTCTCGGTACTTTACAGATAAGGGTAATTTAGATGACCAGCACAAATTGAAAGTGAAAGAACCAGTCACTGACTTAGAAAAACAGTTAACCCTTTGTGACTGAACAGCTCAATATTTTTAATAAAGGCCAATTGAAAATATGATTTTTAGCAAAAAATAAATATTTAATATTGTATTTAATATTGATGACCCTTTCCTTAGGATAGGTCATCATTATCAGATCCGTGGGATACCCCAGCCAATCAGTTGTTTGTGGAGGCTATTATGCTCCAGTCGGTACCGCTGCCTCATCGCAACTGTCCATTTGATAGTGGCAGTGCTTGGTATTGTAGCCCCTGCCCATTGACTGAGCTGCGCCTAGACCATGCGACATCACTGGCTTAGGAAGATTGGCATGGGTGCAGGGAGTCAGACCCTCACCCATCAGGTATTGATGGCTTCCCTTGAGAATAGGCGATCAATATGATAATCTCTGAAAACTCCATTTAAACTTGGCATTGTCATGGGATGCCATCTATACCAAGTTAGATTTAACCTGCTAGGTATGGCCTGGACCTTAAAGGGGTTGTCTCACTTCAGCAAATGGCATTTATCATGTAGAGAAAGTTCATACAAGGCACTTACTAAGGTATTGTGATTGTCCATATTGCCTCCTTTGCTGGCTTGATCTATTTTTAAATCACATGATACACTGCTCATTTCCATGGTTATGACCACCCTAATCCAGCAGTAGTGGTCGTGCTTGCACACTATAGAAAAAAGCACTGGCGCCTCCGGTGGCCAGGGCCATAGGAGTTAACATAGGCCAACACTTTTTCCGATAGTGTGCAAGCATGGCCACTGATGCTGGATTGCAGGGTGGTCGTAACCATGGAAACGAGAAGTGTATAATGTGATAGAAAAATGAGTCTAGCCATCAAAGGAGACAATATCTACAATTACAATACATTAGTAAGTGGCTTGTATTAACGTTCTGTACATGACAAAGACCATTTGCTGAAATGAGACAACTCCTTTAACCATCTTAGGGGTATATTAGAACATAGTCTGTGAGACAGACCTTCTCATCCAAAAGCGCATGTAGGTGGGATGGTCAGGTGTCTACATACTTTTGGCCATATGGCGTATATAAACGTACACATAACTCATAGGGAGTCATTTATCAAACTGGTGTAAAGCAGAACTGGCTTAGTTGCCTGTAGCAACCAATCAGATCCCACCTTTTATTTTCCAAATGAGCTGTCCAAAATGAAAGGTGGAATCTGATTGGTTGCTATGGGCAACTAAGCCAGTTCTTCTTTACACCAGTTTGATAAATAACCCCCATAATTCATAACAATATAGCATTTTAAGAGAATTGAAGAAATTTTCTTTCCTAAGGAGCTGTCACCTGAGCACATCACAAACTTTGGCCCTGAGAATGGAGCAATGGTTACAGGATCCCAGCGTGCGCTGCTGAACAGCGTCCAGCTGCAGAGCCTAAAGCAGGCACTAGAGGGCAGGAGAGCAAGCACTAACACCTCGCTACTAGTGACAACACACTCAACCACCACAGCAACCACTCCCCCTGTATCCAAGAGTAAGTAGTCAGTAGTCAGCCGTGTGCAATACCCTCAGTCATGGGCATAAAGTTATATGACATCTCCAAAATCCTCAAAACTTGGATAAAAGAAGAAAACACTTTATAAAATAATTGTTAAATATTTAGCTATTAACCCTTTCAGCCCCAGAGATTTTTTTCAGTTTATCTTTTTGTTTTTCACTCCCTGCCTATCTTCTATTCTGTTCACATTAGACATATGAGGGACAAGTTGTATTTTCTAATGGCAGCATTTAAAATTGCATACAATGTAGTGGGGAGCTGGAAAAAAAATTCCAAATGGGGTGAAACTGGAAAATAAAAAGAACTCTGTTCTTTAACAGTTATATGGGTTTTGTTTTTACGGCGTTCCCTATGTGATAAAACTTTCATTCTCCCCCACTAGGGGGAGCCGGGGCACACACAAAGGGGTTTATTTATTAAGACCGGCATTTTAGACGCTGGTCTTAATAATGCCCTGCGCTGGCAGTAGTCCGCTGAAGTTATATAGAGGCACCGGCTTCAAAATCTATGCCAGCTCTCTTGCTGGCATAGATTTAGACCTAAAGCAGGCCTAGAAAATGATGAATGAGCCTGTCCCCTTCCCTGCCCATGCCACGCCCCCTTCAGCTGTGTTGCATTCGTGGCTTTCACGGACCCATACACTACAGTGGGTATGATGGATCCGTGAACACGGACAAAATAGAGCATGCATCTGTGCTAAAAACACAGACCCAAGGACTGTGCTAAAACACTGATGTCTGAATACACACAATAAAATGAATGGGGACATGTGCTGTCCATGGAGAACACGTACAGCACATGTATGTGGAACACTGACGTGTGAATGGCGCTTAAGTCTTCAAATGTGAAAATCTGGCTAATGTGCCAGTTTAATGTTATAATAAATTTGGATTATTGTGGCTCCTCTTATTGCACTCTGTGCAGTACTCATGTGGCGCATTTCATGTACGGGCTGTAGTGCTGCCATAGGGTTCAGAAGAAAGAAGGGGGCATAGTAGGCAAACAAGTCCAATTATATTGTGATATCCTATGACCTGTTTTTTTTATTTGTAACATTGTTTTGTAAAAAAAAAAGATAAGTATATAATATATATATATATATATATATATATATATATATATACACAAATAATTTTCCATCTTTTCTCTTCCAGGTGTCACAGTGACAGCTGACTATTGCCTTGTGTTTGCTCTATCCATGACTTGGACATCAGTGACGTCTTACTATTCTTAATGGTATATTGTGCCAACCCTGCTTCCATTTATTGGGACTGTGTCTTTATTCACCCATATTGGGCGTAACAAATTCAAATCAGTCCCAAGTCCATCAGTTTCTTATTTCATTTTCATGCATGACTTTCATTTTTATGATAACACTAAAAAATATCTGTGAGCAAAATAAAATATTTTTATGCGGCCCAGTAGCTGTTTTACCTGTGAATTGGGGAATTCGGAACAATATAAGGCTAGGATCACATCAAGTATACACCACACATATGCCTAGCCCAGGGGTCAGCAACCTCCAGCAGTTGTGAGAATACAACTCCCAGCTTGCCCCATTCACTTCTTCGGGAATTCTGAGAACAGCCAAGCATGCTGGGAGTCGTAGTTTCACCACAGCTGGAGCGCTGGAGGTTGCTGATCCCTGGCATAGCCTATGGAAATGACCACCAGAGAAGTCCATCTACTATCTCATACATATGGCCGTACTTCAGATGTTGTACGGACCCATAATACAGTGCTCATATCGTAACCACAATCATATTTGCCAACCGGTAGATTCCTGTTAGCTTGGCAACATAGTGGGCTGCCTGGCCTGCCTCTGTTAAAAAGTGGTTTTACTGCAATTTGTTCAAAATTGTGGCACAACCTTAAAGGGGTTGTGTCACTTCAGCAAGTGGCATTTATTATGTAGCGAAAGTTAATACAAGGCACTTACTAATGTATTGTTATTATCCATATTGCCTCCTTTACTGGCTGGATTTTCCATCACATTATATACTACTCGTTTCCATGGTTACGACCACCTTGCAATCCACCAGAGGTGGCCGTGCTTGCACACTATAGGAAAAAGCACTGGCCTCTTAGGTGGCTAGGATCATAGGACTGCACATAGGCCATATCCTGGATTCAAGGGTGGTCATAACCATGGAAACGAGAAGTGTATAATGTGATGGAAAAATGAATCCAGCCAGCAAAGAAAGCAATATGGACAATCACAATACATTAGTAAGTGGCTTATATTAACTTTCTCTACATGATATATGCCATTTGCTGAATTAACACAACACCTTTAAAGAAGAAGTCCCGCAAATTTTTTTATTCCATGTCCTGCTAGAAATGTACATGATGTAATCTGTAGTGAATGTCATTTTCTTACCAGTGTCTGTATTTTTGACTTTTTGACTTATATAATCCTGAAGTTTCTTATCTGTGCCATGTGACTAGGAATTAGACTCACCAACTCACACATAGACTTATGTGTGGACAGGAAGTCTAATTCTCTATGTATTCCTATGGGAGCCTCACTTTCAGTCTCATAGGAATGAACAGAGCAGTAACTGGCTTCCTGTCCCGGGTCAGTTGGAGGTCAAGGAGTTGGTCACATGACCCAGCTACAATAAGAAGAGAGGTTATTACTCACAATTATGTGCTCTGATAAGAAGATGACATTCACTATAGATTATATCATGCATCTTTCTAACAGGTGAGAGAATAAAAATTTTTGCGGGACTTCTTCTTTAACTATATTTTTGTTATTTGCACAAAACTACATTAAAAACTCATGCTTTTCCTTAGGTTACAGTAATGCGATCAGGTTTCCTGAGTGGATGAAAAAAGGAGAGAAAGTATAAAGGATATTACTTTTCTTTTTTTTTATTCACTCCTTACAAAACTGCAGCAGAAAACCTGAACATGGGACGGACCCTTATGCATTTTTTATGCATTTTTAAAAAGCAACTCAAAAGCAACACGTAAACCTTGCCTAACATTGAATTTCCTGGTGACATTCTCCCTTGAGTCTGTATGGAAAGTTGGACCTAAAAATGACAGTGTTATAAAGCTATTAAAAGGTATCCTATTTGCTTAAAAAAAAATCTTAAGTCGGATTAAAATTGTGATTAAATTCTCAGCTTTTTGTCTGCACGTTTTCACACATGAGGTCAATGTGTTTTACACGACTTCCTTGCGGCCTGCGTTCTGTAAATGATTCTGGGAGATGAAAAGACTTTTGTGGTCAGGATACGCTCATCATTATTATTTCCCATGCGTAAGTGAATACAATACGAACAACAGCGCTGAACAGATGACTACGGGATGATCTGGCATCTGTGTTTTTTTCGTAGAAGGTAGCTGGGCCCAAGGGACGCAATTGTATCAGATGGATAATACCTTTGGGGGCGCTGCTTTCTCCATAACAAGGTGTTCTCACTTTGATGCTTCATAATTAACATGTTTATACCGTTACAAAAAAAGTATGGTAATATCTTTCAATATGGCATGTGCAGTCCAGGGGATATCTGCAAATGGTTTGCAATGTAATGTTATGTACTGTTATCTGTACGCCCATCATGACCTGGTATGGTTGGAAGGGACAGGGTTAACCACCTTGTTCCTCCTCTCTTGGCAGGAGTGGGCTGGTCAAACCTTCTGTTTAGAGGGGGAGATCTACTCTAGAGAGTGAAGAGGGAGAAAGCAAGTCCATGTGCTCCTTCTCCTTGGGCTTCAGGATCCGGAGACTAACAGATCTCTGTCAAAGTTATTGCTTCTGCTACAGCAAGAAAGAGAGAAGGGAAGAAGAACTTAGAATCTGCATGGCCAAACATAGGGGTCAGCAAGGTAACCTGTGACTACCAGACTTTGCTGCTTGAGGGGGATTACAGTTAAGACACCCATCACACTTAACCATGTCCTGGCCAGACCTGCCTCTAAAAAACCTGTATCCCACAGTGCACACTACAGCCATAATTGCCAGATTATAGTTTTTTTGAATCAGAGATAGTCTTTATTTGCATAAAATATAATATACAACAGGTATACAGAATTCCAGTCTGTAATTAACATTGTATTCATACAGAATAATTGACAAGAGTTTCATACAGACAATAAATGCCAATATTATTAACCATGTAATACGCACTGGATTTTTCATTTTGTATATAAGAACCAAACACCCCTGCCCACCCCGCCCGCCCGCCCAAACCCATCCCCCCCTCCCATCCCTCCTCCCCCCTTCCCAGATACTGAACATAACTGGCAGATAGAAGACCAAATTGAAACATCACTAAGCACATCCAACAGGTATGCGGAGAGGCTAAACTATAAAGTCGCACATTTCATTGCCCAAGCCTGCAAACAGGCGACCACAATCTGGTTCTTTGGAGATATCATTAGGATAGGGTTCCCTCTCATATCCCATAAGGTCTACTGGCCGTTCAGAGCCTAAGTCACTGAGCAAGCATTACTGTAGGCCAAAATCCCCCAAAGTATCTCAATCACCTAAGCCTAACCCCGGTTAGCTGGTCTTTCAAACATTCTCTCTGTAACGCCTGAGAAGCCAAACCTGGGGCCTCTAACCAGCCCTGCCATACCTTCATGAACTTGGAGGGGCACCTTCGTTTCAAGCCAGATTATAGTTGATAGCCAGAGATTCTAGAGAGAGAGAGAGAGAGATACTTTAGCAAGATAGCATACCCTGAGTGCCATTATTTACCACTTTCCTAACCTCCATACCTCGCTATGTGGGAGAGATTTACACTGTGTACTGATTATTGTTGGATGTACTACAACTCCTATTTTGTACTCAAGTAAAAAGATATTTTAATTCTTCTACCTCTGGCCTGGTTTTCTGAATCCTACGCATACGCTGACCACTGCACTACTACACCTCGCATCAGGTACCCATAAAACCACCAACATCAAGAGAACCCTCAGGAGCCCAAACTACAGGGAGCACCCCAAGGGAAGAAAAGGTCTGCCATACATTCAATGCATCGGCACTAGGAAGCAACTGCCCCAGGGAACCAATGTGACACATCCTATAGTCAGAGCCACTCCCATCTTCCACTCCAGCTCCTCAAGGTCTCGTTGCACATGTGAATGGAGACTTACATACAAAACATAAGCAAGACAGCTAACTTTGCTATGGCTGCTCTGTTCTCCATCTATCTGAGGAGGTTGCATTGTGTAGCCCCCAGCCTATAGACTACAATGTATTATGGCTATAGAATACTTACCAACATTGTATTTGGTAAATCAGGGCATGTAAGCTCTACCCCTAACCCACCAGGACCTCCTGCTTAAGGGGATAAGCCCCATCCATTTTCAGTCCGGGACAGCACAAATTTACCAGGGACTGTCTCTGAAAATTAGGGACAGTCCTTGAAAATTCGTTACTGTTGGCAACTGTGCTATAGGCAGCAGGTCCAATGGTTGTCTTCTAGTAGTCTAGCCAGTGGCCTAAGGCAGAGGTGCCACTTACAACCAGGTCCAAGATGCTACAGAATAGGACTAGAGCACTTTCTGCAGGCACTGTGGAAGCACTGTCTAGTAGGCGCAACTCCACCATAATTTGTAGAGTGGTCTGAAAACAACCATACAATGTGAAAACTATGTTTCGGTGCACCCCCTGCAAAATCTGCAAGCAAGACAAGGGGATGCAGCGTCAGACAAAGAAGTCCAATGGCCAAGGAAGCTGTGCATTGCCCAAAGCAGTTTTCATGTGGACTCTGCATAGATTTTTCCAGCAGCGTGTCAAAATCTCGTTCACTTTGTTGGTACCGTAATATGTGGTAAATTTTCCACCCTCAAAATCCAGACCTAACACTCGTCTTCCTTCATGTGAACGTACCTTAAATACGTCAAGTAATCACTATTATTAGGAAGGTTCTCTGGATTGTGTGAGTTCGTCTGCAGGACAGGTACAGTCGTAGAATCCGAGCAGTAAATAAGATCTCTCATCTTGGTGACTCAGACAGAACGAAAAACTCGTTTAGGGTAGAAATCTGAGAACCAGTGAGGCTGGGTTGTTGCTAGGTGCATGAAGATCTCGCAGGATATGTATCCGGCAGACGAGGGATTTGAGGCGAACAGGTGATTTAAAGAGCAAGTCACAAAGACTGGAATTTCGAGTCAGTTCTTGGAGTGTGGAATCTGCAATTACTAGTCCCTCCAGGGATCTTGGAAGACTGTTGTGTTGCCTCCCTAAAAGCAAACATAGTGAAAGTCTGTTACTTACAGCAAGTAGTCACCCCTCTCAGTGGAAGGATGAGATAATCCACACCAAATCTGCACCAAAAACTGCACAAAAACCGCAGACGTTTTTTTTGGCTCTTTTGGTGCAGATTTCATGTCGATTTTCGTCATACCGCCCACGCTTGGTCAAAAATGCTGGTCTTAATAAATGACCCCCTTAGGGTTCATTCACATATTGTGGTCGTTTTGTGGTTTTTGCTGCATTTTTCCTGTCAAAACCATTACATGAATAAAATAAATAAATAAAATAATAAATACATTTTTGGAAGCATTGTGGCAAATAAAGAAATTCAAGGACTCCATCTATACAGTTGCTTGTCCATGAGATTTTGGTGGTTGCTACTAGTGGTTATCTTGAATTAGCGCACACATACTAATCAATCTGAGCACTGAGATTTGGGCATCACGGATGAGGCGTTCCCGACTGGCTCCAGTGTGTGTAATCTGCTGTTTGCTGTACGGCCTCACCCAGGGACTATTCCATGTCAGCTAAATCAACATTGTGACTGTAAAGTTCTTAAGGACACATCATCTTAATAACGCTTACAGAGGAGTAAATGACCGGCCATGTGGAATGGGTGGCGTCTAAGCAAGTGACTACCCATTCATTACAGACTTACCTGAGTCATCATACCTTGACTGCTCGATTCACCTGCTGCAAAATGGCAGAGCATCCTGGAAAGTAAATGCTGGTCTTAACGATGTACCAAAAAGAAGCAAATATAGGAAGACCATGTAATGTCTACAAGTTCAGCTTATCAACCGTGAACTAACAGATAAAACTACACTGTACATGCAGATAGTGATGCACTGCTCTACAGGCTGTGGGGATGGGATGGCTTCTTGCTTACCTTACAAATCATTGTAAGTCAATGGGCTCCTGATCCGTCTTTTTCTGAAATGACAAAAACGTATCAGGCACCACTAGCGTTAATATTTTCCAGTATTGAGATCCGTCATCGGGTCTCAATACCGAAACAAAACGCGTCAGTTTTGTCTCCATTCATTGTCAATGGGGACAAAATGTAACTGAACAGAACGGAGTGCTCCAAAATGCATTCCGTTTCGTTCTCATACCGAAGAGCATGCTGCGGTTTGCTTTCCATCCTGGGATGCGAAGCAAAACGGATCCATCATGACCCACAATGCAAGTCAATGGGGACAGATTTGTTTTCTCTGACACAATAGAAAACGGATCCGTCCCCCATTGACTTTCATTGGAGTTCATGACAGATCCGTCTTGGCTATGTTAAACGGATGCAGATGGTTTTATTATCAGTAACGGAAGCGTTTTTGCTGAACCATGCCGGATCCAGCAAAAACGCTAGTGTGAAAGTAGCCTTACAGTAGCCCCACACATGTCACACAGTACATACACACAGACATATACACATACAAATACATACTTACATTCTCCCGGATGGTCTCCACAGCGCAGGAGGAGCAGGACAGCACGCACATAGGACGATTCCCCACAGCGCCCTCTGCTGGGCGCCGGGTGGAATAGTCCTATGTGTGCGCAATTCCTGCTCCTCCTGAGCTGTGGAGACCTGCCAGGAGCATGTAAGTATGTATGTGTATTTGTATGTGTATATGTATGTGTATGTTTATGTGTATGTCTGTATGAGTGTATGTATGTATGTGTGTATGTCTGTATGTGTGTATTGTGTGTATTGTGTGTATTGTGTGTATGTGTGCAGGTGACGGATCCGTCATGAACTCCATTGAAAGTCAATGGAGGACAGATCCGTTCACCATTGTATCACACCAAACGGATCCGTCCCCATTGACTTTCATTGGGGGTCATGACAGATCCGTCTTGGTGCAGATGCCTGGACCGGAGAGCAAACCGCAGCATGCTGCGGTTTGCTCTCCGGTCTGAAGATGGAACGGAACACTTTTAGGAGCATTCCGTTGTCTTCAGTTCAGTTTTGTCCCCATTGACAATGAATGGGGACAAAACTGAAGTGTTTTATTCCAGTATTGAGCCCCTATGACGGAACTCAATACCGGAATTATAAAATGCTAGTGTGAAAGTAGCCTAAATTGTATCTTTGTCTTCATCCATTTCCGTCTAATGAAATGAACAAAGAAACTGGTGTGGAATATTTGTGGAAGGCTTTGTCCGTTATCTGATAGACCGGACAAAGAAGACGTGTACAAAGGATTGTCCTATTTATTCGATGACCTCTAAATGAGCAAGGAGTTGTTTGGAAATATGCATACAAGAGAGTTAGGATGCATTTACACAAACAGATTATCTGACAGATGTTGTGACCAATCATTGGTCAGAAGGGCGTTAAGGCCAGGTTCACATCTGCGTTGGTAGATCCGTTTTAAACGGATCCGTTATAACGGATCAGTCTAAATGGAAGCAAATTTGCTGTATTTTTATACGGATCCATCGAACAGAGCCGTCAAAACGGAAGCTCAATTTCTCTTATTTTAAAAGGATCCGTCCTAATAGCAGAACAAAGTGTTATTTACACATCCGTTTTGATCTTGTGTTTGTTCTATCTATTGCGCGTGTGTGAAAAGAAAAACGGATCAGTTAAATGCAAGCAGCATTTTTTTTGTCCTGCAGCGGAAAGGATGCAAATGGAGGCATCCTGACATACATTTTTTCTATTCTTTTGAACAGGCATAGTACTGGAAACATTTTTTTTTCCGTTTTTCTATCCCTGAGAAGAGCGGAAATTCCAACGCAGATGTGAACTCCCCCTTACACACACAGATCTTTTGTTATATACACCTTTTGGTCCGATTGGACAGAAATTGGTCAGAAAATCTGTTAACATTGTCTGCATGAGGTAGATTCTGATTTATTGTGAATCAAAGAACTGGCCACTCTAGAGTCCATAATAATACTAGTAACGCTTGTTAGCGATTATCTGGCGGTGTAAATGTACCGTCGATTACCCAATGAACGAGCAAAACCTTTGTTCATCAGGTAATTGTATCTCAAAAGATCATTGTTTCCCAGTGGCAGATCGGGAAACAGCGAGACAATATGGGGAAGAGCGATGGCATGGAAGGAACATAGGGAGAATAAGCTGTTGGTTTTTTCGTTATAGGAAAGAATACAGGTAGAATAAGGTATTGATGATAGGAAAATGAGAAACATTATTCTGAATACAGGTAAAATTGAATAGGTGTTATATAAGAAGGGTTATATGGCTACCTGATGGTCAGTTATAAGTAAGATAATGTTAAAAGGGCGAGTGTTTAAACAGATAAGGATGGATAATTAGCTTAATATAGCCTAACCAATGGTATTATGGTTAATTGAGGTAATTGTTACAAAGTAACTCTTTCCTGGTATTTTAGTAAACACAGGTGCGTCTTATAGGCAGAAAAATACGGTATGTGTGACCTCACCCTAATGCCTTTTTTTTTCCATAGGACGTCATTAAAATATTAGATAAATTAGCAAGAAAGATCTGTCCTTGAGGAATCATAAGACAGATCCTTTTTGCTATTGCTTATAATAAATATTAAAGGGCTTATCCGACACTAACAAATGTCCACCCATATGCCCGGGTCCCTCACACTGATTCTACTTACCTGGCTCCCCGCTCCCCGCACCGCTCCTGATCCCCACACCGCGTTGCTGCTTTTCCCCTTGCGCAAATGAAAACGTCCAGTGTTGGGGGGGAGCAGCCAATGGCAGGAGGGGACGGGGATGAGCCTTCCTAGCGTCACCCACGATACTAGGAAGGCTCATCCCCGTCCCCGCCTTCCATTGGCTGCTCCCCCCTGACACCGGATGTTTTCATCCTCGCACGGGGAGAAGCAGCAGCGGCGGTGTGGGGACCAGGAGCGGCGCAGGGAGCGAGGAGCCAGGTAAGTAGAAACAGTGTGAGGGGTCCAGGCATATGAGGGGCATTTGTTAGTGTCGGACAACCCCTTTAACAGTACTGCAAAGTAAAAAAACTCGAAACACATGCCATTTTTTTTACATGCATTTTAAAAATGCTGAAGAAAAAGTGTGTGTTTATGAAGGATCACTTACATCCACAGTGTAGTTTGATGCGTGATGGCCAGTGGCGTAGCTATAGGGGGTGCAGAGGTAGCAGTCGCTACCGGGCCCAGGATCCTGAGGGGGCCCAAAGATCCTTGTACCTCATAAGAAGACACAAAAAGCACTGAGGGAAGGGGGCCCAAGCTGAACTCTTGCACCAGGGCCCATGAGCCTTTAGCTACACCCCTGCTGATGGCATAATATTTTATGAAATTGCATTATGAGCATTTTCCTAATGTAATGCAATTATTTAAATAGCTTCCTTTACAAGTGGGAGTAATTCCAATAATATACCCACAAGGCTGCCAAGAGATCAGATTCCCCTCGGCTTCCCTGCAGGCAGTCTCAGCCGTCTCTGGCAGGCAGCAGAACATCCTCTATCAGGAGGGCATTGACAAACACTGGCCATAAGACACCAAATGTCGCGAATGCAACGCAATAATGTCGAACCTGAATTACATCAACCCCTGCAGTGTTATATCAGATCACTCCTGATTGTGAAAGGAACATTTCTGCTGAAAGCATTAGGCTTGAGAATTTTCGATAATGCAATCCCGAGTGTAATAATTAAAGTGAAATCCCTCTCCCTTTAAAGGGCATCTGTCAGCAGATTTGTACCTATGACACTGGCTGACCTGTTACATGTGTACTTGGCAGCTGGAGGCATCTTTGTTGGTGCCATGTTCATATGTGCCCGCATTGCTGAGAAAAATTATGTTTTATTATATGCAAATGAGCTTCTAGGAGCAACGGGGGCGTTGCCGTTGCACCTAGAGTCTCAGTTCTCTCTGTAACTGCTGCTCCCTCTGCATTTTGATTGACAGCTCCAGGAGTGATGATATTTACACTGCCTGACCCTGTCAAAGTGCAGAGGGTGCAGCAGTTGCAGAGAGAGCTGAGCCTCTAGGTGTAATGGTAACGCCCCCGTTGCTCCTAGAGGCTCATTTACATATATTAAAACTTCATTTTTCTCAGCAATGCAGGCACATATGAACATTGGGCCAACACAGATGTCTTCAGCTTCCAAGTGCACATGTAACAGGTCAGCCAGTGTCATAGGTACAAATCTGCTGACAGATGTCTTTTAAAACATATTTAACAGGGATCAGCAACCTTCGGCACTGCAGCTGCTGTGAAACTCCCAGCATGCACACTTACTCTGCTATTCTTTTAACTCCCATAGAAGTGAAAGGAGGATTCTGGGAGTTGTAGTTTCAGAACAGCTGGAGTGCCGAAGGTTGCTGATCCCTGATATATAATGTATAGACTAGATGATAGACTAGGCAACATCCCATTGATACAATCTAACTTACAAAATTGTAATACAGGAAAGTGTGTATCATAGCACAAACCCTGAGTCTACATGTCTTTCTGAACATTTACATACTGAATGTACATTATAAAAAAAGCACATCATTACATATGACATCTATTCAGTCATCCATAGATTTCATCAACATAACACAACATAAACTACACTCCGCTCATTTGTAACTCTTTTATTTCCTTCTCTATACATTATTTTGCTATTTTTTCCCTCCTCCTGATTATAGTGGAATTGGCAGTTACCATGACAACTCCTTTTATCGTATTATGAGTGAATGCCGTTGCCGTTCTACCAATTAAATGAAGATTTTCTTTTTTATTTTATTTTCATATGCAATTACTAGTACAAAAAATATCAGTTCAGATGTTTGTGGGAGAGGATGGTAAGAAAAACTACTCAACAAAAGCACAAAAAGGCAGACAAATATTATACTATGCACAAACGTATCATTTCTACGGAGGTTACTAGAATCGTAGAGTGCGCAGTGATGTATGGATTACAGCACAGCATAAAAAATGTAAAGTCAAGATGTAAATTGTCACAATTATAAGAGGTCGGCTTTCTGGACAGTGCTATGATCAGGACAACCTCTATCAATACGCCCTATAAACTTCATAGAGTGGGGCCACCCACAATCGTAGTCAGGAAGCAAGCTGAGGTCAGGGCAGCAGTGAACAAGCAAGCCAGTAAACAGTCCAAAGGTCAGGGGTCAGTCCAAAGGCCCCTTTGAAGTAATCATTGGGTTGAGACAGGAATGACATGCATTTTTTTTTTCATAAAGGCATATACCTTTAAAGCCATTCATGACTTAAAGGATATGGACAACTATGAGAAAAAATTTTTCCCATTATTATATTTTACTCATTTTGGGCTAAAAAGGTTTTCTTCAGTTGGTCTTTATCAACGTTTTCAACAGCTTTCACTTTCAGCACATCTGCAAACTATTGTTTCCCCCTTCATAGTGAATCCAGCAGGGAGCTGCTTAGATCAGGGATGCTCAACCTGCGGCCCTCCAGCTGTTGTGAAACTACAACTCCCATCATACCCTGATGTAGGCTGATAGCTGCAGACTGTCCGGGCAGTGGCGGACAATGTGTAGCAGTGGCGTACCATCAATGGAGGCCCTGGTTGACCCAGGTTTACTACCTTTACATGGGCAGATTATCGGGAACAAGTATTCGTAGTAACACTTGTTCTTGATAATCTGTCTGACATAACCTGCCATAATCTAACGCCATCTTTAGGATTAGGAAATCTGGGCTCTTAACTTTCCGATGTGAAAATACTGGATTTCTTTATTGCAGCCACCACTAGAGGAGCTCAGATGAAACCTTTGAGTAATTACAACCTACAAAAAACAACAAGTCCACTAAAGCTCATAAATATAATCTTTATTGAAAAAATTCATAAAATATACATTAAAAGAGGATAAGGATAGAGAGTTCACAAAAAAGTGTGACTCCCCTGGACCAACCCAGACCTCTGCAAAACATATTAGGGCAGTAAAATGACATCTGATTTAAACTGTCATAACAAACAGTAGAAAGAGGTACACTCATAGTTTGAGGAAAAGTAAATACTACTATAGTCATCCCCAAAGAAATGAGACAAACATTCTCATGTCTATTATAACCTGTGCACCAAAGGTAACTAACATATCAAATATAGACAGCATAGTACGATGTCCCTAAGTACAAAAAGACTTACCCACAGAGGAAAAAAGTCAGTCCAGGAGAGCCACACACCCCAACGCACGTTTCGGCCCCACGCCTTCCTCTGGGGGTGTGGCTTTCCTTATTAGTAGTGGGTATATATAGTGAAGACCATCCAATCAGTGAAGTCAAATTATAATTCTAAAATTCAATATACCTGTATGTTTACGCCCAAAACAGCATCTGCACCGGAAGAACGTCACGGTCACGTGGTGGCCAGTCACGCGACCGCGCGTCCTCACGCTATTCAAATGTGCCGAGAGGCATCCGGCATTACGCAGCGGACACGTGATAGCCGGTCACGTGACCACGCGCATCCCGGATACCAAGATGCTAACGATACCTCTGAGGACAGCCGCGGTCATGTGATAAAAAAGACCACATGATCGCAGCAAAATACTCAAATAAATATTATATATATCGGATGGATAGGCTGCATTATATAGAACAAAGAGAGATTAGTGGAATAGGGAACTAACATATGAATATGTTAAAGTGCTATGTGCATATCACCGTTAAGTCAAAAATATATACAAATAATCATAGTGTGCTATACAAAAAAATTCATTTATACAAGAATAAAAATGTGAATAAACATAAGTACATTAGAAAAATTATTATTACATGATAATACATGTACTAGTGATCATATACTAAACAATTAAAAACAAAGCAGTGATTACATAGTGAAAAAACATAAAAAATAAAGACATGATTACCAAAAAATATGACATTATAAAAAATTGCATAATAAATATATCGTGAATATTCATATAAATTATATATTCACGATATATTTATTATGCAATTTTTTATAATGTCATATTTTTTGGTAATCATGTCTTTATTTTTTATGTTTTTTCACTATGTAATCACTGCTTTGTTTTTAATTGTTTAGTATATGATCACTAGTACATGTATTATCATGTAATAATAATTTTTCTAATGTACTTATGTTTATTCACATTTTTATTCTTGTATAAATGAATTTTTTTTGTATAGCACACTATGATTATTTGTATATATTTTTGACTTAACGGTGATATGCACATAGCACTTTAACATATTCATATGTTAGTTCCCTATTCCACTAATCTCTCTTTGTTCTATATAATGCAGCCTATCCATCCGATATATATAATATTTATTTGAGTATTTTGCTGCGATCATGTGGTCTTTTTTATCACATGACCGCGGCTGTCCTCAGAGGTATCGTTAGCATCTTGGTATCCGGGATGCGCGTGGTCACGTGACCGGCTATCACGTGTCCGCTGCGTAATGCCGGATGCCTCTCGGCACATTTGAATAGCGTGAGGACGCGCGGTCGCGTGACTGGCCACCACGTGACCGTGACGTTCTTCCGGTGCAGATGCTGATTTGGGCGTAAACATACAGGTATATTGAATTTTAGAATTATAATTTGACTTCACTGATTGGATGGTCTTCACTATATATACCCACTACTAATAAGGAAAGCCACACCCCCAGAGGAAGGCGTGGGGCCGAAACGTGCGTTGGGGTGTGTGGCTCTCCTGGACTGACTTTTTTCCTCTGTGGGTAAGTCTTTTTGTACTTAGGGACATCGTACTATGCTGTCTATATTTGATATGTTAGTTACCTTTGGTGCACAGGTTATAATAGACATGAGAATGTTTGTCTCATTTCTTTGGGGATGACTATAGTAGTATTTACTTTTCCTCAAACTATGAGTGTACCTCTTTCTACTGTTTGTTATGACAGTTTAAATCAGATGTCATTTTACTGCCCTAATATGTTTTGCAGAGGTCTGGGTTGGTCCAGGGGAGTCACACTTTTTTGTGAACTCTCTATCCTTATCCTCTTTTAATGTATACTTTATGAATTTTTTCAATAAAGATTATATTTATGAGCTTTAGTGGACTTGTTGTTTTTTGTAGGTTGTAATTATCTCTTTAAGTCTGATGCTCACTGAATAGGGGCTATATATATGGTTTTGATTATCTTCTATGTGTGTAATTTTTGTTCTTTGAAACCTTTGAGTACAGCTTTCAGAAATTCCTATGTACAGAGCTCCCCCTAGTGGTGGCTGCAGGCAGTCAACTTTGTAATGGAAAGGAAGCCGGAGATTTATTAGTGTATTATTAGTGTATTTATGCCATTTGTCTGGAGTAAATACTCTGAGAGATACGGTGGTCAGAATAAGAGATAGCTGAAAGAAATCATCATGGTGGTCTGGTCCGAATGGAGAAGATGAAGAAAGAGAATGTCTGTCTTTAATAGTAGGGCTGGAGGGAAAGGGTTAGGTTGAGAGTTTGGCATGGGGGGGGGGGGGGGGGTTCCATTTCAATTTTTGCCTCAAGCAGCAGAAAGGCTATGTGCTTCCCTGCCCCTGGCCACAAAGCACTGAGGGAAGGGGGGCCCAAGCTAAACTCTTGCACCAGGGCCCATGAGCCATTAGCAACACCTCTGCTAATAGACTAGGTCTCACAGTGACATGGACATTATTCACTTCTACATTGCACTGAATGCACTGAAAAAATGGAAAATGTTCCTGGTAAATATGGGGGTAAATGGTCTTGAATTGGTGAAAGAGCCCTACAGTTTTGGCACCTTAACAGCTGGTGTGTCCAGGTTGTCTGAAGCTACATAGAGGTGGTCCTGACACCATGCTAGGAGCACCACATTTATGCAGCTGCGTTTACCTATTGCTCTCGATCCTCATTGAATGGACCCCCACTGTTCTGTTAATATGGGGGAGGGGATATTTTAGTGACCGTTTCACCAGGCACAAGTCCTGTGGATGTCACACAAATTGCTGACACTTGTCTTATGCAATGGACAATGTAAAAAACAGTTACTCGTAATTGCTCTCTATGCTGCACAGTCTGACACATGAGACGATGCGGATTTTGTAATATATAAGTGACTTTCTCTGCAATCTCTTAAAGGGACATTAAAGAGCTTGTCTGGTTTCTTGAGTAAAATGGACAACCCATGGGATCTGTCTACAAAATAAAAAAAGAACTGGTAAGTACTTACCTGACAGATTCTGTGCCACAGTTCTCCCGGGCTAGGCTCTATTTACATGGCTGCAGCGGTGACGTTACATCAACAACACATGACTGCTGCAGCCAATCACCAGCCCTGTCTGGGGCATCACTGAGGACAGTGATTGGCTGTAGCGGTCACCAGTTCTTGACGTGATGTCATCAGTGCAGCTGGGGAAATAGAGCCTGTCCGGGAGAACCGGGATCTGTCAGATAAGTACGGATCCAAGCCGATTTGAAGGATTCTCAAACATCAAGATGATTGGCACACACACAAATCTGGTTATAAAGGCCAAAAAGTATATTGTGTATATTAGTATATTAGTGTTTATTAATCAAATAGTAGGAAATAGAATACCAATAACACTGATAGGTATATAAAACTCAATGGGGGAGATTTATCAAACTGGTTAAAGGAGAACTGGGTTAGTTGCCCATAGCAACCAATCAGATTCCAGCTTTCATTTTCCAAAGCAGCTGTCCAAAATGAAAGGTGGAATCTGATTGGTTGCTAGGGGCAACTAAGCCAGTTCTACTTTACACCAGTTTCATAATCTCCCCCAATGAATTACTATATAATATCGCTAGTAGATGACATAAAAACCTACATAAAAGATGTAAATATGCAGGGCCGTCGTAATAAGAATCAAGATAAAAAGCAGCTAAATGGTCTATTAAGAATCCATAAAAAATCCATAAAAGTCCATAGAAAGCTAGGGTTGTATGGTAACCAGATGATTGATCATGTCTGGGTGTGAATAGACCAATTGTAATATAGCAAACAGCTGATTAATTGGAGATATTTCTCTACCGGCACTTTGGACTATAGTTTGCATCCTCTTATGGCTATTACACTCACATATTACTGAAACCAGTGGTGAAACTCACACTACAGGTAGGGCTGCCACCTGACTGGTAAACCACCTGTCTAGCCAGTATTTGTGTGAAGCGGCCGGTGTCATTTTTTTTTTTAGGCCCATTGAAGTGCTAGTATTTTTCCTGCACTGCTTAGGAGTCCCTGCTCTGTATCCACATATGGAGTCAGTGCTATGACAATGAAGGGGGAGTATCCCCAAGCAGTGTCAGTATGCTTGGGGATACCCTTTTAATATTTCAATTTTATTCCGTCCCTACTTTTAAATTGTTACTGCTGGGTCTGGAACTAACACTCTAAGCAGTGAGCCAAAGAGCCCAATGCTATTGATAGGGGGATTTTCTCTGACTAAAAATATCAATAGGATCAATTGGACTTGGAGACAGGTGGTGGGAGTCTTCCAGTCCATACCCTTCCACTACAGGTTTTGTGGTTAGCTGAGGAGCTTGCAGGTAAGGCCTGCTATTGTAATCACGGAGGGCTGGGGGCCACAAGGCTGAGGAAGCCTGATCGGTTGGTCTCAGCCAGGAGGGCTGAGGGGCCGCAAGGCTTTGTATAGCCTAAAGTTTGGGGGGCCCAGCGTCGGAAAGAGGGTCGCACGGTCAGAGTCAGGAGGACTACTGGACCATCTCCCCCCAAAGGTGCTGGTGAGGTCACAGCCAGGAGGAGCATATATATCATATATATATATATCAGTATAATATATGGGTGTTTTTTTTTTTTTTTTTTTACAGGATAAAAGTACAAGTATAATTTTATAGTTTTAGTAATTGCAAACATCAAATGACGGAAATCAACGCCACCTGGCGATCAGCACTAACTATAAAATGAATATCTCCTGATGGACCTCCCTGGCTATAAAATGAACACCTCCTGATGGACCACACTGACAATAAAGTGAATACCTCTTGATGGACTGCACTGACTATAAAGTGAATATCTCTTGACAGACCACACTGACTATAAAATGAATACCTAATGTTGGACCGCACTGACTATAAAGTGAATACCTCTTGACGGACCCCACTGACTATAATGGGTGCCAAGAAGACGCATGTTGAGCTATTCTGTCTCATATTTTTGACTGAATCCCCCAATACAGATGTGGCAAAACCTAACTTTTGTGCATGTAATCATCCCCCTAATTCATAGTATACTTGCCCTCTGATGGTCTTGTAACTTTGCAGATAGATGCCAACAATGACACTAAGGCAGGCCATGCAATCTGCAGTTCTTTACTGAATAACAGTATGATCCGACAAATAACGTGACAGGTGAAACCAGCAGACAACTAACATGTCTCTTAAACTTCTATCTGTGAACAGTCTCCAGAAACAATATTCAGTTGTCAGGACAAGCACAGCAACGCAAATTAGTCAATATTTTACAGGATACAGTTAAAAGGTCCTTACACCAGGTGCCCTCTTAAATACTTGGTCCTCCCTTGAGTTTTATCATGCTGCTTCCCTGTTGGAGTCCACTTATCTGTTTTGGGACTGGTACATGGCTTGTTTCCTGGCTCTGTAATGCCACTTTAGCTTGCAGCTTTCTGCACCGTTCTTCCTCTCTGGATTGAGCAGGAAACACTTGGCGGCTAGCTTTGCCCACCTAGATCTGCAGGCACCTCTGTTTCTGGTATTTCTTTGTCCAGTACGCACACCAGACTCTCTGCTTACTGCAGTGTAGGAAATGTCCAGGCTCAAAAACCTTCCCCAGGTGTCTCCTAATACTTGGTTCCAGACCAAAGATCCAGACATTTACCATGAGATTACACTTAAAGAAGAACTCCCGCAAAAAATTGTATTCCATGTCCTGCTAGAAATGTATATGATGTAATCTGTAGTGAATGTCATTTTCTTATAACTGTATTTTTGACTTATATAATCCTGAAGTTTCTTATCTGTGTCATGTAACTAGGAATTAGACCCACCAACTCACACATAGACTTATGTGTGGACAGGAAGTCTAATTCTCTATGTATTCCTATGGGAGCCTCACTTTCAGTCTCATAGGAATGAATAGAGCAGTGACTGGCTTCCTGTCCTGGGTCAGTTGGAGGTCAGGGAGTTGGTCACATGACCCAGCTACAATAAGAAGAGACGTTATTACTCACAATTACATTCTCTGATAAGAAAATGACATTCACTACAGATGATATCATGCACCTTTCTAACAGGTCAGAGAATAAAAATTTTTGCGGGAGTTCTTCTTTAACAAACAGACATCAGTATAGTCTGCATGTTAACCCGGTCCACCTGTCCATACTGGATCTTTTACGTAAACCCTGCAGAGCGCTACCTGTTACATACTGCAGTAAGGGCGACTATCACTAGTAGATTTCTTAGAGATGGACAAAGTTTTTGTCAGAGCAGACATTTTCGCTGACCGACTGTACCATAAACTTTGCCTTCAATTCGTTTCACAAAACAGACCAGTATGACAAACCAGGGCAAACTGGACTCCTGCATAGGGTCGCATGGTTCAGGGGCAGCAGTGGAATAGGTGGAGGGGATGGATTGTATCTGGCTTTGTGGTTCTTTGCTTCTCCATAAAAACTCATTCATTACACTGTTCAGAACACGAGGGCAAGTCAGGATTTGTGGCTGCATTTTATATTAAAAATGACTGGAAAACATTAGTTGCATTAAAAAAAAGGCACCAAATTTGAAATATGATTAAATCTTTGGAAAGGAGGCAATTTCCACATGAAAAATTTCTGCACCATGTACCATGAGATTCCAAAAACGTTGCTGGCACTATATTACACTGCAGACTTTCTGCAAAAAAATTAGCATAAAAAACTTACATAAGGGTCCATTTACACGTCCGCATCAATGGGTCCGCATCCATTCTGCAATTTTGCAGAACGGGAGCGGACCCATTCATTTCAATGGGACCGCACTCAGTGTGCTGTCCGCATTCATAGTTCCATGACACCTATTCTTGTCCACAGCCACGGATGAGAATAGGCATTTCTATCATAGTGCCGGCCATATGCGGTCCGCAAAACACTTGTGGACATTTAAATGGACCCTAATACACATTTTGTGTATATACACTTAGGCTTCCTTCATAGAGGGGGATTTTTTTTAAAATGTCATGTATTTTATACTTTTTTTAATCCAGCATCCGTGTTCTGTCAGTAGTTTTTCATGGACCATTGGTAGGAGACGTGGATGACGTCTGTGTTTTTTCAAGACCCGTTGTAAAAATGCCTATTGTCTATAAGAATTGCCTATAAGAATAGGACCTGTTGTATCTTTTTTTGTGGGGCTGAGGAACGGACATACGGATGCAGACAGCACGTGGAGTGCTGACCACATTTTTTGCAGCCCCATTGAAATGAATGGGTCTGTATCTGATCCACAAAAAATGCAAAAATTCGGTTGCGTGAAAGGGGCCTAACATGGAAGCGTCCCATGCTGTAGCTTCATACTCTCTCTCTATTATTTTATATGTTTTAAAGGGTTATTCTCATTTTAGACAATGGGGGCATATCGCTAGGATATGCCCCCATTGTCTTATAGGTGCGGGTCCCACCGCTGGGACCCGCACCTATATCGAGAACGGAGCCCCCGAAGTGAATGAGGGCGCACTGCGCATGCGCAGCCGCCCTCCATTTATTTCTATGGGGCCGCCGAAAATAGCCGAGCGCTGGCTCGGCTACTTCCGTCGGCTCCATAGAAATGAATGGGAGCCGACCGCGCATGCACGGCCCGCTCCCATTCATTTCTATGAGCGGCGCGGAGAGCTGCGCCTGGTGGTGGCCGGACCCCCGGAAACCTGGGGTCCTCCAGGCGCAGCGCTCCCCGCTCCGTTCTGGCTATAGGTGCGGGTCCCAGCGGTGGGACCCGCACCTATAAGACAATGGGGGCATATCCTAGCGATATGCCCCCATTGTCTAAGATTAGAATACCCCTTTAATACTTTTTAAAATGTAAAAAAAAAAATCGGCGAAATCATGTATTCCTTGCATGTGGAAACAGACTTCTGCACCCACGATAACAATGTGGATCCACAAACTCCAGGAGGTGATGAGAATGGAGGATCTGTCCGCATCTTTATGACGCACAGATGCTAAGTTTTGGCAACACTGGATCACGTTTCAGGATTCTCAGGAATTTAAAGCTCTGGTAACTACTTAAACTGCAATACCGGAACATCAGAACCATATCATGGCAGTGTTTTACTAAAACGACATCTGTGCAAACACCACAGTAGATATATATATATATATATATATATATATATATATATATATATAATATAATTTTATTTTTTTTCCCTCCTCCCTCCCACTCCTTGTACCATTCACTCTGCTTATCTTTCTCTTCTTCTATTCTTTTCCTTCTCTCTTAACCTTTCTTAAATATGGGGAGTAATTCCCAATACACATTGACTTACCAGAGCTCAACATTGTTTGTACTATATACCCCTATAATTATAGGTAGTCTACAGTTTGGTATCGTTACTTTCCATTATAAGTTTACATATGGTCTATTGCACTCATAAACCTAACTATTATACCTGTTCAATACTAAGTGCAATAACTATCCTGTATGGGTCAAGTTATGTTCTCATTATTACGATATAATTGTCTGTCTATCTTTGCATATCTTTCTTCCAACCTAGGATGTAACCTTTCTCTTGTTTATTCTCTGGGACAGTCGAAGAGTCAATTGGACTTATTGGAAGATTAACGTTTTGTTACCACTTGTTGGAATGTTATTGTATTCCGATGACCATGCTGGCATTTATAACCTGATTTGTTGGGCTGCGTCCCTTCATTCCCTTTTCTATTGTTAAAAATATTATATAAAGAATTAAAAAAAAATGTAAAAAATTTTTTGGAGGGAGGTGTATTTTTTTCCAGTATATGTACCCCCATAGTTGGAAGAAAAAATTCCATGGCACTTCTGTAGATATGATGAAAAGGTGTCCTTTATTCACACATGTCAGGGCGATGTGTCAGTCCCCTCAGGTAACCATTTTCAAGCCCATAGTTGTATATTAGTACATTTCCATATATTAAATGCTAAAGAAAAAATATAATGAAAATTAATTTGACAACAAGCAGGCAGAAGTGAGACATTCCAAGGACGCTTCTAGAAATCCTGAAGGGAGCAATGGTCTGTGAGGGGCTTATAAAAAAAAAAAAGTTAAAAAAAATTGAGAGAACATTCTAGGACAGTCTGTCTTTAAGAGGCGTGGCTTTGTCGTGGAACACCATAGGAGGGGTGTGTCCATGGGCGGAGTCTTCCACGTCATCCTTGCCTGAGCGCTGTTTCCCAGCGTGCTTTGCGCTCGCTGCAGTTAGGCCACGTCCCCGGGCCACGTAGCTCGGCTCTCGCCATTTTAACGGATTGAAGTCAGCGGCTGCAGCGGCACAGCTCGTCTCCGCGGTCCCCGGGTCACCTCTTGCCCTCTCTTCTCCCCCCGTCCCGGTCACCGTAGCTCCCTTGTCCCGCAGCTTCTATAGCACAATGAACATCTTCAGGTTAACCGGGGACTTGTCCCATTTGGCAGCCATCATCATCCTGCTGCTGAAGATTTGGAAGACCCGGTCCTGTGCCGGTAAGTGATGCCTGGAGTTGGAGGTGGTGCCAGGCTGTGTGCCCCATCAGTGACTTTGCAGCCGTGCCCCGGGCTGGAGGTGCAGACTAGGATTGTGCCAGGGCTGCAGGGTTTGGGGATCACCCTTATTCATATGCTTTTATGTTTTTTTTTTTGTTTTTTTTTGTTGCAACTTGCTCCTTTTCCCCTCCTTATTTGCTTTCCAGAAGTCAGGCTGCAGTCTAAGTATCTGTGTGCACAGTGCCCAGGGCAGTGCCAACTGTGCCCTCCTCTGCAGGGAAAGTTTATGTAGGGATAGTCTGTATTCTGCAACTTGGGCATAGCCAATCACAGAGTCTGGATGCAGCTTTTATTACAGACCAAGGTTATGGGGTGACTTATTCTTGGTGCTATCAGGGTGTGCTCTATGATGCCCGGTGCCAACTGTGTCCTCCTCTTCAGGGAAAGTTTATGAAGGGATTGTCTGTATTCTGCAACTTGGGCATAGCCAATCAGAGTCTATGTATAGGCCAAGGTTACAGGGTGACTTGTGCTCTGTGATGCCCAGTGCCATCAGAGTGTGCCCTATGATGCCTGGTGCCAGCTGTGCCCTCCTGTACAGGGAAATTTTATGACGGGATAGTCTGTAATCTGCAACCTGGGCATAGTCACTGAGTCTGGGTGCAGCTTTTATTACAGACCTAGGATATGGGGTGACTTATGCTAGGTGCTATCAAGGTGTGTTCTTTGATGCCTGGTGCCAGCTGTGCCCTCCTCTACAGGGAAGTGTAGAGTCTGTATTCTGCGACTGGGCATAGCTGGTCACTTACTGAGTCTGGGTGCTTTTTCTTATTATAGGCCAGGATGACTTGTGCTGTTATGCCCAGTGCTAGTGGGTTGTGCTCTGTGCCCAGATTTGCCCTCCTCCACATGGAAAGTTTATGAAGGGATAGTCTGTAATCTGCAACCTGGGTGTAACCAATCACTGAGTCTGGGTGCAGCTTTTATTGTAGGCCAGGGTGACTTGTGCTGTTATGCCCATTGCAGGCAGGTTGTGCTCTGTGATGCCCGGTGCCAGCCTCTGCAGGGGAAAGCGTACGAAACGACAGTCAGTAATCTGCAACCTGGGCATAGCAGATCAAGCTGTGTGTAGCTTTTATTATAGGTCAAGGTTACGGGATGACATGGGCTCTGTGATGCCCGGTGCCAGCAGGTTGTGCTCTATGATGCGCAGTGTCAGCGGGTTGCACCACTCGATGCACTTTTCATCCCAAGTTAATTATTTTTATGTTAAAGTTAACGTGATCGTTTCACAATCTTTACTGTTGACTTCTATCGGCGTCGCACCACTTGCCGTAACTTCTGGTGACTGCCGCGGGTCCTGTGGCTGTAGGGTGCTGTGTAGCCCGCACGCCCTTCGCTGCAGTTTCCCCTCATCGTGAAGATGTCTTCGCTTCCAGACGCCTTCACGTGCACAGATATGATCACGTCAAATTCTTCACGGTAGATGCCAATCTTGGAAATCCTAGCTGAGGCTCTTCCCAGTCCTGTAGGCACTGGCGACATAGTTGCAAATAAATAGGTGAGGGAAACCCTGAGCAGGATGGGAGTAGTTGTCCTTCTATTTCTCGGTGCATGTGCTGGAAGGCAATGAATCAGTGCCTGCTGTAAATGATGGGCTCCGGCTCAGCGTGTGTGTGGATCTGACGTGGCAGCCGGCTTGTGAGGCGTGGTGAGAGGTCCCGTTATTACATGTCAGCTCTTAACCCCTTCCCCCCCCTCAGCCCATTTGAATAGTGGAGGGAGTCCCATTACTACCCAGGACTTGGAATCCTTCCAGATCAGGGCCAGATAGAGGGTGACAGTTAGTTTTGAGCCGTAGGGCAGACGGAGGAGGATGCGGCCACATCATCACCTCTCTTATTGGCTCCCGGTTGCCTACCTGCTGTCGGGTTACGGTGTATTCAGGGCAACCACTGCTTGTTGTGTGGCCATGGGATACAGACTGCTGCGGTTTATTGTATCATATGTATTCAATAAAGTCAAAAATATATATATTTGTATATTCAATAGTGAGTGGAGATTTTGGGAAATTAAGTACCGTATAGAGGTGACTGAACATACCGTAAATTATTCCCCCTCCTGGAAGTGGCTTTGTACGTGGTGTGTGTTTGTTTTTTTTTGGCAGGTTCATGATTTCTTCTTCTCCATTGAGAATCTGTATTTCAAGAATCCTTAAAGGGGTTGTCCAGCACTGACATGTTCTTTATAAATCCTCCCCTCCCTAGACCGGTGAAAGGATGCACATTTACCTGCTCCGTTTTGGCTTTGTGCGTCCACCTCTTCATTGCGCCTAGGTCACTTTGTGAAAAGTTTGGGCATGAATGGGGCGGTCCCATGCAAGCTGCAGCCAATGACTGGCCTCAGCAGTGAAGTATAACCAAGCGGTATATCACATGCTTCTTGGGGACACATCACTGCAGGGGCCAGTGATTGGCTGCAGTGGCGCACATGACCTTGTCCATGCCAGGAGTTCACATGCAAGGACCAGAATGCAGTAGCGGTGGACCAGTGAGCAGGTAAGTGCACTTCCCTTTACAGGACGGCAGGCGTGGTATTAAAAAAAAAAAAAAAAAACCTAGTTTGTATTGGACAACCCCCTCTATAGGGGCATTTCACTTTTGGTAAAAATGTGAAAAAAAGTTACCAGTTAAAATGAGTCATGTTTTATCCTCCTCTGATAAAATGTTTCTTCCTTAATCATATCTGTTTCTGGGAAAGCTGGGTGGCGACCAGTATTGCTTATGTTATAACTTCAAGCTGGTTCTCTCAATCTTAGGTCCCATTTATACGGTCCCTGTCCTTTTGATGTCAGTGTTTCATCAGTGATAACATTCCTGGAGGGTGGATTTTTGGTCCAATCTTTGCCTTCCTCACGTCATCTGCTTTCAGAAATAGCATCTGTTTCCAGTCTTTGGTTTTCACTGACCCATTGACTTCCATGGGCGTTTTTGTGTGTAAATCAGACCACGGTAGCGCATGTCGCTGTTTTTCTACTGACTCATTGACTACTGACAAATGACACACCAGAGCAATTTGGGCTCGCCCAGTGCCCGCGAGTCTCTATCCTTAAAGCATACCTGAGCATTCAAAAAAAAAAAAAAAAAAAAGGTTTACATAATGGCTGTGCTTCTTTGTACAAACTTAACTTTGAAGGAAAAGTTATGTTTGGGCTTCCCTAAATTCTCTTTTAGCCATAGTATTCCCTGTTTCAGCTGCACAGCTAGATGCATTTCTCTCAGAAGCAATGGGTGTCTCCCTCACTTCCTTTACTTCACTGAAAAAAGCCAAGCAAGCATGTGAATTGAGAGCAAACTGTGCACGTGTGTCATGCTCTTCATTCACAGCAGATCATCCTTCTTGAGATAGGAGCGAGTCCCATGGGTGGGACCTGCGCTTTTTTGGACAACTAAGGCATATCTTATTGATGTGCTATAAATGTCCAGATGGGGGAATAACCCTTTCGTGTCTCTGCTGTAACATTGACTACACAGGATCGATGGGTTATACGTTTCCACTTTTGGTGGACCTTAGGGTTCTTGTGGCAGGATCCTAATGTAGAGTCAGAACCTGAGGATGCTGTAGGCCTCTGGGGGGGCCTGTCTGATGCTCACATCACCATCTCATTACAGTATTGACGGCAGGCTTGTATTACTTTGAGACAGGTGTTTTTTTTTTTTTTTAATGGAGATTTTTTAATGAAGGTGTCTTGTCGTTTGCAGGTATTTCTGGGAAGAGTCAGCTCCTCTTTGCTATGGTGTTCACTACGCGATACCTGGATCTTTTTACATCATTCATTTCATTGTACAACACTTCTATGAAGGTAAGGTGATGCCCTCAAAGATGTCTCTGCTACAAGGTGCTGCAGCCGGCCGTTTTTTTTACCTAGGTGGCCTCCAACCTGGTGATCGTTGGCTGTTGCAGTACTACAACTCCCAGCATGACTTCAGTTGCAGGTAGTCTAGATATACTGAGAGTTGTAGTCTCACAGTAGCTGGATAGCACTGGTTTACCCTCAGACTTGTCAATCCCAGGAGCACTTGGTACTTCTAATCTTGTGAGCTTTCATTGAGCCCTTTTGACCGCAATTGTAGGGCAGCAACACCCGGCACAGTAGTGGTGGCAACTGGCATTATATATATTCTTATTTTATTAGCGCTGAGATATTGCGCAGCACTTTACAGACCTCCTCATCACTCACCGCCACGATCTAAGTTCCTATCAGTATGTCTTTGAAGCGTGGGAGGAAATCTGTGGACATGGGGAGAACATACAAACTCCATGCATGGTGTCCTTGGTCAGATTTGAACCTAGGACCCAGCACCAGTGCTAACCACTGAGCCACCTGCTGCTAGACCATGTATATGGTTGTAGCCTTGGGCTGCTGTACTCTATACCCCAGCATAGTGAATAGGGGCGCATTTCAACCCCTAGGTCGTCACGAGCCGACAGTTGCAAGAAGTCCAGTAGATTTGGGCTTCTTATGATTGTCCGGGTCATAACGCAACCCCTCTTACTTTTTCAAGATGTAATGCTGCTTTGCTACACTGTGAGCTTTGGATCTGTGACGTGTCTTGGTCAAAGTCACCGTGTAGCCCAGGGCTGTGGAGTCGGTATAAAATACTCCGACTCCTAAAATATATAATGAATTAGTACATTTAGTTCAGTGCTGAATATATTTTTATAAGAATGTGTGAAAATGATGAAATGTCCTATAAATGTCTGTTCTATTCCTGATCTAAGGATTTAGGCTTTTAGTTGAGATGACTGTGTGCTGCCCTTTATGTCCAGTGCATGTTCTCTCTGTATGCTTTATGTTTCCTCTGAGCTCATGTTTGGAGAGGTTAGCTGCTCTCATAGCTTCTATCTGCTGATGTAAAACACCTAGGGCCTTATGTATGAAAACTGTCTAGGTGTAGAAGTTTCTTTGTTGCCCATAGCAACCAATCAGAGCTCCCCTTTCATTTCATATAGTGCTCTGGAGAAATGAAAGGGGAGCTCTGATTGGTTGCTATGGGCAACAAAAAAAGTCTTAGACCTAGACAGTTTTCATACATCAGGCCCAGAGGCGTAGCTACTGGGGGGAGAGGGGGGGTAGGGGAGGCGATGCTCTGGGCCCAATACCTCTGGGGGGGCCCAGCAGGGATGGCCTTAGTACAATCAGGCGAATACAAGTGAGCGCTTCCATTATGGAGTCTGATGGGGGCACATTAAGCCGATCTGAGGTCTGATGGGGGCACATTCTGAGGTCTGATGGGGGCACATTCTGATGATCTGAGGTCTGATGGGGGCACAATATGCTGATCTGAGGTCTGATGGGGGCAGATTAAGCCAATCTGAGGTCTGATGGGGGAACATTCTGCTGATCAGAATATAGGTGGCTGTTTGCCTCTGGGGTTTTGTTACATCCATATCAGCTTCTGTATGATCGTTTGCTGATTTTTATTATTTATTTATTTTTATTTATTTTTTTTCTTTCCATTTTTCCCTTATTGCGCCAAACCTCCCAGACTTGGTGTAGATGTGATCCTGGCATCAGACTGCAGTCTCATCTAGACTCGCCGCTTGTGACAAATGTTGCAGCCATTACTCATTCCCTGCTCTCAATAGCTATTCAATAAGCGATTATGATATGAAGCCGGCTGAATGGCAATAAGGGAGCGCACGTTTCATTTCAGGGTTTTTTTTTCTAAATAATGTCTTGTCTCATAGACTTTATTGTTTTCCCGGGCACAAATGCATCGTTTTTCAAAAATGGATCCGAAAATTTCTGTGGAACTTGTTTGTCCCTGGGAAAAAAAAATGTAAAAAAATCTGAAACTGCTGACCTATGCAGAGGATATAAAAAAAGAGGCAGAAAAACCCCTTTAATGATAACCTTAAAGGGGATGTCTCACGTCAGCAAATGGTATTTATCATGTTGAGAAAGTTAATACCAGGCACTTCCTAATGTATTGTGATTGTCCATATTGCCTCCTTTGCTGGCTGGATTCATTTTTTTTCATCCCTATTATTTATTTATTTATTTATTTATTTACACGTCTCGTTTCCGTGGTTACGACCACCCTGCAATCCAGAAGCGGCGGTCGTGCTTGCACATTATAGAATAAAGTGCTGGCATCTCTGGTGGCTGGGACCACAGGAGTACACATAGGCTGGCACTTTTTCCGGTAGTGTCTAAGCACAGCCACCGATGCTGGATTTTAGGGCGGTCTGTAACCAAGGAAACAAGAAGTGTATAATGTGATGGAAAAATGAATCCAGCCAGCAAAGGAAGCAATATGGAGAATCACAATACATTAGTAAGTGCCTTATATTACCTATCTCTACATGATAAGTGACAACCCTTGTCCTGAGTTTAAATGAGTCATAGTCACTCACGTGCATTTATTGCCACTCCATTCAGTCTCTATGAGGCTGACGATGATGACAAAGTTCTGTGCTCGTCTATCTCCATCAGTCCCATGGTAAATTGAGCTCTATTACATCTGGGTGACCACTGGTTCATTCTGGTGGGGTCTGATCTGGTTTTAGAAATACCAGTTGTGTTATTCTCCTGTCTTTTTCATATGTGTTCACTTTTTTTTGTACCATTTTACAGTTTAGATCTAATAAACCAAAAAAAATCTGAGCAGTTTTGCAAATACTTTGATTTAAGCCTCATTCGCACGTCAGTGTTTGGTCAGTGATTTCTATCAGAGCCAAAACCATGATTGTAGTCTCAACAGACATAAGGTATAAGGGAAAGATCTGCTCCTGTTCTAGGTTTAGAGCCGCACCTGGTTTTAGCTCAGAATCACTGACCGAACACTGACGTGTGAACGAGGCATTACAACGTGATCCTGAACTATAGCCCAGAGCTGCGTTCATAGTTCTGCTGGTTTCTACTGGAAAACTTTAACAGCTAGGTTGAGCTCTTACAATGCGGTGCTTTGTGCTGCCCCACATTCTTTGAGACTTTGTTACATCCATATCAGATTACTGGGCCTCTCGTAATACAAATGGCCGACGCAAGAGGTGTTCGGACACTGAGGCAGCAGGGAGTGATGGGACGTTCAAGCTGTTGGCGTTTAATGGCAGTGGATTTAAAGGCTATAATGACGTGGCAGATTTGTTGCAGACATTTCTGTGATTATAGGGGCATATTTTTAATATGTCCGCAAAATATGGATGCAGTCCATGTGCATCCCGCACTTTACACAAACCCCATTGAAAAAAATGCCTATTTTTGTTCAATTATTTGCTGCTCGGCCGCACGGATTTTAGCAGCCCTGTGCAAATGAATGGGTTCACATGTGAGCTGCAAAAAATGCGGATTGGACACAGACTGAAGTTATGGTTGTGGGAATGTACCCTTAAAAAAAAAAAAAAAATAGAACCAGCCCTATATCTCATGGATACAGAGCTTTCCTCATTTATTGCTCCAGATGCTCTGCTAGATTCTAATCAGGCTGGAAGCTCAGGGGGCGTGTCCTTTCTGGTAGAGCTCTAGCACAGCTCATGGGGCATGTCCTTTCCACTGCAGCTCTCTCCCAGTAATGGTCACGGCCTCTAAGATTGGGTATGGCTGGTGGCAGTTGGAGGATGGAACTGAGCATGTGCGCCCACCTCATTAGGTGAGCGGAACATGCCCATTACTATACAGATTAAAGAGGACCCATCCCCTCTCCTGACATGTCTGTTTTAGTAACTACTTGCATTCCCCATGTAATAACAATTCTGGATCATCTATTTTTGTGACTCTATGTTCTGCCATTACTTTATTATTCCTGCTAGAAGTTTACAAATAAATTGCCAGCAGTCTGCAGTAAAGGTACTGCTGGGAGTTACCAGTAACTGCCCAATCAGTGCTGCTAATGTCAGATTGTGTAGGGGCCCCACCACTCACGTGATCTGGTAACACCCATCTGTACCTTTACTGCAAGATGCTGAAAATTCATTCATAGCTTCGAGCAGGAATAATACAGGAATGGCACTACATACTGTACACTCATAAGAACAGATGCTCCATAATTATTACATGGAGAATGCAGGTAGTTACTAAAACTCTTTAAACACCAGGAGGCGCTATTATAACAAACTAAAGAGAATATCTCACAACTGGAGCATTTTTTGTAACGGCAATTAAATTACAAAAGTAACAAATTTTTCCCGCTGTGTTCTATTAAGGGTGCATTCACACGACCGTAGTTTTGGGTCCGCATCCGTTCCGCAATTTTGCGGAACGGGTGCGGACCCATTCATTTCAATGGAGCCGCAAAAGATGTGGACGGCACACAATGTGCTGTCCGCATCCGTAGGTCCTATCCGCGGCCCCGCAAAAAATATAGAGCATGTCCTATTCTTGTCCGCAATCGCGGACAAGAATAGGCAGTTCTATCATAGGGCCGGCTACATTCACACAGCCGGTATCCGTGTTTTGCGGATCCGCAATTTGCGGACCGCAAAACACATACGGTCGTGTGAATGTAGCCTAAATGGAATGTCCAGGACTTTGGTATTGATGGCCTGTTCTCGGGATAGGTCATCAATACCAGATTGCGGGGGTCTGATTTCAGGTACCCCCAACGATCAGCAGTTGAAGAGGCCGTGGAGCTGTGGCCGCCTCAAATCACATAAAACACAGCACCGTACGTTGTATAGTGGCTGTGCTTGGTATTACAGCCATGTGACCGATGAACATGACATCACTGGCCTAGGAAGAAGCCTTTGCCCACACCGGTGCGTGAGGGTGCAGAGATTTGGACCCCCACTGATGTGATATTGATGACCTATCTTGTGGACAGGCCAACAATACTCAACTCTTGGAAAACCCATTTAACATAACCGTTAATAGGGTATTCCGGTTACCATAAATATAACTTATGTTTTATACTAATTCATTATCAATCATTACCTAATGTCAATTTCATATATTTACCGTTCAGTAGTTATAAAAGTAGTTTTTTTCCTCTGCTACTCACTGTTTCCTCCTAAGTTACCATGGCACCGACCTGTAGTTCTGAACCTTTGTTAGGTCGAGCATGCTCAGTGTGTTGCTATCAATTCTCTAGCTAAATGTCAGTGTGCTGCGGATTACTGAGTAGAAGGGGGCGTGACCGGACTGTATATCAGGCAGCCAATCAGTAAACATCAACACTCTCAGCAGGAAAGCTAGGGATTGTGGGGATTGTAGTTTTCTGAAGGAAGCCATGATACTCAGTGTGTTGCAGGCTCACACAGGAGCTAGACAAATGGATTGCAAGGTAAATTGACGCTCTGGTTATATGTATAGGTATGGGTTCTGGTTGGGTCACAGCTTGCAGCCTTAATGCAGTTTATCAAAAATGAAGTTACTTTACCGGAATACCCCTTTAATGGTGGCATAACCCCTTTAACCGCCATCTGATTATTGGCTGCCCCTTGGTAAATGCAGTATAACTACACCATAAAATCCTCCGGTCATCTATATTCGGCTGAGGAGAGCTGCAGATCTCGGCCTTTCGAGTGTATTCTAGGTGCCTATAAGTGGCCTAAATACAGTCTACAGACAGCGTCGGTATTATATAGATGTATGATGTCGCTCTGCGTTGTATATCGTCTTATGTCGTGTTTTGCTCTCTTTCAGCTCATCTACATTGCCTGCTCGTATGCAACAATCTATCTGATATACATGAAGTTCAAGGCCACATATGATGGGAACCATGACACCTTCCGAGTGGAGTTTCTTGTCGTTCCTGTTGGTGGATTGGCGGTCCTTGTGAATCACGATTTCTCGCTGCTGGAGGTACATATCCCCATGTGAACTGTATTGTATGGTTTGTGCCATTACAACAGGTTTACGATTATTTTCTCTGCATTCACCAAAATTAATTCTAACCTCCCGTGATCGGTAAAGGATTCTTATATCTTTTGGAAAAGATGGGTTCACTTTTGAACCCCCGTTCTAGATACTTCATATCACAATGATCGGTTCTTTTGCAGTTACTTGTTCTAATTGTAAAATAACGTTTGTAGTCTCTTCAGAATCCTGCTTGAAATCTGTACGTGCTTCAGTGCATGTTCCATGCAGGCACTGAACCAGCAGGGAGTGACGTGTAAAATCCAGAGTGGAGATATGAAAAATGCTGAAAAGAAACTTCAAGATACTGGAAGAACATTTGGACAGTAGCATTTACAGGATATTTTCTGTACTATTCCCCTCCCCCGACATATTACTATAACAGAATTACTAACTCGTTGCTGTTGGAGCAGATTTGTACCTATGACACTGGCTGACCTGTTACATGTGCACTTGGCAGCTGAAGACATCTGTGTTGGTCCCATGTTCATATGTGCCCGCATTGCTGAGAAAAATTATGTTTTACTGTATGGAAATGAGGCTCTAGGAGCAATGGGGGCATTTCCGTTACACCTAGAGGCTCTGCTCTCTCTTTGCACCTTGACAGGGCCATGATCCTGTCAATCAAAGTGCAGAGGGTGCAGCACTTGCAGAGAGAGCAGAGCCTCTAGGTGTAATGGTAACGCCCCCGTTGCTCCTAGAGGCTCATTTGCATATATTAAAACATCTTTTTTTTTCTCAGCAATGCGGGCACATATGAACATGGGACCAACACAGATGCCTTCAGCTGCCAAGTGCACGTGTAACAGGTCAGCCAGTGCCATAGGTACAAATCTGCTGACAGATGCCCTTTAAATTCACAAGCAAAATATTTAAAGGTTTATTCCCACCTCATAAAGTGATGCTGAATCGCTGGGACACCTACCAGTCCTGAGAAGGAAGGGACTGCTGCGCTGATTCAACACTGCATCACCTGTGGCAGCATAAGTCCTAAATACCTTTTAATTAGCAGCAAGTGTTCCTTTTATCTTGGGGTGGGGGAGTACTCACTGTTGTTAATTACAATGGCCGCCTTCCTGGGCCAGAAAACAGGACAGGGTGCGGGCAGCTGGAGACCTGCCTGAGGGCAGGGTTGGTTGGGGCGGTATACTATACAGCGTTCCATGGTTCTTGTTCCTGACAAGCTGCCTGCAGGGATTTTGACGGCATGGACTGAACCGGAACCGTGTGACATTCTAGAGCTACTGCACGACAGCTGATCGGTGGAATGATAAGTGTCCGACGCGTGACAGTTGGATATTCATGGCCTGTCCTGAGGATAAACCATCAATATAAAAGTACTAGAGAATCCTTATAGATTTATGTTTTTGCACCAAGATTTGTGTATTAATAATAATAATAATATCTTAAAAAAAGGAGGTTGTCCTCTAACCTGTTAGAAGTGTACATGATTTAAACTGTAGTGAATGTAATTTTCTTATCAGTGACTGTATTTGTGAGTTATAACCTCCCTTCTGATCCTCAGCTGTGTCATGTGACCGTCACACTGCAACTGACACAACGTCTTGTGTGGACAGGAAGCCTGTATCTCTATGTATTCGTATAGAAGCCTCAATGTCAGTCTTATAGGAATGAATAGAGAAGTAACTGACTTCCTATCCTGTGTCAGTTGGATTAATCACATGACAGAGCTGAGGAGCAGAAGGGAGGTTATAACTCACAAATACAGTCTCTGGTAAGAAGATTACCTTCACTACAGTTTACATCCTGTATCTTTTTGATATGGAGGAGTTTTAATTACACCTGATCGCTACTGCAATGTAGACAGCGAGCAGGTAAACAATGAAGAGAAGGTAGTGCTCGTGTGACACTGCAGTCTCTTCAAACAGCTGATCGGCAGTGGTGCTGAGAGTCTTGGGCCCCCCCCCCCCCCCGCCAATCTGATATTGATTTAGAAAAAAAAAACGACAACCCCTTTAATAAAAACTAATAATAAGTGAAAATTATGAGCAGCATATTAAGTCTCTCTTAAAACTGCCCTGTGTTGTCTTGCAGATCCTGTGGACCTTCTCCATTTATCTGGAGTCCGTGGCCATCTTGCCTCAGCTCTTCATGATCAGCAAAACGGGTGAAGCGGAGACAATCACCACTCATTACCTGTTCTTCTTGGGCTTGTACCGTGCCTTGTACCTCTTCAACTGGATCTGGCGCTACTCCTTTGAAGGCTTCTTTGACCTGATTGCCATAGTGGCCGGTGTGGTGCAAACCATCCTGTACTGCGACTTCTTCTACCTGTATGTTACAAAAGGTGAGAACAGTTCTCTTGAAATCCTATCTGCTTCCGAGTATTCTTATAATTATTGCTTATATTCATCGGGCGCCACCCTTGTGGGTAGGTTAAAAGTGACCTCTTTGGTGAGATTTCTAGAATGCTGCAAACTGGTGTGTTGCATAGAAAACCGTAATACCCCCCCCCCCCCCCCCAAATCTTTTACAGCAGAACCTAAATTCAAGGTCCCCTACTAACAGGAAATCTGGTGTGTAAGCACTTCATCCTTATCGCTCAAGAGGGAAGTGGTCCCGTTAATTAACCACGTGGCCACCTCCACAGCTCATGCTATGCTTTTAGCTCCTGCACAGAGTCCTCTTCTGTGCAGGCGCTCAAAGCATCACATGCGCGCGCGCACACACACACTGCACATTCCGTGCTTGGCCAGAAGGACAAGGGTCAACCGCCAATCAGCTGTCTGAAGAGGCTGCGGTGAGTGCTGTAGCCTCTTCCTAGGCCAGTGGCCTGGATTGCAATATAAAGCACAGCGGCTATGCAGTGGACTGCGCAGTACTTGGTTAGCGGTGAAGAAGCTGGAGGGCCATGCCCTCTTCAAACAGCGGATTGGCTTGGGTGTTGCAAGTCGGGCTCCTACCGATGAGATATTGCTGACTTATCCTGAGGATAGACCATCATTATCAAAATTTCAGAGGGCCCCTTTAACACTATGCAGGCTCTCTAGCAGTTGCACTTGGCCTGCCCATCTTTTTGTCGCATGTTTTTCCATAAATGTGCTAATAAGCCAGTGTCTTGCGGTAAAGGCTTGTTTAAAAACTTAAAGATGAACTCCCGCAAAAAATATTATTCCATGTCCTGCTAGAAATGTACATGACGTAATCTGTAGTGAATGTCATTTTCTTACCAGTAGCTGAATTTTTGAGTTATATCATCCTGAAGTTTCTCATCTGTGTCATGTGACCAGCAATTAGACCCACTAACTCACACAGCACCTTATGTGTGGACAGGAAGTCTAGTTTTCTATGCATTCCTCGGGGAACCTCACTTTCAGTCTTATAGAAATGAATAGAGCAGTTACTGGCTTCCTGTCCTGGGTCAGTTGGAGGTCAGGGAGTTGGTCACATGACCCAGCTACAATAAGAAGAGAGTGGAAACTCTCAATTTCAGCCTCTGATAAGAAAATGACATTCACTATAGATTATATCATGCACCTTTCTAACAGGTCAGAGAATAAAATTTTTTGCAGGAGTTCTTCTTTAACTGTTAACTGCCCGAGTTGAGCTTGAATGGTAGCAGCTAGAAGCATGGAACTGGTCTTGTTTGAAAGCTGGCATTCCAGGCTTTCATACAAGACCAAGCATTAGTCCAAGCTAGACAGGAGATATCACTGTTAGAAATCGGGGTGCAGTGAATACGGGTGAAAGTAAAAGCAGGTTTTGCCCGTGATTATTCCCGACTCGATTTCTAACAGTGATATCTTCCCATGTACTGAAGATATTGCTGTAATTCTGGTATTGTCTGAAAGCTTGGAATGCCAGAAAAGCAATACAAAGACCATATGAGCAGCTAAAGCCGCTGCCCCCCCCCCCCCTCAAAAATATATAAATAATGTGGAATTATTTGCAATTATTTGTTCCTTACATATTCTTTTTGTTCTTTTCTTCCCTGTACAGTACTAAAAGGAAAGAAGTTGAGTTTGCCAGCATAAGATCAGGACCAGCTGCTGTCCTCCACCCGTCTGGACAGAACAATCCTTACTATGAGAGAAGGTGTAAGATGCCTGAAGCAGAGTCAGACACACTACTTTTTTATATGCAGAACTGCCCTATTTGCTGCCGGAGAGGCACCCGGGACAGATCGCGATGCCAGCCCCTCCAACAGCAAAGCGGTTTCATTGACGACTCTTGGATACCAGCTGATTTATGTTTTATGCATCTTGCCTTCCTTGTTTTTTTATTCTGATGTATAAAGATTTTTTTTTTTTTTTACATAAAACGTATACTAGATCCAGAGCGCAGTTTCCATTCAATAGTTATTAAAAAAAATTGAACAATTTTTTTTTTTTTTTTTTTTGCGCAGTTTACAACTAGGTTTAAATACAAATTTTCCTCCCCAGTTGCTGCCTCTTTCTAGAGAGCCAATGATTTGTAATTTTTTTTTTTTTTTTTCTCTGCTTTTGAATTTTTAATAATGCCAACATTTTCCAGTCATTCCACTATAATTTATTTTCTGTTGGGGAGGAATTTTTTTCTTTTTTTTTTTTTTTTTTTTTAAATGATTAGTTCTCTCGAGGAATTTTGATGTCTTGTGTAAGCCGTATTCATGAAAGGGTTCTCGGAATAAAGCGTATGGATCACAGTGTGTTGATGTCAGCATATTGTAGGGTACTTGGCAGCAAATGGGTTTAGTTCCCATTCGAAAGGGGGGAAAAAAGTCACAAATTCACATTTTATACATGTCACTAAGTGTATACGTAGACTTCTTTGGATCGAAGATACTGAAAGATTTGCTAAAAAGAAGTGCCATTGGAAAAAAAAATATTAAAAAAAAAAAAGGAATTTTGACACGTCCACTGTCTAATTTTTGGTATAACCGTCCCTAGAAAATGCGTTATAGGACATTGGTGCTGGCGTACAGCGGCTTCATTGGTGCAGGCACTGAGTTCTGAACCTGTCACGGATATACACAGGTCTGATTTCCCGCCCTTATCGTACTCTCTCTAGAACGCCGGTGGCTTATTTGTGACTCCAGTTATTGGAACTACAACTCTCAGCATCCTTACAGGTGTCAGTGGGTATGGCCTGTGATTACAGTGGCCATTCCTGATGTCTCGCTGTTTTTTTTTTCTGGAATCTAACCATGCAGTAAATTCTGTGTTAAAAAGGAAGTTGATATGAAATATCAATGGTTTGAAGTAAAAGTATATATGTTCAACATGGAGTTTTCTTTGATTTCCTCGCTTCTGTTTAGCGCACACTTAAGCAGTACACAATGCATTTTGCCACCTCCAAGTCTGAACAGCATTTAGGTTTAGGCTGGGACCGCACAGATATCTTTGGCCACGACACCTGTTGCATGACCCAAGATAGCCGTGTAGCACTGCAGCCATTCAAAGGAATTGGGTGGCAGCGCGACTTGGAAATAACTTTTTACCCTGTCATAAAAATCACAAAAACAGCAGTATTGGATTTTTTTTATAATTTTTTATTTTTTTTTTTCAATTGTGGGGTCACAATGGGGCGCCATGGAGTTCAATGGCTGCAATACTACACGCCGATCCATAGTCATGTCGTGGCCAAGATCGCTATGTAGTGACAGCCTTAGGCCTCTTTCACACGAGCGTGTCCGGATGCGTTCAGGAAAATCCGCACGCAATCGCAGTCAGTTTTGACTGCGATTGCGTACGTTCGTTCAGTTTTTTCCGCGCGGGTAAAGCTGGTGGCGTTTCAATGCGTTTTTCACGCGCGTGCGAAAAAACTGAATGTTTACAAACAACATCTCTTAGCAACCATGCGTTAAAACCGCATTGCACCCGCACTTGTGTGCGGATGCAATGCGATTTTCACGCAGACCCATTCACTTCAATGGGGCCAGTTCTGCGTGAAAAACGCAGAATATAGAACATGCTGCGATTTTCACGCAACGGCGAACTGCTGCGTGAAAAACATCGCTCATGTGAAAAGCCCCATTGAAATGAATGGGTCAGGATTCAGTGCGGGTGCAATGCGTTCGCATCACGCATTGCACCCGCGCGGAAACATCGCCCGTGTGAAAGGGGCCTTAGGGCTCATGCACACAGCCGTTCTGTGCATTGGGGACTACAATTTGCGGTCCTCAATGCACGGGCAACATCTGTGCGGTTTCCGCAGACTGATTCAACTTGAATAGGTCTGTGATCTGCAAAAAAATAGAAAATGTTCCTTTCGGCACTATATCTTCCAAATTGCAGACCCATTGAAGTGAATGGGTCTGCATCTGTGATTCGTTGCAAAAGTGTCCGGGGCCCGTGTATTGTGGGCTGCAGTACGGGCCTGGCCGGTACACGTTTGTGTGCATGAGCCCTCAAAGAGGTTTTCCTAGCTTTAAATACTGATGACCTATACTCAGGATAGGTCATCAGTATCTGATTAGTGGAGGTCTGAGACCTGGGACCCCCGCCGATCAGCTGTTTGAGAAGGCAGTGGTGCTCACAGTAGTTCCGCAGCCTTCTTTCAGCTTTCCCTAGGCCAATGACATCACGTTCATTGGTCACATGGCCTAGGCACAGCTCAGCCCCATTGAAGTGAATGGGGCTGAGCGGCTATACAATGTACGGCGCTGTGGTTGGTGAGGAGGGAAAAGCCTGTGTCACTACGGTGAGTGTCGGTGCCTTCTTAAATGGCTGGTTCCCCACCGATCAAATACTGATGACCTATCCAGAGGACAGGTCATCAGTATCTAAGTCTTGGAAAACCTTTTTAGGGTCCAAGATGAACCTCGCAACACAAAATTCTAAGGCCAGAACATTTCTGATAGAGAGCTGCAAATCCTTACTGTACTTGGATGTATTTTTTATTTCTATGGAAGCTGTAGCAGTTTGTATGCTGTGAGCTCCCCCAAGTGGTGGCTGCAGGCGGTCAGGATCATATAATTCAAAGGGAATGTCTTGTTAGAAAATTACCTTTTCTTAAAGTTTCTATGTTAAAGGGAACCTGTCATCAAATTTATGCTGCCCTCACTGAGGGCAGTATAAAATAGTGATAGAAATGCTGATTTCAGCGGTGTGTCACTCATAAGCTAAAAGTAAGTGATTGCTGAGAACCAGCATCATAATCATTGCAGCCCAGGCCTTGAAAAGAGTCAAATCTGCTTGAGAAGAGTCATGGTTATACAAAATCTCCTGCTCTCCACACCATCTGCTGATGATTGGCAGTTCTCTCCTAGAAAGAAAGGGAGAAAACTAGGTAGATGACTGTCAGTCATCAGCAGGTGGGCAGGGAAAGCAGGAATTCATGAATAACCAGGACTCTTCACATGAAGATTTGACTCTTTTTCCAGGCCCAGTCTGCAATGTTTGTGATGTTGGTTCTCGGCAACCACTTACTTTTAACTTCTAAATAACAGACCGCTGCAATCAATTCACCTGTCTCTACTTTATTCTGCTGTTAGTATGGGCTGCACAAAGGTGATGACAGGTTCCCTTTAAAGCATTTTTTCTAATTTATTTTTGGTGACATGTTTCTCTTTCCATCTTAATATTTATGTATTACAAACAAATCCTGCGGTTTTTGGACTGGTCCTACGGAACAGAAAAATAACAGTGATGTGAACCCAGCCTTATCTGTGTTGACCTGCTCCCGCCCTGAACAATGACCTCTGCACAGAGCAAACTCTCTATAGAACTCACTGAAGATCTGTCTATTTCGTCAATGGTCCATGTGGCTGCTTTAAAGCCTATGGATAAGATGGCAGCCCCCATAATCGCGTACAAAAATAGATTACAAAAAAGAATATGTATCAATATCTGGTTTTAATTTATAAGAAGAAAATTCATACATTCCATTTGATGTATGCTGCAAGCAAATCTGCAGCATTCATTCCTTGTGTGAACATATAAGGTGCACCTATTATGATAGACACTTTAATTGGCGATGTCCTGACTAAAGGCTGATTCAAATGACCAGTCCGTCGGCCGCATCTCCTGGACTGACCATAGCTTCCCTGACCCGAACTGACTACTATAGTGTTTTATGATGCAGTCAGTACCGATCTGATCAGGGGTCTATTGTACTGTACTCACATGATTATATCAGTACAGTGCAACAGAGCCGCGATCAGGAGAGTCCCGGTTGGTTTGGGATAGGGGGCCAACATAGTTGTGTTTCCTGGGCCAGATGTGGTTGAACGAATTAGCCCTACCTCGTGCGTTCCGGAGCTTCCAATCAAGAGCTGGCAGAAGCTGAGCTCGGTGTCTGGGCTGCATACTGTGCCTGGCATCCAGCTGAAAAGGAACGTGGGTGGAGCGTAATATTATACTGGTTCTGGCAGCTCTTGGCATCCACTAATTAAGGGATGCAGATGGCCCCCTGCCCATGTGATTGTGTCTGTTTCCCCGTGTGCAGTGACTCAGGCTGTACCTACCCGATGGGATCACAAATAATACAAAGTGTTATCCTATCACACATCTGAGAGGTATGTGTTGTCCTATGGTGGTTGATGAGTAACTGAATGATAGAGGCAGAGTTATTTTAGGAGATGAGAGGCAGATATTACTCAGGTTATTGATATACTAACAGTCATTAATACAGCGCCAACATGTTCCTCATCGCTTTCCGTTTTTACTGTTAGGACTCGTGCACAGCCCGCAAAATATGGATACCGGCCGTGTGCATTCTGGAAGGTTTCTAATAGAACAGTCCTATTCTTGCCCGTAATACGTACAAGACAAGAATAGGACATGTTATATTTTTTTGCGGGGCCGCCGAACAGACATACATTGAAGTAAATGGGTCTGCATCACACCCGCAAAAAATGCTGATCAGATGCTGACCAAAACCACATTCATGTGCATCAGCCATTAGGGAACCCAGCACCCAGTGCTGTTTATTACAGACAAAAAAACCCACAAAACAATAAAAACTTTCTGAGCTCGGAAGTTGCCAAAGGACCTGGGGATGTGAAAATTCAGCATTTCTTCAGCTACTTTCACACTAGCATTTACATTTTCCGGTATCGAGATCCGTCATAGGGTCTCAATACTGGAAAAAAAAAAACACTTCCGTTTTGTCCTCATTCATTGTCAATAAGGACAAAATGTAACTGAACAGAACGGAGCGCTCCAGAATGCATTCTGTTCCGTTCTCATACCGGAGAGCAGCATGCTGCGGTTTTCTTTCCGTCCTGAGATGTGGAGCAAGTCAATGGGGATGGATTTGTTTTCTCTGACACAATAGAAAACGGATCCGTCCCCCATTGACTTTCAGTGGAGTTCATGACGGATCCGTCTTGGCTATGTTACAGATAATACAACCGGATCCATTCACAACGGATGCAGATGGTTGTATTATCAGTAACGGAAGCGTTTTTGCTGAACCCTGACGGATCCAGCAAGAACCCTAGTGTGAAAGTAGCCTTACCCCTCTTTCCTCCCACATCAGTCATGGGAGTTCCCCATAGGCAAGGTTGTCTGTGAATTCTAAGGGCTTTCTAGGATCAGGATGTTGATGGCCATTAGTATCAGACTGGTGGGGGTCTGACACTAGGCATCCCCTGATGGTCAGCAGCTGGAAGGGGCTGTGGAGCTCATGTGATCGCTGCAGCCTCTTCATTGTTCACTATCTAGCAGTCCTGAATATTGCAACATCATCCCAGTCACATGAACTGGACGAAGCTTTGATGCACTGCAATGCCGCTACAAAATAGACCGATAAAGAGGCCACAGGAGTCCATAGCCAGCCCTGAAGATAAGCCACTGTCATCCCCCTACCTTACGGAGGGGCATCCCAAAAGGCCAATCAGTGCCTGTGGAAATTGCTCAATAACTCAATACATGAAATATTGGCCACTATTGAGAATGGACAGACCTGATGGTATTCTAGACTACCCCAGTGTAACATATCGTAGGGGTAGGAGCCTAAAAGATAGGATCGTTAATAGTCATTGTACTCGTCCCAAACCCATAGGAACCTGGTTAGAAGACCCCTGGGCACTGTAAGGTGTGGGGGTGAAGAGATTGTAGGCATATCCTTACCACAAAAATAGCTGTTTCATCGGCTAAAGGGATTCTGTCAGCAGGATATGGGGTATAGAGATATTCACATCTATGTATTACTCTCTGCGTTGTAATTCCAAATCTACTATTCTTAATTCTATCAGATCAGTAGTTTCTTTAAAAAATCGTCTCAATTCATATGTTAATTACTCACTTAAGAAGCCCAAGGGGCTGTGTCCCCGGCCGTTGGAGCCCAGCACCGCCCTCCTGATAATTATTCACTCCCCTTTAGTGCTCTGGTCTCCTCTGGCTGCGGTGTAATCTCGCGACCGGCGCATGCGCATTTAGTCCGATGAGGCCGCTGCCAGGACGCCGCACGGGTGAAAACTCATGTCTCTACGGCGCATGCGCGAGATTACACCGCAGCCAGAGAAGACCAGAGCACTAAAGGGGAGTGAATAATTAGCAGGAGGGCGGTGCTGGGCTCCAAAATATTCGGCGAGGCTGGGCTCCAAGGGACACAGCCTCTTGGGCTCCTTAAGTGAGTAATTAACATATGAATTTAGACGATTTTTTAAAGAAACTACTGATCTGATAGAATTAAGAATAGTATATTTGGAATTACAACGCAGAGAGTAATACGTAGATGTGAATATCTCTATACCCCATATCCTGCTGACAGAATCCCTTTAATACCATCTGCTAATTGCAAAACACGAGGACTCATTTATCTGAATGTTCTCGCCCTTTGGACTACGCAGGAAAAAAACATTTGTGTTCTAATATCCTGAACCCGGAGAACACGAAGAAGTGACACGTCAGGAAGCTGATATTTTTTATAATACACTCCACGTACACTTGTTTGCTGCCTGGCGTGTATCCTGCAGGTGTTTACACTGCTGAGAGAAGGAATAAGATGTAAGATCCTAAATACACTGTATATAATATACCATAAGATCCCAACCAATATACTAATACACCGTATATAATATACCATAATATTCTAATATACTAATGCACCATATATAATATACCATAATATTCTAATATACTAATACACTGTATACAATATACCATAATATTCCAATATACTAATACACCGTATACAATATACCATAATATTCCAATATACTAATACACCGTATATAATATACCATAATATTCTAATATACTAATACACTGTATACAATATACCATAATATTCCAATATACTAATACACCGTATACAATATACCATAATATTCCAATATACTAATACACCGTATATAATATACCATAATATTCTAATATACTAATACACCGTATATAATATACCATAATATTCCAATATACTAATACACCGTATATAATATACCATAATATTCCAATATACTAATACACCGTATATAATATACCATAATATTCTAATATACTAATACACCGTATACAATATACCATAATATTCCAATATACTAATACACCGTATACAATATACCATAATATGCTAATATACTAATACACCGTATACAATATACCATAATATTCTAATATACTAATACACCGTATATAATATACCATAATATTCCAATATACTAATACACCGTATACAATATACCATAATATTCTAATATACTAATACACCGTATATAATATACCATAATATTCCAATATACTAATACACCGTATACAATATACCATAATATGCTAATATACTAATACACCGTATACAATATACCATAATATTCTAATATACTAATACACCGTATATAATATACCATAATATTCTAATATACTAATACACCGTATATAATATACCATAATATTCTAATATACTAATACACCGTATACAATATACCATAATATTCTAATATACTAATACACCGTATATAATATACCATAAGATCCCAACCAATAAACTAATACACCGTATACAATATAGCATAAGATCACAACTAATATATTAATACACTACTAATACAAATGGCATTTATTATGTAGAGAAAGCTAATAAAAGGCACTTACTAATGTATTGTGATTCTCCATATTGCTTTCTTTGGTGGCTAGACTCATTTTTCAATCACATGGTTACGACCATCATGCAATCCATCATAAGATCCCAACCAACATACTAATACACCATATATAATATACCATAAGATACCCACCAATATACTAATACACCGTATATAATATACCATAAGATCCCAACCAAGGTCCTGGCCTTGTGCTACCAAGGTCCCGGCCACCAAATAGGCCTGTGCTTTTTCCTATACTGTGCAAGCGCGACCACCACTGATGGATTGTAGAGTGGTCGTAACCATGGAAATATAATGTGTATAATGTGATGGAAAAATTAAATCAGCCAGCAAAGAGGCAATATGGACAATCACAATACATTAGTAAGTGCCTGGTATTAACTTTATCTACATGATAAATGCTATTTGCTGAAGTGAGAGACAACCCCTTTAATGCACTTCTGTATGCAGTTAACAAATGAGCTTTAATTAGTGTTAATTATACACGGCAGATTATGGAATGATGTGCTTTCATGAATATTCATTGCCAACATTTTTTGCTCACGTGAAGAACACCATGACTGGCATCCCTGTCACCGCACGGTGCTCGGCTCTGCTGTGTCCAGGAGATCAGACGTCGCTCTGCTGGTTCAAAATCACAATTGATTTGAATAGAAATGGAGGTTGACTGAGGCATGCACAATGCACAGTAAGGTCGTGTTCACAGATACCGGGAAGAATCTGAACGGAAATCAGCGGATGCTCATTCTTATTTGGGAAATGCAATGCATAGGGTTAAATTTGAGATAAACCCACAATGCTGAAAAAGGCCACTACACAGGATAGGGGTTTAAAGGGGTTTTCGGAGTGTTTTATATCAATGACCTATCCTCAGCACAGGTCATCAGTATCTGATTGTGGGGGTCCGACACCTGGCGCTCCAACAATTAGCTGTTCCGATGAGCGCTGCAGCCTCCTCGCAGCTTACCAAGCACAGCGCCATACATTGTATAGTGGTTGGGCTAGGTATTGCAGCTCAGCTCCATTGACTTCAATGGGACCAAGCTGCTCCTAGGCCATGTGACCAATGAACATGATGTCACTGGCCAGGGAAAGCTGCGAGAGGGCCCCGGTACTGTAATGGCTGATCAGCAGGGGTACCGGTAGTCCCACTGATCCTGATAGATCATTAGTATGAGACACTTGGAGAACCCCTTTGAAGGGTTATACCCATCTAATGCATTGGTGGCATATCTCTAGGATAGGTGCGGGTCCCACCTTCAGGACCCGCTACTATCTCCAGAATGGGACACCCAAAGTTAAGGTGAGCACACTGAACATGCCCCGAATTCACTTCTATGGGAGTTCTGAAAAGAGGGTGGCTGCGCTTGCGCAGTGTGCTCTCCTTCACTTTGGGGGCTTGTTCTGGAGATAGGAGCAGGTCCCAGCGGTATGACCCGCACCTATCTGATACTGGTGGTATATGCCACCAATGTCTGAGAAAGGAATACCACTTTAAGTATCTGAGTAGAGGGGGTCCTAATGCTGGGGTCTCCACCAATTCAATTTCTCCGGATGAATGGGGCGGCCAGTTGCTCTTCTGTTCTGCTGCTTCATTCCCCATGTGGCTACAGAAAATAACTGAGCGCTGTACTCTGCTCTCTCCAGTAATGCCAAAGTGATTGAATGGAGCAGAAGTGTCCAAGCCCAACCTGCTGATCCATTCATGTGGGGGAATGGGACCACTATGGGATCAGGGGGGGTCCCAGCAGTCAAAGCAGATACTTATCCGCTATCCTGTAGATACGTTAAAAATGTTGTACATCCCCTTTAAATTCATAAAGTTTATAAAAGGGGTTGGGCAGGCATGATGACATCAGGTCTGACACGTCTACGCTCCAGCCTGTCTCATTACCTTGAGATCATGTATGATTTGCGGTCCCAGGTGTGTGGCAGGATACGGTCACATGGTCAGGTTTCCTGTTGCAGTTTTGGAAGCCAAAACTAGGAGAGAATTCAAAAAGTCGTATCCGTCCTTTCTACATTCTCTCTTTTTATCATCTACTCCTGATTTTGGCTTCCAAAACTGCATCAGGAAACCTGACCGTGTGACCGTATCTTAACAGAGACATACCAGTGACTGCCAGGGCGGACTGGGAACTTAAAGTGGCCCTTGAAAAAAAAAAATCCCCATGTCGTAGGTGGGTCTAAATTGACAGACACAAGTAGGCAGGTAAAGAGAAGCAGGTGGACCAATAGTACCACAGTGCACCGCAAAATACCGCCCCAGCAGAACGAGATACCACAGTGCAGCACAAAATACTGCCCCAGCAGAACCAAATATTACAGTGCAGCACAAAATACCATCCCAGCAGAACCAAATACCACAGTGCAGCACAAAATACCATCCCAGCAGAACCAAATACCACAGTGTGGCACAAAATACCATCCCAGCAGAACCAAATACCACAGTGTGGCACAAAATACCATCCCAGCAGAACCAAATACCACAGTGCGGCACAAAATACCATCCCAGCAGAACCAAATACCACAGTGCGGCACAAAATACCATCCCAGCAGAACCAAATACCACAGTGTGGCACAAAATACCATCCCAGCAGAACCATATACCACAGTGCAGCACAATATACCGTCCCAGCAGAACCAAATACCACAGTGCAGCACATAATACCATCCCAGCAGAACCAAATACCACAGTGCAGCACAAAATACCATCCCAGCAGAACCAAATACCACAGTGCAGCACAAAATACCATCCCAGCAGAACCAAATACCACAGTGCAGCACAAAATACCATCCCAGCAGAACCAAATACCACAGTGCAGCACAAAATACTGCCCCAGCAGAACCAAATACCACAGTGCAGCACAATATACCGTCCAAGCAGAACTAGTAGCTGCAAGGACGGCTTGGGCGGCCCTATGGGAAATTTCACTATAGGGTTCATGGCCATTACGATATTGATGTCAGCCATTTTTTTTTTGTGTCTAATGGGTGTCAAATTCCACATCGCATGCAACTCACAAATTGCGCCATAGGAAAGTCATGCGACTGCAATGAAAAATTGTATGTGACTTGAGGTCAGGGAAAGTAGCATAATCACCCAATGGTAACCTAGGAATACAAAGTAAAAACCATACCTCCCAACTTTTGAAAATTGCAAAGAGGGACAATATGTGCGGCGCGCATCACGGCAGTTTTTTTCATACTAGGCCACGCCTCTAACTCCGCCCAAAGCATAATTACTGGAGCCCCTGCGGCAATTTTTTTCTTGCGCGTCATTGTCCATATAAATATTAGCACATAAATCATCAGATTATAGATATTTTAAGGTCCCAATTGCACCAAATAATGAAGTTCTGGTCTAATTTATAGCAGGGGCGGACACAGACAGCAGAGGGCCCTTGTGCAAGGAATGTGTTTGGGCCCCCCCCCCCCCGCCGTTCCCAAACCAAATTCTCAACCTAACCTATGGTGTCCTAACATTACATACAGCAATACAAAACATACAGGGTAAGGCTACTTTCACACCTGCAGCACTACGCTCCGGCCACCTGATTTGGCAGAGAATGCAAGAAATTGGCCGGACACAGACTCAGTCATGCAGAGGTTTGTGTCCTGCTGATTCTCTGCATTTTTGCCAGATTGTGGCCGGATCTCTGCCTGACCCCATTATAGTTAATGGGGCCGGCAGGCATTCTGTCTGCATCCAGCAGTGCCAGAGCCGGTGAATTCCAGAAGGCTGTTCTCTGCTGGACCAGCCTGCCAGAATCACCAACTCAGATGTGAAAGTAGCCTAATACAGCTCCACATACCTCCTACATCCAGTGACGTCTTCTTAGATGTAGATGTTCTCTTTCCTCATCTTTTCCTTTCAGACCAGACTGCCATGATGATTTCTTCCAGCCATCTCTTCTCTCTGTGGAGTTTGACAAATAGACATCTTAGATTCCTACTTTTCTATCATTCTTCCACCTTCTTGAACTCCTCATCCTGCCACTCCCCAATACTGTGCCCGCTGTGCTCCCCAAAACTATACTGCAGAAACAGTCCCCCTCAAATACTACCGCCTTCAGTAATTAAAATAACTGCACCCAGGAAAGTGTCCCTGACACTAAATTATAACCAAAATGTTCCCCAAAAATAACTGTGCTAAGCTGATAGTAATAGTCCCAACAATAGAAATAATTAGTGCCCCCGGCCAGCCAATGTCCCCATAGTGCCCTCATAATGTGCCAATGCCCCCTACTATGTACCCAAAAAACCCTCTTAGTGCCCCTATACAATGACCCCAATAGTGCTCCTCTCCCCCCCTTCTCCATAGTGCCCCCATGTCTGCCAGAATATAAGATAGGGCCCCCATAGTGATCCTCGCCCTCCATAGTGCCAGTATATATATAGGGCCCCCCATAGTCGTCCTCCTCCTCCAGAGTGCCCCCCATAATGCTCCCCCTCCATAGTGGCCCCCCATAGTGCTCCTCCTCCATAGTGGCCCCCATAGTGCTCCTCCTCCATAGTGGCCCCCCATAGTGCTCCTCCTCCATAGTGGCCCCCCATAGTGCTCCTCCTCCATAGTAGCCCCCCATAATGCTCCTCCTCCATAGTGGCCCCCCATAGTGCTCCTCCTCCATAGTGGCCCCCCATAGTGCTCCTCCCCCATAGTGCTCCCCCTCCATAGTGGCCCCCCCTAGTGCTCCCCCTCCATAGTGGCCCCCCATAGTGCTCCTCCTCCATAGTAGCCCCCATAGTGTTCCTTCTCCATAGTGGCCCCCCATAGTGCTCCCCCTCCATAGTGCTCCCCCTCCATAGTGGCCCCCCATAGTGCTCCCCCTCCATAGTGCTCCTCCTCCATAGTGGCCCCCCATAGTGCTCCTCCTCCATAGTAGCCCCCATAGTGTTCCTTCTCCATAGTGGCCCCCCATAGTGCTCCCCCTCCATAGTGGCCCCCCATAGTGCTCCCCCTCCATAGTGGCCCCCCATAGTGCTCCTCCTCCATAGTAGCCCCCATAGTGTTCCTTCTCCATAGTGGCCCCCCATAGTGCTCCTCCTCCATAGTGGCCCCCCATAGTGCTCCTCCTCCATAGTAGCCCCCATAGTTTTCCTTCTCCATAGTGGCCCCCCATAGTGCTCCTCCTCCATAGTGGCCCCCCATAGTGCTCCTCCTCCATAGTGGCCCCCCATAGTGCTCCTCCTCCATAGTGGCCCCCATAGTGTTCCTTCTCCATTGTGCTCCCCCTCCAAAGTGGCCCCCATAGTGCCTCTCCTCCATAGTGCTCCTCCCCCATAGTGCCCCCACTGAGTGCCAACTTAAATAAAAAAAAATTAACAGTTATACTTACCTCCTTGCCTCTGTCAGCGACGCGATGCAGGCCTCTTCCGGCCTGTGTCCCGCGCTGTACGGCTCAGGCGGCGCGATGACGTCATCGCGCCGCCTGTGCCGGCCTCTGATAGGCTACAGGCCTAGTGCCTGCAGCCTATCAGAGGAACGGGGAAGGGACACGCCTCTCCCTCCCTTGCCCCGCATTATCCATCTGTATCGCCGTCCTAAGGACGGCGATACAGATGAATATAGAGATGAGCGCTTCCAGAATGGAAGCGCTCACATCTCTACCTGCCGCCGGGAAGAAAGGGCCCCCCTCCGGTCCCGGGCCCCGGTACCGAACCGGCTGCACCGCGGTATGTCCGCCCCTGATTTATAGGTATAGACACTTTAGTAAGGAGCAATTTAGTAAATTTATTAATGCACATTTATGCATTAATCCTCCAGGTCAAAAAGAGGGACTGTCCCTCCAAAAGAGGGACACTTGGGAGGTATGGTAAAAACTATTACATAGATCGCATTGGGAACCCCCTTTTTAATGAAAATGTGTGAGGCATGGTCTGGACTATGGTACGGACTATTCAATGACTGAATACAGAGGTATATAATATATCACATAAATTCACAATCTGAAAAACGAAGCACAACAACCACTTCCAATGTGATTTCGGCTATAAGGTGTTTAATAAAAAAAAAAAAAAAAAAAAAACAATAATAAATTCCACAGCAGTGACAGGACGGTCACGTGACTCGGCTGCGCGCTTCTCGGCGGTCGGCTGCTTTGGGCTCCACTGTTTCCGGTCGGAGGGCATTGAGCGCTGCGCACTCGCGGACGGACGGTGACATGGTTATGTGACACCGGCGGCGGGTTGTCGCTGTACGGGGGTCGGAGCTCCCGTCATCCAGTAGTCTTCTCGGAAGCGGACTAGCAGTCGTCAGGATGCCGGGGCTGCAGATGTTCGGCCGGCGCTGGGCCATCGCCAGTGACGACCTGGTGTTCCCTGGAGCCTTTGAGCTGCTGGTCAGGTTTATCTGGTGAGTGAAATGCGGATGTCACCGGGGCGAGACCCCCCTCGGCGTCCTGGAACTTGTAGTAGCTGTGGTCACGTGACTAATGAGCGCTCCCCCCAGCTGTCATCACGTGACTTGCTGATGTTTTTGACACTTATTGCTAATCAGTCTGCTGTGTCCTAGGGCTGTGGGACTACAAGCCCCATAATGCACTTAGGGTCTCTGGGGTGGTTATAGGGTCTTTTTATCAATTTGCATTAAAGGGGTATTCCTCACGAATAACATTTAGGACCCCCACCTAATAGGGGTGCCTGGCTGATCATATCCTCCGTGGAAGTGTATAGGAGACACAGGACATCAGACTGCAGCCGTTCCTTGTCTTGTATAGAACATACTGTAGAGGGGTCGCACAGGATGGGCTTGGACGCCCTGTTCTCAGGAGCAGTAAGACCCCACCCCCACCCCACCCAACCCATATTTAAAGGGCATCTCTCAGCAGGATCCCTATTAAATCAGCCATGTCTGTCAGGGCTGACCCTGCTGATTAAAAACATACCTTCCTTCCCCCAATTTGTTACTGGATATAAGAGCAATAAGTGTTTATAAAGTAATATGCAAATTAGTACTTGAAAGGGTATCCCGGTTAAAACAAGTTATCCTCTATCCCTACCGCTGGGACCCCCTCCGATCACGAAATAGCTGATCGCTATATCCGGCGCTCCCATAGAAATGAATGAAGCAGTGGCCCACATTTGTGACCATCCATTTAAGGGGGATCTAGAGGGTATGAGGCCCCCATTAGTGTAATCATTGGGGGTCCCAGCAGTGGGACTCCCACTGATCTGATAGTTATCCCCTATCCTGTGGAATCACTGGAATACCCCTTTAAGGGCACCGAGGGCAGCCCTAGCAACTCTGTCACCCCAGCTATTCCCCTCTGCATCCCTTGACACCCCCCATCTTCACTTGGGTGACAGGACCAGGCATCCAGGTGGAGGGGAGAATGTCCATGGAAATAGAGCAGAGGGACTAGGGTTGCCAGGACCCGCCCTCGGTGCACTTAAGATCTAATTAGCATATTTTAAAAACGATTTCTCCTAAACACAGCAACAGATTAGAAGAAGAAAGGTATGTTTTTATTCAGCAGGGTCAGCCCTACCAGGCTTTATGGTTGATTCATCCCATCGTTATCCTTTGTGGGGGAATAAAAGTTCATATTCTCACTACCCCTGATTGTAAAAGCTTCACAGAAGGTATGACTGTACTGCTTTCTTCAGCCCCTACCTAGTGCTGTCAGCAGTTTAGTGTGGTCAAAACCTAAAAAATAAAATGAAGTCTTTTGGGTGCAGGCGTCTGCCGGTGACAGGATGGCCACTCTTTTTTGATGGCTTTTACATTTTGTAACAGTCATTGTGTAATCAAAAACTGAGAAGTACGTTTCATGAAAAGCTGAATGTTGTAACTTCCATCTGGTAGGAGTAACCCGCTTCTGTTCTCCTCCATCCTGTTTGTCAATGGGTCACAGGGTGTTGCTCTGAGGGTGCCATGACACATGTGGCCTGCACGCAGTTTCCAGTTGATTGCTGGGCTGCCTCTTTACCTGCCAGGTGGTGGGACGTGGTGATCAACGCCGGGCACCCACTGCTCAGCCGCAGTCATGTAGTGGCATCCTAACCTTAGGCAGGGATTCATAAGGCCCTCTTAGAGAACCTTACACATAGACACATTGGGGGAGATTTATCAAACTGGTGTAAAGTAGAACTGGCTTAGTTGCCCATAGCAACCAATCAGATTCCACCTTTCATTTTTCAAAGCTCGTTTGCAAAATGAAAGGTGGACTCTGGCACCAAGTCAGGAGTTTCAGAATACGCTTCACCACCTTGGACCTGAACTTCTGTCTTGGTTTCTGGGACATTTAAGACCACTTTTACACGTCCGTGTTTGATCAGTGATTTTCCACAGGGATGTTAAGCCAAAACCAGACATGGAGTCTGCACTGTTCTGTTGTTAGAGCTGCACCTGGTTTTGGCTCACAATAACTGATGGAAATCACTGACCGAACACTGACTGTGTGAAATCGGCCATAGGCCTCTGGGGGTAGGTTTGGGTCTCAAAAGTATCTGGATGTGGTATATCCTGTGGCTATGACATTAAAATGCTTATTCGAATACCTCATCGCTGCAGCCAATCACTGGCTTTTTTGTTATACGGTGCAAGACCACCGAGGCTGGTGATTGGCTGCAGCAGGCACGTGTATGGCTGTGTCACCACTGCAGCCATGTAAACACAGTGCAGAGCTGGCAATGGGGGGGGGGGGGGGCACGCAATCTTTTAGGCTGGTTTCACACGAGTGAGTGTCACGCTCCGGACTCACAGCGCAGCAGCACCAGTCCTGACCTCCCAGTACTAACGGGGTCGCATAGCATTATAATGATTCATGACACTATGTAACTATTACAGTTCTGGAATGTATTGGATAACACTGACAGCATTATGTCAGTGTTATTCAGTGCATTCCAGACCTCTAAGGGTTACATAGCGTCATAAATCAATGTAATACTATGCGTCCCCGTCAGTACTGGGAGGTCAGGACTGGTGCTGCTGCGCTGTGAGTCCGGAGCGTGACACCCGCTCGTGTGAAACCAGCCTTACTATTTTAGGGGTGATTGAATACATTTGACCAACCCCATTTAACGGATATGAACACTTTCAGGGGCGTTTTTTTTGGCTTATGATTGCATTTGACACATTTTGGGCTAAAAATCATTTTTTCAATTGGACTTTTGAAATTTTCAGCAGTCTTTGTCATTAAGTGTTAACTCTTTGCCTATCTGTGAGCATCTTACTTTCACTTTATCTGCCATATCAAAGAGAACATTTCCAAAGAAACCTAATATTGAGCTTTCATACCAGACTTGGTTATAACTATGTATAAATATATCAGAGGTCAGTACAGAGATCTCTCCCATCATCTATTTATCCCCAGGACTGTGACCATGACGAGGGGACATCCTCTGCGTCTGGAGGAAAGAAGGTTTGTACATAAACATAGAAGAGGATTCTTTACGGTAAGAGCAGTGAGACTATGGAACTCTCTGCCCGAGGAGGTGGTGATGGTGAGTTCACTAAGAGAGTTCAAGAAGGGCCTGGATGTATTTCTGGAGGGTAATAATATTACAGGTTATAGTTACTAGAGAGGGGTCGTTGATCCAGGGAGTTATTCTGATGCCTGATTGGAGTCGGGAAGGAATTTTTTCCCCCTAAAGTGAGGAAAATTGGCTTGTACCTCACAGGGTTTTTTTGCCTTCCTCTGGATCAACTTGTAGGAAAACAGGCCGAACTGGATGGACAGATGTCTTTTTTCGGCCTTACAAACTATGTTACTATGTTAGCTATGTGTATACCTTATTTTTATGAACAGCTTATAAACACTTATTTAAAAGGGTTTTCCGAGATTCTAATACTGATGACGTATCCTGAGGATAGATTATCAGTATCTGATTGGTGGGGGTCCGACACCCGGGACCCCTGCTGATCAGTGGGGCTGAGCTGCGCCTAAGCCATGTAAGCGATGAACGTGATGTGTCATTGGTCTAGGACAAGCTGGAGAATTCAGTGGCACCAGTGTGAGTGCCACTGCCTTCTCGAACAGCTGATCGGCGGGGGTCCCGGGTGTTGGACCCCCCACAATCAGATACTGATGAACTATACAGGGAATAAGTGATCAGTATTAAAAACTCGGAAAATCCGTTTGAAGGGGTTATCCAATACTACAAAAATGTCCCCCATATGCCCGGGCCCCTCACAGTGAATATACTTACCTGGCTCCCCGCACCGCCGCTGCTGCTTCTCCCTGTGCACGGATGAAAACATCAGGTGTCGGGGGGAGCAGCCAATGGGGACGGGGACGAACCTCCCTAGCACTGCAGGTGATGCTAGCGAGGCTCGTCCTTGTGTGCCATTGGCTGCTCCCATCTGCCCATAGGGACAAGCAGCAGCGGCGGTTCGGTGAGCAGGATAAGTATATTAACTATGAGGGGCCCGGGCATATGGGGGACATTTTTATAGTATGGATAACCCCTGTCATAGTCTTATCAGTAAGATAAGTTAGGCTACATTCACACGTTCGTTTAAAACATCCGCAATCTATCCACATCCGTTCCGCGGACGGTTTTTGCGGATATTTTGCGGATCCATTCATTTCAATGGGTCCTGATAATCTGCGGACATTGCACCGTATGTTGTCCGCATCCGTTAATCTGTTCCGTTTTGCGGATCCGCAAACAGAAATCCTCCTGTCCTACTTTTCTCCCGAATTGCGGTCCGTAGCACAATGAAAGTCTGTGGATCCGCAAAAAATGTGGAAAACATGCGGAAAGGCATCCGCATGTCATCCGTATTTGTGGATTCCATTCCAGGAGGGGTGAAAAAAAAAAAGATGTTATTCATCCTTCCGTTTTTTGCGGATCCGCAAAAAACGGATGACATATGGATACATCCTTTCCGTTTTTTATGGAAAGACGGAACGGATGTATTGGAAAAACTGAGTTTTTTGCGGAACAACGGATCTGCAAACTGACCGTTTTCCAGGATGTGCACACATACAGACGTGTGAATGTAGCCTTATGAAGTCAGGAGATCAGAGATAAGGACCCATCGGCTGAGCTGCCCAATGGTAGTATAAGCACAGAGCCTGGTACTAGAGAATCTCAAGGCACTACAGACATTATAATTTATTTATTTTTATAGAGAACAATTGAAAAAAAATGATTTTTAGCTCAAAATGAGTACAATTCAATAATAATAATAATAATAATAATAAATTGTCCCTTAAAGTGCCCATAGCCTTTAAGTTCAGAAGGCCTATAGCAAAAATAGCAGATTTCCAACATATTGAGATGATCAGTCATTCACGGTCGTCTGTGTTTTCTCTTCTTTTCCAGGTGGATTGGGATGTTGGCCCTCTACTTCGTCCATAAAGGGCACTTTGATTGCCCCGGGGGACCCCTCCTGCAGAGCTACTTCATTGTACTGATCGCCATGCTGGGTGCAATTATCTGCTCAGTGTCAGCAATAGTCTATGTCAGTATGCAAGGTGGGAATAGCTCCCTATAACTTCACCCTACATTTGTGAGCGGCGCTGTTGCTTTGCAATATACTCTTTGAACTACCTCAAGTGTGAACAGAGCCATACATTTCACCTCCTGCTTTCTCTGTCTGTGTACAACATGTAATCTGCATGGGCATGAACGGTCTTCCCCCCCCCATGCCGTTTGCATAGGCCGCTGTGAGGGGCACTGATTGACGAGTTAGGCCTCATTTCACATGTCTGTGAAAAGGTGGTCAGTGATGCCTCCATGAAGATATTCGGGTTGGGTCCGTGTGTCCACTTTTGTTGTCCTTTTGTCATCCGTTTTTCACAGACACTGAACAGCTGAAAAATAATTTTCAAAGCTGTTCTTCCTAATGATCCGTGTTGCATCCATGGTTTTTACGGACCCATAGACTATAATGGGCGTGATGGATCCATGAACACGACAAAATAGAGCATTGCATCCGTGCTAAAAAAAACGAACCTATGGGCTGTGCTAAAACACTGATGTGTGAAAATGAATGAGGACGTGTGCTGTTCGTGGAGAACACGTACAGCACACGTATGTGGAACACTGACATGTGAATGAGGCTTTAGGCTTCATTCACCCTTCATTGATTCTTGGAGAACACGAACAGCACACGTCTCCGTTCATTTTAATGTGAGTTTTAGCATGGAAGCATGCCCTATATTTGTCCATGTTTACGGATCCATCACACCCATTATAGTCTACGGGTCCGTGAAAAACACAGACGCCATCCGTGTTTCATGGAACATTAAGAGGTGATGCTCTGAAAATGAGTTTTCAACTGTGCAGTGTACGTGGAACACGGATGATACGGAGAGCAGAAAAACGGACACACTGCCAAACACGAAATCTTCACGGAAAAATCACTGACCATCTTATTACGGATTTCATCACGGATACAGATGTGTGAATGAGGCCTTACAGTTCTTCACACACACTTTTGTTTATGACATTTATGAGCCATATTTGCCCATATAATGTAGTTTTAGACAGTTTTCATGACATTTTTGTACTACTGTGTGATGTCACTTTCTCTGTAAACCTGTAAAGTGATGTATGTTAAAAAAAAAAAAAAAAAAAACACCATGCAAAACCACAAAACCGCCAAAACAAGTTGCACTTGCTTTATTTTTTTTTTAAGCTGCAAAAAAAAAAACTATTGAGGTCTATGGGAGAAAAATGTCAGACAATGAGGGAAAACCGCCAGACAGCCAGAGCGTGCTGCAGTTCAAAAAAAGTTGTATCTCAAGGGTGAAAAATACTCCACTACAATAAAACGCCTGTTTGTCCTGCGCTTAGTATTTCCTATAGACTTCCATGTAACATCTGGAGCTGGCGTTTTTTTTGCATAAGTAAAAGTGGTAAAGATGAAGCACCAAACAATGCACAATGCCACAAAACCGCCCCTATTTCTTATGCCCCACCCCCGGTAAGGGCTCATGCACACGACCGTATGTATTTTGTGGTCTGCAAAAAAAAAAACGAATCTGCAAAAAATACAGATGAAATCCGTGTGCATTCCGTATTTTGTGGAACAGAACAGCTGGCCCCTAATAGAACAGTCCTTGTCCGTAATGCGGACAATAATAGGACATGTTCTATATTTTTGCAGAATGGACATACGGAAACGGAATACACACGGAGTAACTTCTGTTTTTTTTTTGTTTTTTTTTGCGGACCCATTGAAATGAATGGTTCCGGATACAGTCCGCAAAAAAAATGGAATGGACACGGAAAGAAAATACGTTCGTGTGCATGAGCCCTAATGGCGGAAAGCTTGTTCTGCTGACAGTTATTCTTCGCGACTCCCCCAGACACGTACGTGCATTTATGTGTTGTCTTTGGGAAGAGGGCAGAAGCCACTGCAGGCACCACTGGTGGTGACTTATCTGCCTTGGAGAATTAAAGGATTGGGCGTTCTAATTCAACATGTCTAATCCTTCAGATGTCAGGGGAGATTTGTCACGCACACATGGTCGGCCACTCCTGCGGGTCGGCGGGTTCGGCTGAATTTACTCTTATGTGTATTGGCACTTACTTCTGCATCTGTGGCCACAGTCTGACGGCTCCTGAAATCATTGATCTTTCATTGGATTCTGCAATTTTCTGCAAGTTCTGTCTCGTCTGAGGATCAGCCTTTCTCTGCTTTGGTTGATACAGAAGATGACACGTATGTGTGAAGAGCTTCAGGCAGAATACTGATGGAATATCTAGCATGCCGATACTTGTGTCACTCCGCTATAGGCTTTCACAGCGACCAAGGAATGATTGTGGTATTGTCACATTGTAAAACCAAAGTATGGCGGTATCAGACACGCAGGACGTTTTGGCCAAATGTTCTTGACATTCCAGTAGACAATTGTTGATAAGCAGCTGCCAGTCGCCTCTGATGCCGCTCATCTAGGGAAGAAACTATGTAATTGGAAAGGTCTGTCTGTTGGATCCTTGTGTGGAAAGTGGAGTAATGTCTAAAGACAGAAGCGTTCTCTTGGCTTTTTAATATTGATAACCTATCCTCAGGATCAATATCAGATCAGTGGGGGTCCGACACCCAGCACCCCCGCCTTTTAGCTGTTTGAGAAGATGGCGCACGTGCCATCTCCCCTCTCTCCTCCTGATGCTGTCTATGGCAAAGACCATAGACGACAGCAGCGGACAGGAAGAGAGAGGGGAGATGGCATGTGCCCACTGTGTACAACGTCTCCTCATACAGCTGATTTGCGCGGGTGTCGGACCCCGCTGATCTGATATTGATGACCTATCCTGAGGATAGGTCATCAATATTAAAAAGCCCAGAGAACCCCTTTAATGAAGTACTCCCATAAAAAACTTTTATTCTCTGACCTGTTCGAAAGGTAATTGATGTAAACTGTAATCAAGGTAATTTGTGAGTTATAACCTCCCTTCTGATCCTCAGCTGTGTCATGTGACCAACACTTTGATCTCCAACTGACACAGCATCTTATGTGTGGACAGGAAGCCAGTTTCTCTATGTATTCCTATGGGAGCATCAATGTCAGTCTCGTAGGAATGAGTAGAAAAATAACTGACTTCCTGTCCTGTGTCAGTTGGAGATCAGAGAGCTGGTCACATGACACAGCTGAGGATCAGAAGGGAGGTTATAACTCGCAAATGCAGTCACTGATGAGAAGATTACCTTCACTACAGTTTATATTATGTAACCTTCTAATGGGCCAGAGAAGAAAGATTTTTGTGGGAGCGCTTCTGTAAAGACACAATGAATTTATAAAACATTATGCGGCATTTAATAAATTTGGCACAAATCATGGCAACACAGACTCCTGCCTTTACAGCGGCACAGAAATGACAGCTCCCAGCGTGTCCTGACAGCTGCAAGCATGCTGGGGGTTGTAGTTGGAGTACTGGGAGAGGCACAAACTGCAGAAGACTGGTCACGTTGACATTTTAGTAGTGTTTATATTATATTTGTATTTCAATAATGCGGATCCGAAAAACCCACGGATGCCGACCGGTGTGTGTTCCACAATTTCCGGAACACACATGGCCGGCATTAATGCCTATTCTTGTCCGCAATTGCAGACAAGAATAGGACATTTTCTATATTTTTTCTCCAAGCCGCGACTCATCACGATCTAATGCCGGCAATTGAAATGAATGGGGCCACATCTATTCCACAAAATTGTTGAATAGATGCGGCCCCATTCACACGGTCGTGTGAATGAGCCCTTAATCTTTTTTTTTTTTTCCTTTTGTTTTGCAGGTACAATCTCCAACCCGGGGCCCAGGAAGTGCATGCCCAAACTGGTGTACGTCCGCCTGGCCCTCTATCTGCCAGAATTCGCATGGGCCATTATGGGGGCAATCTGGGTGTCGGACAATGGGGTTCACTGTGAGAAAACAGTGGTGAATGTCATTCTGCTTACTGTTGTCGCTAGGTAAGAGCCTTGGCCTGATCTTTCGATAGTTTCTGTGGTTTTATGGCCTGTTGACCTGTTTAAAGCTGGATTTTTAGTGGTTTAGTAGTATTTTTTTGCACTTTTTTTACGTTTTTGGTGCATTTTGGTTCCAACTCCAGAGATTAGCTAAAAGTCTGTGGGAATTGTAACTTTTTTTTTTTTTTTTGCTAGTGGCATTTTTTTTTCAGTTCTGATGCTTTTTTTGTGTGTTTCTAGATTTTTTTTTTTAACAAAGCGTGTTGTAGCCATTTTTCCATACCCTTGTCTATAGCTCCAAAACGCAATTAACACGTGTTACGAAAAAATTTCTACTAAAAAAAAAAGCACTCATTTTTGGGGTTTTTAGCAGTAAAAATAAGCCAAAGCAAATGTGGGAGCCCTAAAGGTATATTCCTACCTCAAACATTTTTTGGCTTATCCACAGGAGTTCGGAATACCCCTTTATTGGAGTTTTGATGCCAAATTACCGTATTTTTCGCTTTATAAGACGCACCTGACGATAAGACGCACCCCAGATTTTAGAGTAGGAAAATAAGAAAAAAATATTTTTCATCACACCTCATATCAGACGCCCCATAAATTTCAGGACATCACATCAGACCCCCATATCAGCCCTCCATGTCAGACCTCAGATCAGCCCACTATGGCCCCATATCAGCCCACTGTGCCCCCATCAGACCTCAGATCAGCAGAATGTGCCCCCATCAGACCTCAGATCAGCAGAATGCGCAATTTTCCCCCTACTTTTGGGGGAAAAAAGTGCATCTTATAAAGCAAAAAATACGGTAAATGCCCCCCAAACTTGCAGTCAGTTGGCATCATGGTAGAAATTGTTGCATGTAAAGTGTTCCAACTGAGCAATTTTAAATTGCAAATATAATGTGCAGTGTCGCCAGTCACGTGATCCTTCTTAACCAATCAGGGTTGCACTATTTTGTAGACGCATTACTTTCAGACCTTTGACAAAAAATTCAGGGTGCCCCTCTTTGGGTGGTTTTGCTCACATACAGGTGCCATTACGTATAGATCTGTTTTAATATTAAAGGGGTTGTCTGGGTTCAGACATATCCCTGTTTTCACCCAGGCAGCCCCCCTGATATGAGCATCGGAGCATTTCATGCCCTGCGCTGAATATTTTTTTAAAATCCGGTGACGAACCGGGCTCTCCATGGGTAAAGCTAGGCAGAGGCTTCTGCCTAGCAGTGCGCCCGGTGACATCACCAGCACTAATGGTAACCTGTAAAACGGCTAGGGCAGCAGTAAAGCCCCGCCCATCAGTGACATCACCGGCAACACTAACAAAATCTAAAAAAAGTGAAATTAAACTTTCCGGATGCATTGTATGCGCATTCTTACGTGAGGTAATTTTGTTTTTATTTTCTGAATATTTTTATTTGAGGGGTAGTGGGAATGCCTAATATACATACCTGAATTTGGTTGTCACTTCCTGCTGTCTCTCCATGTATTCCAGTTGGATCATCATGCTGTTCACCACCATAGCCGTCTTCATCGTGTTTGATCCGCTGGGGCACAAGAAAGCTTTATATTATGTGAGAGATGAAGATCACAACCTGGAGAGCAGCCAGTCCGAGCAGCTGATGTACAACCTGAAGAAGACGGCCACTAGGGTGTGGGAGACCCGCATCCGCCTGCTCTGCTGCTGTATAGGCAACGACAATGACAACAGGGTGGCTTTCTCCAGCATCGCACAGCTCTTCAGCAGCTACTTTGCCGTAAGCCATTCTCTGCAAATATGGTTGTTGTGGCTTCTTTTTTTTTGCATTGCATAAATAGCTTTTATTTAAAGGGAGTCTGTTACAAGGATGTTCCCTTTAAATTTTGGCTTCTTTGTGATGCAATTTTAAAGAGAGGATGCAATTGCGCCCCCAAGGTGCCAATCACTAAGTTGAAACACCCCTGTAACGGCTTGAGGTCCTGTCATATAATGCATTCTGGTGTAACTCAAGACTAGCACATGATAACGAAAGCCAAGTATATGCAAACTTAAAGAAGAACTCCCGCAAAACTTTTTATTCTCTGACTTGTTAGAAGGTGCATGATATAATCTGTAGTGGATGTCATTTTCTTATCAGAGGCTGAAATTGAGAGTTTCCACTCTCTTCTAATTGTAGCTGGGTCATGTGACCAACTCCCTGACCTCCAACTGACCCAGGACAGGAAGCCAGTCACTGCTCTATTCATTCCTATGAGACTGAAAGTGAGGCTCCTATAGGAATACATAGAGAATTAGACTTCCTGTCCACATATAAGGTGCTGTGTGAGTTGGTGGGTCTAATTCCTAGTCACATGACACAGATAAGAAACTTCAGGATGATATAAGTCAAAAATTCAGCTACTGGTAAGAAAATGACATTCACTACAGATTATGTCATGTACATTTCTAGCAGAACATGGAATAAAATTTTTTGCAGGAGTTCTTCTTTAAGAAATATCACATTTAAATAGGTATTCCTATCTCGTAGAGCGATAGTATGTCACTAGGATGTGCCATCACTTTCATGGATGAGGGTTCTGACCTCTGGGACCCTCACCGGACAAGAAAATGAAGTATTGACCAGTACGGCGGGTGTCCAGGAGCACTGCTGTGGGGACGCAATGCCATGGCTTTTTCATTCTCGGGGTCAGTGGGGGTCCTACTGATCATAAAGTGGTGGTGTATTCTGGCAATATGCTATCACTTTATGAGAGGGAAATACCCCCTTTAAGTAGCAATTGTCTAACATGTAACATTGACATGCCCCTTTAAGACTGGATATTCTGTGGTCCTTGCCTCTACTTCTAGCTACCAACCATGCTGGGGTGTTTAAAGGGGTTGTCCATACTTTTGTGAAATCTCCAGAAAAAAAAAAGAAATGGTCTATACTCTCCCTTCAGTCTGTTTCATCCTCCAGTCGTCCTGCAGTGATGACCTCAAGTACATCATTCACTGCAGCCAACCACTTGGCCTCAGCAGTCACTTGCTGAACAAGCAAGCCTACTACATGACCAGTGGGGACCATCAGAACAGTGGTGGAAATTAATCTTCAAATCTCCACCGACTCTAATGTGGTGTCTCTATGGCTAAATGTTTAAAGGTTTTGTCCCATGATAAATATTCTATGTTTTTCAAACCAGCAACTGGATCTGAATATTTGTAATTGCATGTAATAAAAAATTTAGTATAGCCACTCAGCTATTCACCAAAATCTATCTGTATAGTGCCACCTGATGTTTACCCCTTTTCTAGATTCTCTGTCCAGCTCACTGAGGGATGCGAATGAGCTGTTAGCAAGCTCTGTCTCTATCCTATATCCTATAGGTCAATGTTCAACCCTATAAATAGGCCTTCAGATTTTACTCGGATATTAAATAAGCCAGCATCTCATCTGCAGACAGCTGTTTCTGGGTGATTGCCCCTCATCAGTGCAGAGCAGAGAGTACTGGCTTAACTGGGTAAGAGGCGATGTCAGGACTTCGGGAGGGGGTACTATATCTCTCCTTGGGAAGAGAGCGCCTTAGTCGGCGTGAGGAGACTTAGTTAATATACGAGTCATGTCTCAAGGCCTATTTAAAGAGATGAACATTGACTTATAGGATAGCTGCCTTACATCTGGTGGTATCAGAGGTAGAGCTTGTTAAGACCTCATTTGCATACTTTCTTCCCAGAACTCCAGAGGATCATTGTATGGCCTATAAGTCTCCTTTTGCCGATTAAGGGCTCCTTCTCAAGGAGAGAGAGTACCGTCCAAATGCTCACTGAGGTTGCCACACATGCTTAGTTCCATTCTTCAACTGCCACCAGCCGCAACAGACAGGACACGCCCCCTGAACTGCCAGCTTGAAATAAATCTAGCAGAACAATTGCACTAATGAATGGGCAAACCTCTGGATCTATGTGAGGTACAGGGCTTGTTCTAGTTTTGTTAGAAATATTTTTTCATCTCTTTGTTAGAAATATTTTTACATCCCTTTAACCCCTTTAAAGGAGCATATCATGCACTGCCCCCCTCAACCCATGCCCTACGTGTAACACGGGTTTACCCAGAGTGTTCCTTTAATCTATGTGTTGAGAACTCGAGCACTTGGTCTACAGCTCTATATTGGTCTGGTCTTTTTGTTTCAGGACACAGACTTGGTTCCCAGCGATATAGCGGCAGGACTGACTCTCCTTCATCAGGAACAGGACAAAGTGGAACTCAGCCGGGATCCGGATGAAGTGTTGTCCCACTCGCCATCCTCACAATCTGAGGTAGTCCTGATCATGGTTGATGGGCTACCCGCCTGGGACAATCCTGTTAGAAGACACCCCCTCCAGAAGTTTAGCTGATCTCCCCATAAAGCTACCTTCTCTTTTTTGTTTTAGAGAGATAATCTGGATGTGGAGTTGGCGAAGGCGGCTCACTACATGCAGTTTGCAGCCGCTGCCTACGGGTGGCCCCTCTATGTGTACAGCAACCCCTTCACCGGACTATGCAAATTGTGCGGAGAATGGTGAGCGTCTATGTTGCTCTGGTTTTAGGATGATGAGAGTCATTCTTTGTGTATTTTGACGCGGACGATTCACATCCAGTCATGAGGCAACATAATATAGAAGGGGGGGGTTAATTTTCAAGTATTTCATTCATTACACACATGTAACTGGACTGTGTAATTACTGCCAGGACTCCTCGAAAAAGCCTAGGAGTCCTGCTTCCCCGCTCACCTCACGCGATTTACAGCTTGTCCATCTGCTACATGGTGGGCCTTCCGATCCCACAATAAGACCACGTAGATCTGATCCGTTTTCTTTTCCAGTTGCCAGAACCGAAGAGCCCAGAGTGATATCGTGGGCGGCGATCACCTCAATTGCCATTTTGGCTCCATTCTGCAAACAACAGGACTACAGTACCGGGACTTCATCCACATCTCTTTCCATAACCGGGTGAGGCGCTGACCATCATGTCCCCTGCAGCGAGTAATATGTATGTCCACTGCTTCTCTAATCGGTTCTCACTTTGTCTTGTAGATCTACGAAATCCCATTTTTTGTTGCCCTCGATCACAAAACAGAAGCCATCTTGGTAGCTGTAAGAGGAACACTGTCCCTTGAGGTAACTGATGGTTGAGGAACATTTTTTGGATACCTATCTGTGTCCTATCTGGATGTTGTGGATCCTTTGGTTCTGTGTCTTAAATGGGTTGTCTAGAAATTTACAGACAATGGCTTATCCTCTGGGGAGGCCATCACTTTCTGATCAGTGGGGGTCCAAGTATCCCCGCTATTTAGGTGCCAGAAGAACACAGCCTCGTCCACTGTGTAGCCAACGGTGCCGGTTACTGCAGCACTGTCTCTAGCATCCAGCTGTGTCCATTGAACAGGGGACGTAGCGGGGCAGTTCTACCGCCAACTTCCTGTACCAGTTCTCCTGCAGACAGCTGATCGGTGGGGGTGCAGGGTGCTGCCAATCAGATAGTCATGGCTTGTCCTGAGTATAGGTCATCACTGGCAAAAAACGTGAACAACCCCTTTAAGTGCATTTATTTGCCGCTCTATCTCTAATTTATATGTTATCTTATGATCTACATATATATGCTTTCTGTTTTTTCTATGGTATAGATGTTTTTAAAAAAAATCATAGGCTATTGTACAATCACAGAACATCCTCACAGAAAATAAACTGATCACATGGTGCCGTTTGCTGGGACCCCAGCATCTCCCCCCAAGACTCACAAAGCACCATCACTAATTGTGGATTACATGATACCCATTGAAATCAACGGTCCCTTATGTGTGGCTGTGCCTAGTTCTGCGGCCCCCCGTTCGCTACAGTACTGATTAGCTTGGATCCCAGAGATCAGACCCTCAGCAATGAATGATTACTTTATCAAGTTAGTGGAATATGGAATCCCCCATTATTGCTTTTACTGACCCCCAAATTCTGCTCCTTGTAGGATGTTCTGACCGACCTGTCAGCGGACTGCGAGAATCTGCACACCGATGGCGTGGAAGGAGATTGCTTTTCACATAAGGTGAAGAACCCATTCATTCATTGTTCCATGACCAACTAGAAAACACTTGGGCTCTATGGCAGGACTCTCACTGTCCGATTTTATGGCGCAAATTGATGATCAAGCCATATGGTCCTCTTCCTAGGATCACTGGGGATGCCTTCTGTCCCTTGTGTCTGTACGTAGATTTACAGATGTGCTGAAAAATCTCCACAACTGTGGCCATTCTTCCTAGAACATATTTTGAGTCATGAAGTACAGTAGCGCTGCTGCTGTAGACTCAGCAGAACGTAAAGATGCAGCAGAGCTGAGATTGTCATTTGGCCCAACACTATGTAATATAAATGTATTCTCTGTGATTTTACATAGGGTATTCGGTAAACCTACAACATTAAAGGGGTTGTCTGATCATGGACAATGGTGGCATATTGCTAGGATTTGCCCCCAATTGTCTTATAGGTGCGGGTCCCAGCGCTGGAACCCACACCTATATTGAGAGTGGAGCCCCAAAAGTGTAGGAGGGCGCAATGCACATGCACAGCCGCCGTCCATTCATTTTCTATGGGGCCGACGAAAATAGCCGAGCGCTGGTTTGGCTATTTCTGTCAGCCCCAGATGAAATGAATGGCAGCGAGGGCTGTGCATGCGCGGTATGCTCCCATTCACTTCTATGGGGAGCCGGCTTGGTCGTGGCCGGACTGGAGTCCTCCAGCCATCACCTTGTGGGTCTCTATTCTCGTGATATATACAGTGTGTGTGTATGTATGTGTATCTCCTAGAGACATGCCCCCATTGGTGATGATGAGATAACCCCTTTAATTCACATCGCACAATGTATACCGTTTAATCAAAAGTTATACCCATCAAAATCAAGGAAGCTCTTTCCCTATATTGATGCCTGGGAAAAGGAGTTGAAACTTACATTGTCCTCTGAAGAAATTAGAGAAATTTATGCTAAAAGCTGCGGTCCGTGGAGATGCATTACACTTCAGGAGACGTCCTATAAACTGGTGAGCAGATGGTACAAAACTCCGGAGGCGTTGCACACCATATTTCCCCCAACACAGCCACTCTGCTGGAGATGTTTGTCGGCAATGGGGTCTTATACTCACATATGGTAGGAGTGTACAATCATTAAACCTTATTGGAAGTCCATATCCAAGATTCTAGGGAAGGTTTGTCCCAGGGCCCCAGGGTTAACCCCCTCTATTCTCTTCCTCAATCTTATTCCCCCGACTTCAGCTCACTTTAATATATTTCTCTGGCGGCAACTAGTTCTAATAGCAAAAGCTATGATCCTTCTATATTGTATAGTATTGTATAGTAACATAGTAATATAGTTTGTAAAGCCGAAAAAAGACATCTGTCCATCCAGTTCGGCCTGTTTTCCTACAAGTTGATCCAGAGGAAGGCAAAAAAAAAAAACCCTGTGAGGTAGAAGCCAATTTTCCTCACTTTAGGGGGAAAAATTCCTTCCCGACTCCAATCAGGCATTGGATTCAGAAGGTTGGCCAGGTTGCTAGGCTGGAAGAGCTGAGTGCCGCTTCTCAGAAATCTTTAGCCAGATGTAAGAAAACGTGGAAACCGTGGTTCGACTTTATCTCCCAGGGAGATCTCCACACATATTTCACAGGGAGTTAGCTGGGGGATTCCTCTTGTCCTCACGTTTGATGCTGGTGGAGCTTCTACTTTATCTCTGTCTTGCTCACATAGGAGGAGGGTGTTATGACAGGAGGTGTTTCTTCCCTCGGCAAACACGGAGTGTCCTTTCCCTTTTTGTCGGTCATTTCTGATATGAAGGAACTGGTGGTGGTTTCAACCCACCAGGCTCTTCTATATTTCTAACAAAGGTGTGATTTTCAGTAACTTTTTTTTTTTTTGCTTGTTATATGTTATATACAAAAACAACAGACATTGTTTGACTTTATCTGTATTGCTTTATTAAAAATCAATAAAAATATATTTACAAAAAAAAAAATCAAGGAAGCTCAGATCTAGAGTGCTGTTTGCAGGTTCCCCTCTGCCTCCCAGAGACATGTTTAGGCTTTGAATGAAGTTTATGGAAGATCATCTGTAAAATTAATATTTTTTAGGGCATAAGTCAGGCTGCTAGTTACATCTACAGAAGGCTTATCAATGACGGCATATTGAATCAAGCATTTACTGTTGCACCGGTAAGTCATTGTCCATAGACGTAACTTTTTTTTTTTTCTATATCTGTGACGCTGCATTATACTCTCTCTGACAATTTTTCTTTTTCTTGCCAGGAATACAAGCTTGTCATTGTAGGACATAGCTTGGGGGCCGGAGCAGCTGCCGTGTTGGCGGTGCAGCTTCGAAGTTCCTTTCCTACTCTCAAGTGCTATGCATTTTCACCACCAGGGGGCCTTTTCAGGTGAGAAAGCTTCTTATTGGGAACCTGTTCTCAGGATCGAGGCCTCCAAACTGCCACCAACCTGATCTCCAGGAGAATGGCGGCTTCAAGATGATGTATAGTTTGAGTGATTTGGCATGACTCCTGAAAAGAAGTTTGAAGGCTCTGTTCCATGGGGGAGGAACCCCACAAACCACCTCAGCCAAGGCCAGCGCACCTAGCTCCACTGCGTATGTGCCCAATGTGCTGGAGGTGGCGTGTCATGATGTACCCAACCTCTTCCAAGGAGACGCTCCTATGCCATGACTCTTGGCATGCATTGGAATACAACATTCATACTTCTTTTCCTGACTTATGACAAATTGTTCAAAAATATACCAGACTATCATTGTGAAGATGTCACCGTCCTGGATAATAGGTGATGGGCAGTTTGGGAGCTGAACGCCTGGTGACAAGTTCCCATTAAAATCCATGACCCCATTGCAACTTGTCAATTTGCAGAACCAGACACATAGATGTGGACAGGACATACAGTACAGACCAAAAGTTTGGACACACCTTCTCATTTAAAGAGATTTATGTATTTTCATGACTATGAAAATTGTAGATTCACACTGAAGGCATGAAAACTATGAATTAACACATGTGGAATTATATACTTAACAAAAAAGTGTGAAACAACTGAAAATATGTCTTATATTCTAGGTTCTTCACAGTAGCCACCTTTTTGCTTTGATTACTGCTTTGCACACTCTTGGCATTCTCTTGATGAGCTTCAAGAGGTAGTCACCTGAAATGGTATTCCAACAGTCTTGAAGGAATTGCCAGAGATGCTTAGCACTTGTTGGCCCTTTTGCCTTCACTCTGCGGTCCAGCTCACCCCAAACGATCTCGATTGGGTTCAGGTCTGGTGACTGTGGAGGCCAGGTCATCTGGTGTAGCACCGCATCACTCTCCTTCTTGGTCAAATAGCCCTTACACAGCCTGGAGGTGTTTGGGGTCATTGTCCTGTTCATAAATAAATGTCCAACTAAACGCAAACCGGATGGAATAGCATGCCGCTGCAAGATGCTGTGGTAGCCATGCTGGTTCAGTATGCCTTCAATTTTTAATAAATCCCCAACAGTGTCACCAGCAAAGCACCCCCACACCATCACACCTCCTCCTCCATGCTTCACGGTGGGAACCAGGCATGTAGAGTCCATCCTTTCACCTTTTCTGCGTCGCACAAAGACACGGTGGTTGGAACCAAAGATCTCAAATTTGGACTCATCAGACCAAAGCACAGATTTACACTGGTCTAATGTCCATTCCTTGTGTTCTTTAGCCCAATCAAGTCTCTTCTGCTTGTTGCCTGTCCTTAGCAGTGGTTTCCTAGCAGCTATTTTACCATGAAGGCCTGCTGCACACAGTCTCCTCTTAATAGTTGTTGTAGAGATGTGTCTGCTGCTAGAACTCTGTGTGGCATTGACCTGGTCTCTAATCTGAGCTGCTGTTAACCTGCGATTTCTGAGGCTGGTGACTCGGATGAACTTATCCTCCGCAGCAGAGGTGACTCTTGGTCTTCCTTTCCTGGGGCGGTCCTCATGTCAGCCAGTTTCTTTTGTAGCGCTTGATGGTTTTTGCGACGGCACTTGGGGACACTTTCAAAGTTTTCCCAATTTTCGGACTGACTGACCTTTATTTCTTAAAGTAATGATGGCCACTCGTTTTTCTTTACTTAGCTGCTTTTTTCTTGCCATAATACAAATTCTAACAGTCTATTCAGTAGGACTATCAGCGGTGTATCCACCTGACTTCTGCCCAACACAACTCATGGTCCCAACCCCATTTATAAGGCAAGAAATCCCACGTATTAAACCTGACAGGGCACACCTGTGAAGTGAAAACCATTTCAGGTGACTACCTCTTGAAGCTCATAAAGAGAATGCCAAGGGTGTGCAAAGCAGTAATCAAAGCAAAAGGTGGCTACTTTGAAAAACCTAGAATATAAGACATATTTACAGTTGTTTCACACTTTTTTGTTAAGTATATAATTCCACATGTGTTAATTCATAGTTTTGATGCCTTCAGTGTGAATCTACAATTTTCATAGTCATGAAAATACAGAAAACTCTTTGAATGAGAAGGTGTGTCCAAACTTTTGGTCTGTACTGTAGATGACATCCGTGTGCTGTCTGCATCTGTGTCCATTTCGCAAATGATAGAACATGTCCTATTTTTGTCCACAAAATGCTATCCACGGACCCAGTGAAGTCAGTGGTTCCTCAAAAAAAAAAAAAAAAAGGCGTATGGCACATGGACGGTATCGGTTTGCGGACCACAAAATACATATGGTTGTTTGCATGAGGCCTTAGTCTGGTGTGGAAGAACGGCGTGTCACAAGGTCAAGGACACATTTATTAAGATCGTCTTTTTTAGACGCTTATAGATACCTGAGGTTTTTTCATTTTTGCATTTTCGTTTTTCTTCCCCATTTTCCCAAAGCCATAACTTTTTTTTTTTTTTTTTTCCATTGCGGGATTAGTTGTACTTTTTGATGCCACCATTTAATACAGCATACAATGTAGTGGGAATTAATATGGGTGTAATTGGAAAAAAACACAGTTATGCCACAGTTTTATGGGTTTTGTCCCTACGGCGTTCTTTATGCGGAAAGACTGACCTGTGCCCTTCATTCTACTGGGTCAGTACGATTACAACCATACCACGTGTGTAGGGTTTTGTGTGTTTTAATACTGAAAAAAGTAAAAACTTTGAAAAAAAATTCTGACCCCCATAACTTTTTAATAGTTATGTCTAATGAGCTGTGGGGGCTCATTTTTTTGCTGGATGATCTGTAGTTTTAATTGATACCATTTTGGATCACTTTTTTGGTGGGAGGGTTAAGAGAAGTGATGAAAAAATGGTTAATTGGCCATTTTGCAATATTTTTCTGTAATTCCATTCGCCGTATGGCATGAATATTTTTATATTTTAATAGTACGGGTATTTTTTACTTGGTGATGCCCATGATGTTTATAATTTTCATAGTTTTTTTGTTTTTTTTATTCTATGGAAAAGGGGGATGATTTACATTTTTATATTTATTTTTTTTATATTTTTTAGCATTTTTTTTTTTTTACTTTTTTTTTGTTTACTTTTTTAAAGCCGCTCCTGCTGGCCAACATAGGAACCGCAGATTTAATATCCCGGGTCACTTCAGAGACTTGGTGTATTAGAATTAATGACTGGCATCCCCAATCGCCACACGGGGGTGCCGGTCTTAACCCGGAAACATGCGCTTCTGTTTTTTTTTTTTTTTTCTCGCTATGACTGTGATTGGCATTATTGCAGACATTAGACATGGGCCCCTGCTGTTTGGCGCTCGGCTATGGCGCCCGCTGCACGTGTTAGCAATGTTTTTGCTAAATATATGCCAAGACTTTCTGTTGTTTGAGAGCAGCCACACATGCCATATACACAGTGGACAGGAGGACACTGACTTCTATGGGTGAGATTTCTAGGCAATGCTCTGTGACTAGAGATGAGCGAACGTGCTCGTAACGAGCACTGTACCGCTCGGCTCCCCTGCGCTCGCATGGGCGCAGGCAGCCACTTCCGTCGGGTGAGGAGGACGGAAGCGGCTGCCTGCGCCCATGCGAGCATAGGGGAGCCGAGCGCTACAGTGCTCGTTACGAGCACGTTCGCTCATCTCTATCTGTGACCTATGCAGAGGTCAGGAGGGAGTAGATAAGCTATGATATCACCTATTCTGAAACCCTGTGTTATCTATACAGAGATGTTACCATTATGTCCACCGGCAGAAGTAATGGCTACTAAAAAGTTACCTGTACAGAACAGGAAATCATGGCCTATCATTAAAAATAGTGTCCAGTTTGAATATAACAGGATTATATACCGTACATTTTTTTTTTTTTAATATAGATAAGTGACATGGAAAATTTTACAAAAATTCAATTTAAAAAAAAAAGTTTAACATAGAAACATTTACACAATAGGCCATTTTTTTGATGATACATTCCTTTTGGAGGGAATTTCCATGATGACCTATCTTCAGTTGGGGGCCCGACAGCTGTTTGGGCAGTCCGCAGCACTTAGGTGAGCACAGTGGCCTCCTTGCCGCTTGCCAAGCACAGCACTGTCCATTGGATATCGGCTGTGCCTGGTATTGCAGCTCAGCCCCATTCACTTGAATGGGATTGAACCGCACATAGGCCATGTGATCAATGAACGTGCTGGATATATTAGAGATCTCTAATCATCCCACCCTCCCTAAATCCCTTTGTCCTCACCCCCTCCTTGTTCTGACCTGAAGGGAAGGGATCAGTTGTCCTATGTCCAGTGGGGGTCTGACTCCTGGCACCCCCACCGATGCTGCTGTGCACCAAAACGGCACAGCTCCGTACACTGGGTGGTGGCCATGAACGGTACTGCAGTGCTGGACTAGCACAGTACTCTTATCTAAGCTAATGGGAAATCATTTTATGACACTTCAGTGTTGTCATCCATTATGTTGTGCAGAATGTGGCATAGTTAGTGGCGGGTGTAACTTTTCTTTTCTTCTTCTTTTCCTAGCAAAGCTCTTGCTGATTATTCAAAGAATTTTATCATCTCGATAATAGTTGGGAAGGATCTTGTACCAAGGTGAGGACTGCTTGGAATGCACCTGATATAAACTTACACGACAGCGAATGAGACATTTTATCTTCCCTTTTACAGACTGAGTTTACCAAACATGGACGATCTGAAGAACCGAATACTAAGGATGGTGGTCAACTGTAACCGACCCAAGGTATGTGAATCTGTGACTGTAACGTAAGTGCTCCATGCTTGTGCTGCGGTCTGCAGTGCACGGGTCCCAGCTGTGTGCGCTCTCTTGAATGGGTCCGCGATCTGCAAGATATGGATACAGATAGGACATGTCCTATCTTTTGCGGTGCGGAGGCATGGACCCGAAAGCCCACAGAAGCACTTCCTGTCCATGCCTCTGTTCCGAAAAAGATTGCATATGTCCTATCGTAGGACAACTGTTCCAGTGCCTGTATATTGTGCACCCGCTGTTTGCGAGCCGCAATATGGGCATGGAGCCCTTATGGTCGTCTGAATGGACCCTTAGGATGGCAGTCTCTCTAGATGCCCACCCTTCATGGAATGCCATATCATTAGGTGCACATTTATGGAGGATCAGATCCATTAACGTTTTACATCTTCTCCCTGACTCTCATCAGTACCGGATACTGCTGCACGGATGTTGGTACGAAATATTCGGTGGCAGTCCAGATAACTTCCCGACAGAACTGGATGGCCGAAACATGGCGTCTCTGACACAGCCGCTGCTGGCGGAGCAGGCTTTACTGATTCAGAAATCCTCTTCATACAGCACACTAACAGAGGGCTCCCCTGCTGATACTCCTCGGTATCCTAGTCTGTATCTACCAGGGAAGATCATCCACATTACAGAAGACAGCAGATCGGGATGGTAAGTACCTGCCATTCATTGCGTGGAATTCAGTAAGGGTGAGTTCACACGGAATATGAAGTTTCCAGTACAATACAAAACCTCATCCGCATGTAGTGGCAAAAAAATGGCACAGAGTTTCAAATATCACCCATATCTGCCCTTACCCTTTTTTTTTCAGTGAAATTTTCCCATTCATTTCAGCTCTGGCATCCATTTCTCACTATTATCAATATCTCCTCTGGGACCCGCACCTTCATGGAGAACGGAGCAGGGAAAGTTGAGGAGGGCGCACTGCGCATGCGCAGCCGCCCATTCACTTTTATGGGAGCTGCGCCTGGTGGTGGCCGGATCCCCGGGAAACTCTCCCCGCTCCGTTGTCTGAGATGGGAATTCCCCTTTAGGCCCCATTCACACGACCGTATGAATGGGGCCGTATCTATCCGCAAAATCGCGGGAATAGATGCGGCCCCATTCACCTCTATGAGCTAGCTCCGTGCCGCGGCTCTTTCGAAGCATGTCCTATACTTGTCCGTGCGCACGGACAAATATAGGCACTTTCAATGGGGCCGCACGGCGTGTGTTCCGAGCTCTGCGGAACACTTGCCGGGCGGCCCCCGTATATGTGCGGGCCCGCAAATATACGTTCGTGTGAATGGGGCCTTAAACAGCAAATGTAGAGAAATCTTTCTTCAGCATGCACAGCACTTGATAATTAATTTCGATAAAGGATACCCACTATTCATGAAAAGCTTTGATTCACTACCATACCATTCTCAAGATCTCTGCTTGCATTCAGTGAATGGAAACCTTCATTGTTTGCACCCAGAGGCTATAGCTGCAGTGTATAGGAATGAGCTTTCTGTTATAGCAGCTGTGTCAGCAGCACTGGGTTAGGACAGGTTTTCAGCCTCTGGATGTAAACAGTGAATTCTTTGACTGCAAGCAGAGATCTTGAAAATAGTGAGAAATGGTTGCACAAAGTATGATCTCTTCAGATCTACTAATCCTGAAACCTCCTACACAGGCTATACGGTATATATAGGACTGCAGAACGCCGGTCAGTCATATCTGGTCAGCTGACTGACTGACTGAGCTGACTGACGCTGGTCAGTCATATCTAATTATTACGTTTCTTTTTTTTTTCCAGTCTGTGTTTTTCGGATGTGAAATACAGCGCACGGTGGTCGAAAGAGACTTCTTTCAACAGCATTTACATCAGCCCCAGAATGATCACCGACCACATGCCGGACATTGTACAGAACGCTCTGAGGAGCCTGTGTCAGGAGGGCGCCGGCTGTATGCCCTGTCAGACTCCACCGCACGACTTACGTACCAATCAGGTCTAAGCCATTGCAGGCAGTGCACCTTCTCACCTCCGTGGATATGGGAGAACAAGCGAAGCAGTCTTACAAATAACACAGTCACCCTCCCTCTACTACAGGACGATGACGCCGCGGCTGAGAAACGATCCTGGTGACAAGAAACGCACACGTTTGGTTGCCTTTTGCACTAGCCTTTTTTGTTTCTTTGGACAAGTGAGTTTATTATTTTAAGTGAACAGTTTTATGTCTTTTGTGAAAGGGATGGAACAAGCAAAGCAAAAATTCTGCACTGCTTAAAGGGGTTGTCCGGTATTGACATATTAATGACCTATCCTCAGAATAGGTCATCAATATAAGATCAGTGTGGGTCCAGCTCCTGGGCCTTCCGCTGATCAGCTGTCCATGAGCGCTTCGGCCTCCTCCTAGGCCATGTGATGTTACGTTCATTGGTCACACGGCCTAGGCACAGTTTAACCCCATTCAAGTAATTCCCTGCCATTTTCAAGATCTCTGCTTGTTGTCAGTGAGAAGATTGTTGTCTACATACAGTCCTAGTCCTGCTGTTGCAACCATGTATCGGTTTGGTGTTCGGGCTCTTTAGCTCATTGTCTAGACTGGATCCACCTCTCGGGGGGAAGAATGACTAACTGTGTATGGGTTTGAAGCCACTTAATATAATGTTGTTCACCCCTGGGGACCCTATCTGCAGACCTCCATTGGAAATCACGCTTAGGCCACTTTCACACTAGCGTTTTCCGGTATTGAGATCAGTCATCGGGTCTCAATACCGGAAAAAAAACGCTTCCGTTTTGTCCCCATTCTTTGTCAATGGGGACAAAACGTAACTGAACAGAACAGAGTGCTCCAAAATGCATTCTGTTCTCATACCGGAGAGCAAACCGCAGCATGATGCGGTTTGCTTTCCGTCCTGGGATACGGAGCAAAATGATGGGGTGCGGAGCAAAACAATGCAGGTCAATGGGGACGGATCTGTTTTCTATTGTATCAGATTGTCCCCATTGACTTTCATTGTGGGTCAGGACGGATCCATTTTCTCAGAGACAATCTGACACAATAGAAAACGGATCCGTTCCCTGGTGTGAAAATAGCCTTACCTGGTTCCTGATGCTGGGTTCCGGTTCCTTTGCGCCACCGCAGCTCCTTGGTCTCCCCATGTCGAGTTCCTGTTTGACACTGGTCACGTGGCCGCTGCAGCCAATGACTGTCCACAGCGGCAATGTGTCACCCATGCACTACGTGACCCAGTGATATGACGCATGGGTGACACATCCGAATTGACCCAGGAGCTGCGGCAGGGGAGTGAAGGAGCCCTAACCCAGCGGCAGGGATCAGATAAGTATGATTCCCACCACAGGTCTGGTCACGGTGAGGTGGAGTCTGTATAAAAGGTCTCCAGGGTGAATTACCCCTTTTTACTTGTTTGACAGCAAGCAGTGATTGTGAAAATGGTGAGGAGACACAATGTATATTAGAAGGTGGATGTGCAGACAGCCATTGTGTGTGTATGTGTAATATTGTATGTGAATGCGCCCGTGTGTGATGAATTAATGAGCCTGTTGCAGTTCTGAAAACAGGTGCACGTTTGCAAGATGTTGTGTCCTGTAGAAACCAGTTTACCATTTTCATGTTGGTGCTTGAAAAATGACAGCACAAATCTTCCAGAACCGTATTACTTCTGCAGCAGTTTTTCTAATTGTCTCATGAATGCTGTCTTAAAGGAATTCTTCAGGACACTAGAAGGTTTATTGTGGTGTTTTTGCAATCCACCAGTGTCTACTATCATACGTAATCCTCAAGATCTGCTCCAAAGAACCAAGCTACTATAGAGAATGTATTATGAAGCTTGGGCACATCCGATGTCCGGTCCAGTAGGAGTCGGGTCAGGACCATGACTCCGGTAGGGAAGCCCTGCTGATCTTATGAGGTCCTGCTTCTGGGGACCAGGGGCGTAACTACCATAGCTGCAGACCATGCGACTGCTATGGGGCCCAGGGCAAGAGGGGACCCAGTCTTAGTTGGGATCATCTCCTCTTCTACTGGAGGTGAAAACTTGGACAGGACTCTACCCTCTAAAGGAACAACTTTTAGCAGATGGAAAAATGGCCTAAGGGTCATTGAAAGGGGTTTAGATGGAAACCCTTCTGTCCTGTGTGGGAGGCCTGGTTTGATCCTTGCTATGGGGCCCTTATTTCTCTATGTACACCAATGATGGGGACCCCTGTGTTCCCTTCTGGGGAAACAATCTGTTTTGAAGTATTGTGAGGAATCTATTAATGTCTGTGGACCCTTGTGGTCCTGAAGAGCAGAGACCCTGACTCCACTCTGTCACCTCAGCCTAGTGGGGTAGACAACTGCTTTCCATTTTATACAGACTGCAATCAAGTTGTCTGATGGGTTGAGTAGTCGCACACAATATCAACGATGAGAGGAACCTGACAGCAATGGCCGTATGTCTTCCTTTCAATCTTGCTGTAACAGATTGGGGAACTTGGGAATTCACAGTCAAGTGCTCGGTCCCGTTCTCCATCTTCCCCTTCCATGGTGGCCAGGGCGGGTAGATAGTATGAATATATGCTCCTGGCACTTGCAGAGATCTAGTGCTGTCATCCTCATAGAACACAGTGGTCTACCATGGACCGCACCAGCAGTGGCCTGGACCTAATGAGTTATCCTTGGAGTTATCCTTTAACCGTCTTCTAGATGTTTGCATTGTTCTATATTTTCTCAACCGGTGTAATGTGCAGATGTGGTGGGTCCTCCAGTGCCTGAGATGCTTTGCAGCCTCCTGTGTCCTCTGCGGATAATGTGTCACAAATGCAGACTGTCCTCTGATAGCGCAGAATTCCCTAATAGGGGCTGACAGTGGGTTTTGTAGGCCGGACAACCCCTTTAGTAAAATTATCTTAACTCAGCAAGCACAGGAGGGTTCAACAGCAACCACCGAAAACTACCCCTTATATAAGTAGTCTATAACTTATCTTTGTACATGATCACCCCATACATAGTGTAGCACCTTAGAGAATGCAGGTGTCAGTCGGCACTGGAATGGAATTAAAATAATTCTAATAAGAAGACCAAAGTGAATCTGTCGGGAATCCATCATAGAACCATCTGTTACCCATGAGGCTTTATGATAATCTGGCCATAGCAGTATAGAAACCTCTGGTCAGCAGCAGCTATGTCTGCACTACTGAGGATCCCACTATTCAGCAGCTGCTATGTCTGCACTACTGAGGATCCCACTAGACACCTCTGGTCAGCAGCAGCTATGGCTGCACTACTGAGGCTCCCACTGGTCAGCACCAGCTGTGTGCACCACTGAGGCTCCCGCTTGACACCTCTGGTCAGCAGCAGCTTATGGCTGCTCTAATGAGGCTCCCGCTAGACTCCTCTCAGCAGCAATTTCTGCACTACTGCAACTCCTACTAGAAACCACGGGTCAGCAGCAGCTATATCTGCACCACTGAGGATGCCACTAGACACCTTTCATGAGCAATGTCTGCACTACTGCAGCTCTTATACCTCGGGTCAGCAGCAACTATGTCTGCACTACTGAGGATCCTGGTAGAAACCTCTGGTCAGCAGCAGCTACATCTGCACTACTGAGACTCCTGTCTGATGTTGCCAAAATGACATAGGGCTGCCTGTGACTTCAGCTATATTTATGATAGCCTGGCCATAGCAGTATAGAAACTTGTGGTCAGCAGCAGCTATGTCTGCACTACTGAGGATCCTGCTAGACTCCTCTGATTAGCAGGATCCTCAGTAGTGCAGACATAGCTGCTGCTGACCAGAGGTTTCTAGCGGAAGCCTTAGTAGTGCAGACATAACGGCTGCTAACCAGAGGTGTCTAGCAGGATCCTCAGTAGTGCAGACATAGCTGCTGCTGGACACCTCTGGTTAGCAGCCATTATGTCTGCACTACTAAGGCTTCCGCTAGAAACCTCTGGTCAGCAGCAGCTATATCTGCACTACTGAGGCTCCTGTCTGATGTTGCCAAAATGACATAGGGCCGCCTGTGACTACAGCTCCATTCATGAAAGGTGCCTGATCTGATACCAAAAACCATCAATAATAATAATCTTTATTTATATAGCGCCAACATATTCCGCAGTGCTTTACAGTTCAGGGTTCATGTACAAACAGTCATAAATAACGTACAGACAAGTCAATAATTACAACTAAAGGAATGAGGACCCTGCTCGCCAGAGCTTACAATCTATGAGGGGAAAGGGGTGACACAATAGGTAAAAATGAATGTAGGAGGGACTGCTTCACATACACACAAAATAAGTAGCACCTCTTCCATAACCCTCTGATTGTAAACTCTTTGCCGTGTCCATTTCTGGCTTTTGCACACTTTTTACTTTGTAAACTGAGAATGATGGAACTCATCTACTATGAAATAATGAGCTCTTCTGTACATACATTGTGAATGCTCTGCTACCCCTGTGTAAACATTTCATACAGCGCTGAGATCTGGAATAAAACATTTTTAAGAATGCGGTGGTCTTTATTCTCTTCTTCAAGGTTATACATGTGCCCCATTACAATGCAGCCCCCTGAACTTGCCTGTGGCAGGGCACCTATCTCCTGTGGTCCTGGAGAGCAGTGGTGTAGTAGTATGCTCACCGCTTGTTCACCAGTCCGCTAATGTAGTAGTGCAACTGCTGTCCCCCAGGGCTGATCGTGTCCCAGGTTTATCGGAACGCCGAGTGGTGTGGTGTCACAGTGCTCCTTCCTGGATACAGCCGATCTCCTGAGTTTGGCTACGAAGCAATAAAGGGGATAAGTAATAGTGGAGATGGAGAATAAATCAAGTCCAGACCTTGATAAAGTTCAACGGCTTTACTTGCATAAACTTTCATCCAGACAATATTCAGGCTTTCTCTTGGTTCCAGCAGGCTTTGGTATAAACTGGTAGGCACACTGGATAACTCTGCTTTCTCTCTCTGCTGTGCTAAACTGTGCTTGGGTCTGGTTACTGGACTTTCGGTCGGTTCTGGTATCCCTGGATTGGGGTGCCTTTGGCTGTTGTAAGTAAGTAAATTAGCAAGGAGTCAGGGTGCTCTATGAGCTACTTCCCTTCTGAGAGACTCCTGCCACAGCCGGAGAACTTTTTCCCCTTGCTGCTACATCTTCCATACATCTGCCTCCATCGCAAGCTTAACTTAGACTGAACTGGCTGCTACATGTTAGGCACGTGTGGCTCCAACGGTGCCCGGGTTTAGACTGCTCTAAATTAGAACTACAACCCTTCCCTCTGGTAGGAAGCAGGACTATCCCACTTCTGCCCAAAGTGGGAGAATGGAATGGTGAGTTCCATTCTGTCTAGATCTCACACTCTTCGCCAGGTAAGCTGCCACCTGCTGGTGAACCAGGCATATTACATGTACAAAACAGACAAAACAGTTGCATAATTAGACAGTACCATTAGAGACAGTAGAAGAGTGAAGAAATGGTAATGCCACTCCAGGGTATTACAGCAGCAGTTTATGAAACAGTGTGACTGCTCTCCTGCTTTGGGGTATACGCAGCCTGGAATCCTTGTCCCTTCTGTTCACCCATAAATGTACTAAGAGTCCCATCAAACTGCACACCTAGAGCATACTGTGTTTTGGGGACCAATGGCCACTGACCCAATAACAACACCCCCCCCCCCCCCCTAAAAAAAAAAAAAAAAAGCTATTCTTGAAACCAGCGTAAGGGGGATATTGCCTGTGGAGTTCTTTCAACAAATCCTAATATTTGCAGGGAAATGCAGGTTACAAAGCACATATCCTTCGGGGCTAATTTCAAAGTGCACACCTTGGAAGGGAACAGATTTCTATGTATATCATGAACACTTCTCATCAGATGCAGACCCAAAAATCAGGTCTAATGCCTCATTCACACGTCAGTGTTTGGTCAGTGATTGTGAGCAAAAACCAGGACTGGAGCCTCCACAGACATAAGGTATAACTTTAAGACAACTGGTTTTGGCTCAAAATTACTGATGGAAATCACTGACTGAAAACTCAGATGTGAATGAGGAATAAGGGACCAAATGGTACAGCCATTACTGTACTGCCATCTAGTGGCAATTACTGCAAATTGCTACCAGTATCTTTATTGCAGATAAAACGGAAAATCCATGAATTCCCTGGCAATGTGTTGTTAATCTAGAACAGCTCTCCCCACAGGCCTCCACTGACTTATGTCTATCCAGAGAATTTGAAGGCATGTCACAAAGATACAGAATCAACCCCTATAAATATATATATATACTATTATGAAGTTAAATAGCAGAGTTTTAGACCTTTGAATGTAATGTAACACTGTCTATGCATTCTGCCAGCACTGTATATCTGGGGAACTTAACTGACAGTAAAGAGGTTATTCAAGTTATAAGTCCCCGGCGGTTTAGCTCATGTCCTCTCCTCCACTGCAGCAGTGACGGAACTGTACATATTATTGGACGGCTGAGCCTAGACGCCATACAGATCAGAGCAGATCTGCACTGAGAGTCTTGGTAACATAGACTAGGTGAGTATTCATTTTGGAGGCACTAAAAAAATGTTATGTTATGTGGGGGGGACAGAAAGGGTCAACTGTGATGGGGGCATATAAAGGGAGCATCCTATTGTGTGGGAGGCACTAAAGGGGCATATACTTTCAGGGAGGCATTTAGGGCATCATACTGTGTGGGGCCACTAAGGGAATAACTAGGGACACTACCTTTGTGGGGGACTCTTAAGTGGACATCTGTACTGTGTGAGGGTCACTAGTGTGAGCAGAGGCTTAGCAGTAATCTTTATTGTGAGGAGTCACTAAGGGGACTAGGTGGGATTGGGCGTCTATGGACAGGGATTAGAGTCATGGTTTAATGTAAATAGTTCTTCCTCTACATACTTTCACAGGCGGCAGGTATGGCCACTATTACTGTTTAGGTCACTGACTGGCACCGTTGTACTCAGGGGCACTATGAAGTCATGTCTGGAAGTCATCATGGTGATCTGGGCCGGATAGAGAAGAAAAGGGAGATTCTAATAAAAGATTACATCACCCTTGAGTCCTGACCTTTTCCATAAATGTGTCTGAAAATTGTCTCTTAGTGCTGTATATATAGAATAGAATTGTTCTTATGATGAGCCAAATAGTATTTCTCTTGGCAGACTGTCGTATCACTTAATTATCACTATATTCCCAATTGTAGTACCCATGCAGTAATGGACACATACCAGTAGTGTGTTGGTTGATCTTCCCCTTTAAGACATATTTTCATCTTGCAGTAATCACATTGAAAGTAAAGATCATGTTTATCTCTCAGTGTGATGTCACCAAGTGTGGTCTTATCTGGTAGCGGTCCCTTTGTTGCACCATACCAATGACTGGACAAGTTGACCGATTGATTTAGAGGAGAATGTGCAATAGCTGGTAGTTCTCAGTGGTCTGAAAAAAGGGAAAGTTATAAAGGCATTGTTCCCCCCCATCCCCAACGATTCCCGATCCAGCAGGACAGTCCTGAATTTCAGCCGCCTTAGAAATCTGCCATATGTCCTGGAACCGAACCTTGGTATCTTATTTTTTTTTTTTTAGGTTTTTTTACAGTAATAATTCCTGAAGTTATTATACGAAGTCTCGTGCAACTTTGCAAAGTAATAATTTCCCAACCAAACCAAACGGTTCCGTCCTCACCCATCTTAAAGTCAGTGGGGACGGAACCGTTTGGTATGAGTGTCATACCAAACGATCCGTCCTCATTGACTTACATGCAGCTGAGGACGGATCCGCAATGCCTGCGGGCATTTCACAACGAGCACTACTCGCTCATCTCTAGTCATTAGTAAAACAAAAAAGTCAGAAAACCCCTTTAAATTTACTCTCCATAGCAAACTGCTACTGCTGCAAGATCAGAAATGATGGGGACATTAGACTCCATCCTGGTACTCATCAGGAGACCCCAGTCTACATTATGACTGTAAACAGCTGCCTATAGCTTTCTGATGGTCTCCAGTGGCAGACACTGGGAATACCGTATGCCATCATGACAGTCTCCCTCCTGGCTTCAGATCCTGACTCCTTGGAGACAAGATTCGTGTTTCTACAGAAGCCTTACAGCTGTATGTATATAAACCTCCGCAACCTCAGCTTTGTCAGGAATACTCTCCCCTGCCAATCTGCAGTCAGGGAGTGGAGCTCCTTTCTTTGGCACTTGAGGGGATGTGTAGGAGTTGCTTTTAGTGGATGCAGCTGTGCTATAGTTTTACTGCCTTCTGGATTACTGTTCCGCTTCTGCATGAAATTAGGTCTTTATTATTCTGCATTCTGTCCCCAGAAACAGCACCACACATGTCCATAGGCTGTGCCTGGTATTGCAGCTCCTCCTTATTGCTCAGCTGCATCATGCGTTAGCGCAGGGTGTGCACAAGATGCCACTCTTACTGGGAAAAGACCATTTACGTAATCTCAGACAACCCCTTAAGGGGTGGGTTTTCTGCTTTTTATCACGTCTGGACATATCTGGATTGGCCGTAGAAAGATGATCGGCAGTAGCTCCGTCAACTTTGTATTGGACTGAGCTCATCACTAGGAAAAATGGGATTTCAGGGATTACTATGGTGTTTAACAGATCTGCTCATGTAGTTGCTTACCTCATGTATATCTTCCACATCTTCAATTTGGACTCTCCTGACCTATTTTCACCATGTAAACCAACCACTCTGGTTTGTTTCCATCCTGTAGGTAGCACTTCCGGTTGCTGTATTCAACCAAACCCATAATGCACTTGTCCTTCCTCTGCCACAGCTCCAGCCCCACCCCTAACAACACCCAGCTAGTTTATAGTTCATCCCATCCAGCTAGTTACATAGACACATGGACGTGACTTCACAGGAAGTAAGAATGAGCTGCATGGATATGGTCATCTGACCACAGCCCAGAATATAGAAGCCATAAATGTAAAAGAAATACATTACAAAATTACAGCGATTATTCATAAATGATTATTTTCAAGGAAGTTGATATGAATTGGAAAAAACCCTTTTAAGGTAGTTACTACAAGGGCCCCTTTACACAGGCTGACAGAGCAGGCAGTAATTGGGAATATGGAAGTAAATTCCCGATCGCTGCCGCTTGTGAATAGCAATCATTGTCGTATGGGGATGACCAATCCTTATTATGATCCCCCTTCTTTGTCAGAAGAACGCCCCTTTTACACAAGGCAATGTGCTGCTGCCAAAGTTTTTTTTTTTTTTTTTTTTTTTTTACACAAGATACAATCACGACTCACTTTTTCTTCTCCAAACGAATCAGAAATCTTCTGGTGCGTCTAATAGTCTGAATGCTGGCGGCAGTATAGAGAAGGAGACTCTGAGCTCCGTAAGAATGGAAGGTCCTGGCAGAGCAGTTACGTGGCAGCAGCAGGTACCGTGTAGCGTGTACATAATGTCTGTTATCTGCTCACAGTGTGAATTTTAGTGAGCAAATAGCAGACATATTAGTACATACAGTACTGTAACTCTGAGCAGTGTGTGCTGCCAGGACGTTCTAGTCACTCCCCTCCCCCATGCTATATAATGTCCTTCTCTTCACAGAATGATGAGCAGCCTCAACTATTTACACAGTGCAGTCTTCTCATCACCTCCGCTCTGTACTATCCAGATGGGGAGAATAAGGGTATACAGCATATACAGAGCAGAGGGAATGGGGAGAATGAGGGTATACGGCATATACAGAGCGGAGGCAATGGGGAGAATGAGGGTATACGGCATATACAGAGCAAAGGCTATGGAGAGAATGAGGGTATACGGCATATACAGAGCGGAGGCAATGGGGAGAATTAGGGTATAGAGCATATACAGAGCGGACGTGAGGGGGAGAATGAGGGTATAGAGCATATACAGAGCGGCATCATTGAATGAGGGTATATGGCTTATACAGTACAGAGCGGAGGCGATGGGGAAAATGAGGGTATACAACATATACAGAGCAGAGGCAATGGGGAGAATTAGGGTATACAACATATACAGAGCGCAGGCAATAGGGAGAATGAGGGTATACAACATATAAAGAGCGGAGGCGATGGGTCGATGAGGGTATACAACATATACAGAGCAGAGGCCATGGGGAGAATGAGGGTATACAACATATACAGAGCGGAGGCGATAAGGCGATGAAGGTATGGGGTGATGGGTGACAGCGCATACAGGATATACTGAGTGGAGGTGATAGGGGACAGTGACAGTATACATAAAGTATACCCTCACTATTGCCCATCACCTCCGCTCACTACATGGTGTATACCCACACTGTCACCCATCATCTCTGCTCAGTATACGTATCAAGTATACAGTAAAACAGTATACGTATACAGTAAAAACATTTTCCCTATTTTAATCCTTCCGATTAGTGGTGCGTCTTATGGTCTGAAAACACAGTATTTGTTTGTGAGGTTTATTACTTTTTAGCCCTTATTGATGTCTTGCTTTTGTAATGATACCCCACAGATAAGACTTCCATTATAAAGGGTATTTACATCTGTTTAATAGGGTCGGCCTTCAAATTCATGGTACTTCAGTCAGGTACTTTCACCGTGTGCTACTACAGACATTACAAAAGCATGGAAACACATAAAACAAGTCCCTTTAATATGGATCTCAATCATCCATGACATTTGGAACATAATACATTACTAAATGAATTACGGGTCGTATATCTATATATGTCCTGATGTCCATTGTTATTCTTATTTATATGTTATGTAACTGACATTTTATACGGTGGAACATACCGTAGGGTGGTACAATGAGGAAGTGTTCAGGGGAATTACAGTCATTGCCATTGACATCATTTCTAAGCATTTCGTATCTGAACTGACCGCATTCTTTTTCTCTCCTGATTTCCTGGAAGACAGAAAGACAAATAACAAAGATGAATCATGTGATAGATGAGGAAAGGAGAAAACGGGAGAGATCGCCTGTTCAAAAGCCTTATCAACAAGGTTATTAAAAAGTTACAGTGCCTTGTAAAAGTATTCACACCCCCTTGAACCTTTCCACATTTTTTCACATTACTCCCACAAACTTAAATGTATTTTATTGGGGTTTTATGTGATAGACCAACGTAAAGTAGCAAGTATGTGTGAGGTGAAAGGAAAATGATATGTGGTTTTCAAAATTATTAATAAATAAAAATCTGGAAAGTGTGGCGTGTATTTGTATTCAGCCCCCCTGAGTTAATACTTTGTAGGACCACCTTTCGTTGCAATTATAACTGCAAGTCTTTTGGGGTATGTCTGTACAAGCTTTGCACATCTAGAGGATGATATTTTTGCCCATTCTTCTTTGTAAAATAGCTGAAGCTCAGTCAAATTGGATGGAGAGCGTCTGTGAACAGCAATTTTCAAGTCTTGCCACAGATTCTGAATTCGCACAACTCCCAGCATGCATTCTTGCTCTGCTCCTCTCAGTACTCTCATAGAAATGAATGGAGCATGCTGGGAATTGTAGTTTCAGAACAGCTGGAGTGCCAAATGTTGCTGATCCCTGGTCTATCAAATAAAAAACCCAATAAAATGCATTTAAGTTTGTGGGTGTAACGTGAAAAAAATGTGGAAAAGTTCAAGGGGTATGAATAGTTTTTTCAAGGCACTGTATTTAATAAGTGATATAAAAGAGAATACCTCAGTCTTGCTGGTTTCTTATCAACCCGCGGTATGATGGAATACTGTAATCTTATCCTGCTGAGCCAGGGCGAGGCATAGTCCAGGGATCAGCAACCTCCAGCTGTTCTGAAACTACAATTCCCAGAATACTCCATTCACTTCTATAGGAGTTAGTCCTCTTTTACACTAGCGGCAGTCCGGATCTGGCAGGTGAAGGGTGCCGTCGGATCCGGACTGCCGCAGCGACATGTGTGGGTCCGGAACCGCGTTCCGGCCCCACACATGTCACACAGTACCATATACAATACACACACATACACACAAACACATACATACTAAATACTCCAGGCAGGCAGGCCGCACGTCTTCACGCCCAGGAGGCGCGCAGCTATGACGATTCCCCACAGCGCCCTCTGCTGGGCACAATCGTCATAGCAGCGCGCCTCCCGGGCATGAAGACGTGCGGCCTGCCTGCCTGGAGTATGTAAGTATTTATGTGTATGTGTGTGTATGTATATGTCTGTCTGTCTGTGGTTACGGATCCATCCTGAACTCCATTCAAAGTCAATGGAGGGCGGATCCGTTTACCATGTTGGTCACACCAAACGGATCCGTCCCCATTGACTTGCATTGGGGGTCATTCCGGATCCGTCTTGGTGCGGATGCCTGGACCGGAGAGAAAACCGCAGCATGCTTTCAGGAGCATTCCGTTGTCTTCAGTTCAGTTTTGTCCCCATTGACAATGAATGGGGACAAAACTGAAGCGTTTTTTTCCGGTATTGAGCCCCTATGACGGAACTCAATACCGGAATTTAAAAACGCTAGTGTGAAAGTAGCCTAACAAGCACTACTGAGCTGGTGTCATGATGAGAGTTGTAGTCTCACAGCAGCTGGAGAGCTGAAGGTTGCTGATCCGTGTGGTGTTATGTGATCATTGTATGTTTTTTTTTTTTTTTGCAAACCATAGTCTCCCTTAAAAGGGTATTCCAGTTTCATAAAATTGGTGACCTACCCTCTGGAGAAAAATACATTTTTTTCAAAAGTTTTATTGTTTCCAGTATTGAAACGCAAGAAAAACTATATAGGGGCAGGTTCACATCACCGTTATGAATTCCGTTATTACCATGGTTATAATGGAAAATAATGGAATTTATAAGACGGAATTCAAAACGGAAACCTTTAGAGGCATTACGGTTTGAACCGTCATAATAGAAGTCCATGGGCAGCATAACGGATATCCATCTAGTTTCCGTTATGCAGGATGGAATACAAAATCCTGTGGACAGGACTAAATTAGAAGCTCTTTTAAATATATTTTTGATGAAGAATATGTTGGGCCCATCTACCAGCGACAAGGTGGCTTCTATTATATAGAACCTACTCTAGCAGTCTTGCCGCTCTTGGGCTTAAAGGGTTATTCCAGTTTGTACAAGTTATCCCCTATCCAGAGGATAGAGGATTACTCTCAGATTGTGGGGTCCTTACAGCTGTGACCCCCACTGATCACAAGAACGGAAGCCCCATACTCCCTGCAGGCCCCTTGCTCAATCGCACATGCACAAGGCTGCTCCTTTCATTTTTATGGGAGTTCCGGAGATAGCCGAGTGCTCATTATAGGGGAGCAGCAAGGGTCATGCAAGGGGTACGGGGGCCCCCATTGTCATGAGTGGTGGGGGCCCCAGCGGTAGGACTCTGGATAGGGGATAACTTGTACCAACTGGAATAACCTTTCAAGCCCAAGAGAGGCAAGACTGCTAGAGTAGGTCTAATAGAAGCCACCTTGTCGATAGTAGATGGGCCCAACATATTCTTCTAATTTTCACACAGTAAGTATAGCAGTAATAATTCATATTTTCAATGTTTGCCTGTGACTATGTGCATGAAGCAGTGTGCTGGTACTTGTAGTCCTTGTTTGCTTTTGCATTGCAGCCACTGTAGCGTGCACCTGAACTCCTTTTATACATAGTTTGGTGGTGCTGGTCTAAATCTCTTTTGTATTATATATATATTTTATTTTTTTTTGTTTTACTACAGTCAAGTACCTGCATCCATTTTACATTTCCAGAACAGCTGGTCTTTAACGCCCACATGCTACAAGCTGGAAGGTTTTCTTCACAAGTTTTATGGACGTGGCCTGTGCGGCTCTCCTGGAACATAGATACACTCTGGAATGCCATTCTAGTTATGTCTTGTTACTTCAGCAGAACACATCTGCTTATCATCAAGACTGCCGGGGGCGAGCAGCACATCGTGGGAAGCCTGGTTTAGGTAAAACAAGCCAAGAAATTTAACAAGAAAAAAAATAAAATATCCCTGATTTTGACCAGTTGCATTGTGTTTACATAGAACATGTGTCCATAATTTCTAGTAATACAACCATAAAAGCCAGTTTTCCTGGATATTGTTCCATGGTCAATAGGCAGAAATTGTTGGGAAACCACACGCCTGTTATACCTGTGGCGTATCTGTGCAGGTCTGTGCACCAGGGCTGAAATCTATGCCAGCGAGGGATAATATACTCCAGTTTCCTGACATAGACTTAATACATTTGCCAGCCTGGTTATGCCCAGTCCTATACCTACCACTCCCTACCCACTTTTAATAAAGGGATACAACCCCTCCCCCAGTGTTTTAAATTTACAGAACGCACATGCACCAAACTTTGTGACTTAGGCAGGGTTCACATCATGTTTTTCCCCATCTAACATATACAAAAAAAAACAACAAAAAAACGTATAAGTTAAACAGATGCCATAGACGGACACCATACAGTGGAATCCTTCACCATACAGTTCCATTGTGTAAAAAAAAAAAAAAAAATAAAAAAATATGGTGCCACCTAGTGTTCAACATGTATAATGTTCTCATCCCCTGAATGACCCAACTGCTGGTGGACGCACATGCTCAGTCACTCTTCATAAGCCGGGTCTAGAGAGGATAGGAATACTATATTATCTAGTAGGGCGCTGTCATTAAGGGTGGCATAAATCCATTCAAAGAAGTTTTGTCCTATAAAACTTTTATTAAAGGCTATAAAATCACTCACTTGCTCACTGCCGCTCTGTTCCAGTCTCCGTCTTGTAAATTTCCTCCAGACGGACGGGGTTACATTTGCCACTGCAGCCAATGACTGATCTCTGTAGAGACGTGCCCCCAACCTGCTTGGGAACGTCACTGCTGAGGTCAGTTATTGGCTGCAGAGTTGTACATAGGGTTGGGCGATATGAAAAACACTTTATTAAGAAATTTATTGCGATAAATGCTCATTTAGAAGAATAAACAGTCAAAACATGTACTTGCGTTTCCTTGTTGGCCCCATATATTATAATGTCTCCTTGATGCACCCACACAGTAATATCATAGTTGCCTCACCAAGAACAGGGTTCCAGTCCCATTTCCCGATGGAGCGGCAGGTGGGGCGTGCGTCCTGCTCCTCCATTCATTCTCTATGGGAGTGCTGGAGATAACCGCGATCGGCTATTTCGGGCGCTCCCATAGAAAATGGGACATGCTAGCGGAAAACCCTGATAAATTGGTTGTTCAGAGTGTGCCATAGATACGTCTTTTAATCAAATAAAACTTTGGGGGAGGGGGTCATTTACTAAAGACTGGAGCTTCATATATCAGTAAATATCCCGCTGTTAGAAGATCCAATCAATGCTCATGCATGCCTTTTAATTTTGCGGCATCCTCCGCTGTGCATGCGCAAGAATTGAAATCTACTCTGTGCAACTGATCTTATTATTGGCAAAACATTTTCATTTACAAAAAAAAGAAAAAAAAAAAAAGACTGCATGATTAAATCACACACACTAGCCCCCAGCTGCGCACAATGAAAATACATACTATCACTACACACCACAGCCCCGGCCTCCGCCTAGCATCCACTGGAGCACAGCAGCTGTTATCCAGGGCCAGGTCTCCATGTGACCAGACTTTCCTGTGGGTGGAACAACGCTGGGAAGTTTTCTAGATAGTGTGTTGGTTTCCCTGGTTTTTGGGCAGCTGCTGGAGACTTCTATATTGGAGATGCAGGCGTATTGATATGTAATGTGTGCAGGACGTTTCACAAGCAGCCAGTGCGACTACCCCGCTGATGTCACTAAAATACTGTAGTAATTAAAGAACTCCCGCAAAAATTTTTATTCTCTGACCTGTTAGAAAGGTGCATGATATAATCTGTAGTAATTGTCATTTTCTTATCAGTGACTGTTTCTGTGAATAAAAACCTCTCTTCTTAGTGTAGCTGGGTCATGTGATCAACTCCCTGACCTCCAACTGACCCAGGACAGGAAGCCAGTAACTGCTCTATTCATTCCTATGGGAGCCTCACTTTCAGTCTCATAGGAATACATAAAGAATTAGACTTCCTGTCCACACATAAGTCTATGTGTGAGTTGGTGGGTCTAATTGCTGGTCACATGACACAGATAAGAAACTTCAGGATAAGTCAAAAATTCAGACACTGGTAAGAAAACAACATTCACTACAGATTATATCATGTACATTTCTAGCAGGACATGGAATAAAATTTTTGTCAGGAGCTGTTCTTTAAGAAATGGCAATAACACCATTGCGGTATATCATGAATACCAATATATTGCCCAACACTAGGTGTATATGATCCAATCTGTACAGAGGTTGACAAATGGGGATCAGAAGCCTAGCAAAGGAAGCCTGGGAGTCAGAGCAGGTGAGTATGGGTTTATCCACAGGTACTGCTGATTGGGAGGGAGGCAAAAAAACTGGACAACCCCTTTAAGGTTGTGCCACATGAACGGTGGTGTGAGAAGTCCCTACGAGTCCATAGTACAGACCTGTGGGCACTCCATATGACATAAGGCTTAGACTCATTGCCTCTAGGAAGTGATGGCTAACCTCCGGCACTCCAGCTGTGATGAAACTACGACTCCCAGCATGCTCCATTCATTTCTATGGGAGTTCTGAGAACAGCCAGGCAAGTGTACATCTTGGAAGTCGTAGTTTTACCACAGCTGGAGGTTAGCATCACAGCTCCAAGGCAATCTCCAACACGCAACCATTGTGATTGAAACAAATCTATTTACAGTATGAGGGCGAAACTATATATCTGTAATATGGGTGTGCGCGCATCAGGTTCTGAGGATACCAATATACAATGCAGTAAGACCCAGGCAGCATACACAAGAGCATGAAAAGTGTCAAAACTGTCAGGTATTAACATAAAATCACACAAAATTACACAGCAGCGCACAAGGGGTTGTAGTTTAAGGATTTATTAATTCAAACATGCATGTAAAACACTAAATTGCATTAGCAAAAGATCAATGTAAAAACACTGTTCACAATTTTTTTTTTCCTTTTCGTTTTTTTGCAACATTCTGAAATGCGCTTTGAATTTGTTCGCGTCGTGGAAAGGCTTGTCGTTCAAATAGCATTTGGTTGGGAGGGGATGTGCACCATGTCGTTAATACTCGCCCTATAATTAAGACCTCACAGACCCTAGAGAACAGAACCCATTTCAAGGCAACGCTAAAAAATTTACAACGGAAAAAATAAAATAAAATCTGAAGATGACAATAAGCGGAATTAGTCATTACAGCACTGGCACGGCCGCTTCAGAGAGTCGCCAACGTAAGGTGGTCTACACTGGTTTAGCAGTTTCACGTGATTTGTACAACTAGTGTTCTAGGAAAACCGTTAAAGCGCACACCTTTTAGCAAAAATTAACATGGAAAATAAGGTAGCAGTATTAGATATAACTTTCATAAAACTACAAAAAAATAAAATATGCAAGTTACAATAATCAGATATTAGAATACGGATTATTTGACGAGCAAGCCAACATGGAAAGCATGTGCATCTCAGAATCTGTGGGAATGACAGTTCTATATGGTAGGGACGCCGACAACCAGCAGAGGGCGACGCTCCAACGTGGAAACATCGCGGAAAACCATTGTGCACTCCGCCCATCTAAAGCAAGATGGAGGATCTAATGCCATATGGAACAGGGGGGTGTAGTGGGGGCTGTCAGCTGTATAGTAACCTTTCCTACTGCCTCCGGAACACGTCTGTTTTTCTGTCTACTTTTAAAGCGGTAGTGTCACCTTTAAATACTGTTGCTTATGTTAACTATTAAAACCCTGAAACCTATTTTACATGGCTGTCTTAAGTTTTTTTATTTTGTCCAAAAGAGCAGATTAGTACCCTTTAACCAAAACTTTATTTGTAACCCAAGCAGTAAAAAGATACATAATATCTCTGACATTCCTAAATAACCATTTTTTTGATTTACAATGCAATACAGTGAATTAAGATTAATAAAGTGTTTTAATATACGCCGCGAGGCCCTTCGCCCGCTGGCGATATAGATGAACGGCAGCAACGGGCGTCGCCGCAGTTGGTCAGAAGTCTTGAGTAAAAAGTCATGTCTTTATTATAGAGTTTTAATGGCTCATGTTCGTAGCACAAAAGATGGAACTGAGTTGGGGGTGGGGTGGGCATTTTGGCAACATTTAATTAGTGGAAGCAAGGAGGAAAAAAAAGGAAAACTGTTGTCAGGGGGGAGAAATAAGGCTAAATAGAGTTATCTATGATTCAGGAAGGGATTCGATAGAATCTGGAAAAGATGCGGGTCACATATGGGAGGAAATGAATGTAATCTGTAGATTCAAGAGAATGAATTATTACAAATAGGGCTGGAGGAATTGGCATTGTGGGGGGGGGGGTATGATGAGGAGGAGGAGGGCAAGGATTACAAAAGCAGACACTTTCTCTTCCTCTTCTTCACTGGGGGTGGGCAGAGGACCGCTCGTATTGCTTCATCAAACACAGTCTTCAGTCCTCTCTGTGTAAGTGCTGAGCATTCCAGGTATTTCACCGCACCTGTGGGAAGGACGCCAAACAGTCATTTCCTGTACACAGATTTTTTTTTTTCTCATTTTATAGAAACTAGCACCAAAAAAGTTATCTGAAAGTATGATATTGATGGCCTGTCCTCGGGATAGATCATCAATATCTCATTGGCGGAGGTCCGAATCCCAGCACCCCTGCCGAACAGTGTTTGAAGGTTATATAGTGCCTGGTATTGCTGCCCAGGTCCATTCACTTACACACAGGCCATGCGACCAATAAACAGCTGATCAGGAGGGGTGCTAGGAGATTTTTCTAGACATAGTTACAGAGGTGGCATCTTCACATAAAGAACTCCCGACAAAAATTTTATTCCATGTCCTGCTAGAAATGTACATGATATAATCTGTAGTGAATGTCATTTTCTTACCAGTGTCTGAATTTTTGACTTATATCATCCTGAAGTTTCTTATCTGTCATGTGACCAGCAATTAGACCCACCAACTCACACACTGACTTATGTGTGGACAGGAAGTCTAATTCTCTATGTATTCCTATGAGACTGAAAGTGAGGCTCCCATAGGAATGAATAGAGCAGTTACTGGCTTTCTGTCCTGGGTCAGTTGGAGGTCAGGGAGTTGGTCACATGACCCAGCTACAATAAGAAGAGAAGTTTTTACTCACAGAAACAGTCACTGATAAGAAAATGACAATCACTACAGATGATATCATGCACCTTTCTAACAGGTCAGAGAATAAACATTTTTGCGGGAGTTCTTCTTTAAGCCTGCTCGATGTGGCAGACAATTGCCATGAGGAAAGCGCTCTCTCTCGGCAATCGCCTGCTCGCTAGCGGAGGAGACTGCCGCTATTACATGCAGCGATCTCCTCCGCAGCATGGGGAGCAGTAGTCACTATGTGTTAGCTGGTCCTCATGCTGTATAGGGGTTTGCCGGCAGCAGATCCTGATTAGACACTACGATTTGCTGCCTGCAAACGATAATTTTTTTTAACATGTCAAAAGATTTGGATTGCCCAAAGAACGAGCGTTTGCGTGCTCACCGGAAGCAGTACAATGCCATATGATGCACTATGCAAACACTCATTAGCGATCATCTGCTAAAAAACACAGGCTTTAGCTGCTAACAGCATTTACAGATTTGCTTTTCACCAGCCATATGATCCATAGGAGCCTGTAGTCTAAAGCTATTGCATAACTTATGTAGGAGTATTGTGGGCATGCTCTGTGACCTGTGCAGAGTTCAATGTGCAGGGAGGAGGAGGTGATGAGTCATCTATTGCGAATGGTAGATTCATCACTGCTGTTTCAAAGATGAAAGGTAAAACTATGGCCACACGCGACATGCACACTGAAAATAATCACCCACATCCCAAAGTCTGACAGAATTATTTTAAACTGTAAACGACCCAGCAATGTTATCTATGCTAAGGCTGCGGTACATATTGGGCCTCACTCTCCACGGTAACCCCCCAATTCACACTTGAAGTGTCATTTATTTTCATTGTAGCTTAGATTTTATCGGCTTTATACCTTCTTTCTCATGCATGACCCAAGCTGGAAAACAACTACATAGGCCCAAGATGCTCAAGTGCTTTGGTGGCATCTTCTCCTTGAAAGAGTAATAGTGTCATCCTTGATTAAAGGGGTTATCCGACCCCAGAAATGCCCCCTCCTCGTTATGCTTGTGCCCCTCACACACAATGTACTTAACTTGCTCCCCGACATCTCCCCTGATGCATAGCGTCACCCGTGATGCTAGGGAAGCTTGTCCCCATCACCGCCTGCCACTAGCGATCAAATCCTCCACCACCGCTGGGTGTTTTCCGCAACGTGAATGCCAGGGAGCAAGGCAAGTACATTCTGTGTGAGGGGCCCGGGCATATGGGGGGCATTTCAGGGAGAAGGATAACCCCTTTAAAGAAGAACTCCCGCAAAAATTTTTATTCTCTGACCTGTTAGAAAGGTGCATGATATCATCTGTAGTGATTGTCATTTTCTTATCAGTGACTGTTTCTGTGAGTAATAACCTCTCTTCTTATTGTAGCTGGGTCATGTGACCAACTCCCTGACCTCCAACTGACCCAGGACAGAAAGCCAGTAACTGCTCTATTCATCCCTATGGGAGCCTCACTTTCAGTCTCATAGGAATACATAGAGAATTAGACTTCCTGTCCACACATAAGTCTCTGTGTGAGTTGGTGGGTCTAATTCCTAGTCACATGACACAGATAAGAAACTTCAGGATGATATAAGTCAAAAATTCAGAGACTGTAAGAAAATGTCATTCACTACAGATTATATCATGTACATTTCTAGCAGGACATGGAATAAAATTTTTGTCGGGAGTTCTTCTTTAATGTCTGAATATTGTAACCGAGCAGCAGATACAAAGCCGTCACTGAACTGTTAGTGCATTTCTTAACAACATAGATCAATATAAATGTCCTGAGCCATACAACCGATAGCTTTACACAGGGTGTGCCTGTGATTTCAGGGGATCTTCCATGACGCACCCCCATCCGAACTATTTACTAGGGTGTCTTACACTGATTGGACATCACAGAAGTCCAATCAATACACAGGACAGGAGATGTCACAACTATATTTCTTCTATCCTTTATACTTATAATGTAGCCTTACGTATAAAATCTAATCTGCTAAAAAGTCACTGTTTTCCCCAGCCACCGGATAAATCCCCAGGGCAGTGCTGTAAATGAATTACGTTGGTGTGGACGATACTCCGTTTTTATGCCTTTTTGTTCCTCTGCTGAGGTTTTTCTATAATAAATCACTCATCTACAATGCCGCAAAGTTGGATTTTCCCATCCGTGTATCACACGCAGATACATTTCACATTTATACGTCACAAGAACAGTAAGAGTTTGCTTACCGATCTCTTTTGCCATGGCAAGTCCCTGAGGATAGGTAATGGGGGTCAGCTTCTTCTCTTTCAGCTTCTCGATCGTGTCTTTGTCGTCTCTCAGATCAAGTTTTGTGCCCACGAGGATAATGGGAGTGTTAGGACAATGGTGTCGGACTTCCGGGTACCACTGTGAGAGAAAAGAAACGAGGCATATAAAGTAGGCGGCTGCCGTCACCAGAAGAGTGGTGTAACGCTCGGTGTCTGCCGCAATAAGCGCACAGGCTGCCTCCTAAACAATGAGGCAGCTTAACATTAAACACCATAAGTCAGGACGCGCTTCTGGCCGCCAGTCCAAACACTAGAGCCCGTGGCCCCCAGTGTATCCCTATTTAGGTCAGTGGATTCATGTCACCAGACGCTGAACTTCTCACCCCCAGAACAAAAAAAACGCTCCAGCTCCCTGCATATAAACATCCACATTCCTGCTACGGTAGCAACCCCCATAGGAACGCGTTTTTACCTTAGCACGGACATTTTCAAAGGAAGCCGGGCTGACGAGCGAGAAGCAAATTAGAAATACGTCCTACAAGAAAAGGGAGAGAAAAAAAAAACGTTACTGGTTGTCGTTAGACGCTCGGCTAAGGCATGGACTTTGCTAGAAGAGATCAGAAAAGACAAAAATTACAGAGTGCTCCAAATTTAGAATCAGGGAAGTGCTTTACAACATAAGGAGAAGATGAAAACGAGATTAATTCTTCCTCTTTATTCCCCCCCCCCCCCCCGTCAGGGTGGTTTAGATTGGAGAGACATAAAAAGCATTAATCGTGCTCTGCAAGCAAGGCGACACGTTCCACAAATTGCAGCCTTCACCGACAGAAGGTAGCGCACATGACAGAGAATTGGCAGACCGATCCGTTAGCTGCAGGATTTAATTAACTCACCGAAACATTGGAAGCTTTGGGGCTCGGGCTTAAAGCCTAACAAAAAATATTCAGATTCAAAAGCAGAGTTTAGCGCTTCGAGGATGCTGTCCTCCCGCTTATGACTGGGAGAGATCACTACCCACTCCCCAGGCAACGCACCCCAACATTGGCCTCTTACACAAAGAGAAAGTAGATATGGACAGATAGAAGCGGTAAATTCTGCTTTGAGATTTTATGCAAATTCAGACAATTATAAAAAAGAAAAAAAAATTCATTAAAAAACATGTTTCAGCGCTCAGGTAGGGGGTGCTGGTTGTGAAAATACTGCGTTGTGCTATTGCTTTGGACCACGTATAACATTAACATGGCGTTACCTTGCCCCCTGTCATTAGACAGTGACACATCCCACTGGAATGTTAACAATTGCTAATTAATGCATACATTTACAACAGGAGTAAAAGAGGAAGAACGCAGCAAAGTATTAAAGAGGACCTGTCACCACTCCTGACATGTCTTTTTAATAGCTTCATGCATTCCCCATGTAATAATAATAGATGTTCCAGAATTGTTATGTCTCTATGTTGTACCATTCCTTTATTATTTCTACTAGAAGTTATGAGTGAATTGCTAGCAGTCTGCAGTAAGGGTACAGAGGGGAGGTAACCAGTTGGGGGTGTATACCTGTACAGTCTGAACATGGCAGCACTGATTGGAAGAGAGTCTGTGCAGGTACACCCCCCCCCCCCCGAACTGGTTACCTCCCCTCAGTACCCTTACTGCAGACTGCTAGCAATTCATTCATAACTTCTAGTAGAAATAATAAAGGAATGGCACAAGATAGAGGCATAAGAATAGATGTTCCAGAATTGTTATTACATAGAGGATGCATGAAGCTATTAAAACAGGCATGTCAGGAGCGGTGAAAGGTGTTCCAGAATTATTGCTGTATATAGAAATAATGCACAGGTCTGCGGCAGAGGATTTCACTTGCTGTATATAGAAATAATGCACAGGTCTCGGCCATTGGGAATATCGTTCTACACTAAACTCTTGACTTGGAAACAATGGCAATACAAAAAAAGTTCAATTAACCAGCTGCACAAAATGGCTGCAGTGCATACAGCATTTCAGTGTGTGCGCTCACTCAGGAGGAACCTCACAGCACAAAAAGGAGCGAAGATTTCCCAAAGGAATAAAAAGCACACAACCAAAAGAGGTCCACCACTACCAACACCAGCGTCTTCGAGGAAATGAACTGATAGTTACCGTCTGAGGATAAGATAACGGACGCAATCTATCGTAATCTTCTTGTCCAGCAGTATCCCATAATCCCAAATTAACCGGCTTTCCATCCACCATTACATTGGCGGAATAGTTGTCAAATCTAAAGGTCGGTGGATAAATAAGAAAAAGGTAAAAATCTTCACACTTGCTGAATGAAAGCTAACACATGTACACGTACAATGCTCTCTAAATTTGCACCAGTAGGCTCCAACTGGTGGTTTTTCCACTGCTGGGAATTGTAGCTTCACATTCACAATGTCTCGGCTAATTTAATGATTAAATTTAATCTATATGTCCGGTAAGAAGATACCCTTTAAGTCATCTATTATGGGTTTCTGTCACCAGTTTTTTCAGTATGAATCAGGCTGATATTAGAGATGTGCTAATGTCACCTGATTCTATCTATCTATATCTAAGCAATAAAAAAGACTTTGGATCTGAAAACTCGACTCAACAATCAGATACACTATACGTAAAAAAAGACTGGATTTGCCAGTCTCTAGGCATTTTGTAGAGTATGGACATACTGAACATCAGCTTAGGTTCAGGATCATTGACCATGTCCCTCAACCAAGACGTGGTGGGGACCGGGCCAAGATCCTATTGCGTAAGGAGCTCCAGTGAATATATAAATTATCCACCTTATCTCCATTGGGTCTGAATATGGATTACAAATTGGGTGTATTATTATAAGATTCAAGCCCATTATCTCCCCGTTATGTTTTCCTGCCATTATTGTTCCTGTGGATAGGTGGTTTTGTTGTCATAATATAAAATTGATTATAACATTATGACAGTTTTTTCTTTTTTCGCTATAGGGTCTTTTTGACTGGGAAGGTTCGGTGGAGCAATATTGGGACCAACGGTGTCAACAGTGTCCCCTACATCGTCCTCCTAATTGTTTATTTTTATTACTTTTATATATATTTTTTCAATAAACGATTGTTTTTTTACACTACAGGGCAACACCTTGTTTTGGTTATACTGGAGAAATTGTTTTACACTTGATCACCTATATATTCTTTGGGGACATACTTCTGTGGCGGTCATCATGGAGTACGATTGCGGTGGTTATACCACTATATGCCTTGTGTCTCTACTGTAAAGTGGTCCCACTTGGCAATAATGGTGGTATGGAGCATGAATTGTGTGTTTCATGCCATGATCACACGTTCATTGCCCCCACCGTATCGTTATCTCTGCCACTTGATTTAGCCATGCAGGAGATCCCTGCGGAGTTAATTTGGCAAGAATCTGCTGTATACCCAATGTTTCCAAATGGATTACCTTTTCTAAGATGGCGATTCAGGGCTAAATGCATTATCCGCGCATGCGCGGGTTTTTAGGCGCATTGCCATAGAAATAGATGGCGCTCCAGTTTTCGTTCTACACTATGCGCGTGTCTGACATGCGCGGTGAATATGGGTGTTTCCTTGTTAGTGTTTTTTTTCTGTACAAAGGTCCTTGTGACATGCGCAGTGGGCTTTCTGTGACGCCATGGTCTCCATACATTGCTGCACACCGGACTTCTTCTCAAGTTTCACAATGGACCAGGCTTGTCTTTTTAATATTTATTTATCACACATGGTACTTTTTATTGAACTATATTGACGATTAACTAATTATGTATTCATTCACTATGTCATGTATTACTGCACTCTTTATTTATTATGGTTTATATCATAGCTGCATTATCTTGCTCACTGTTGTTGATTCATATTTTTAAATCATGTTTTGCATGTCGTTTTCACATTGATTCTTTATTGATTATGCACTATTGCACATTATATATATATATATATATATATATATATATACTTGTTCACCACCATTTATTGTTGCTTGAGAAAGGCTCTAGATTGGAGCCGAAACGTCGCGTGTCCCACATGGGTAAATAAACCTTTTTCATTTTTACTTTTTGAGAGTGCTGCCTTTTTTCTCTGGTATAACTATCTATCTGTTTTATTTACTGGTGCCCCCATTATTATATAAAATGAACTTTTATTTTATGCTAATAAGGCTCCTAGGTGCAAGGGGTGTTACCTCTGCTCCTAGAGGCTCTGTTGATTGACAGGCCCAGGCAGAGAAGAAACACTCCATTCACCATAGCTTGCAAGGACCTTCAATGATGTCATGACCATGTGATCAGTCACATGGTTAGGATCACACAAACAGCCTGTCTCCTCCTAAACCATGTGACTGATCACATGGTCATGACATCATTGAAGGTCCTTAAAAGCTATGGTGAATGGATTGCTTCTTCTCTGCCTGGTCCTGTCAATCAACAGAGCTTCTAGGAGCAGGGGTAACGCCCCTTGCACCTAGGTACCTTATTAGCAGAAAATAAAAGTTCATTTTATATAAAAATGGGGGCACCAGTAAATAAAACAGATATATATTTGGAATCAGGTGACATTAGCACATCTCTAATGTCAGCCTGATTCATACCGAAAAAACTGGTGACAGAAACCCTTTAAAGGGCATCTGTCAGCAGATTTGTATCTATGACACTGGCTGACCTGTTACATGTGCACTTGGCAGCTGAAGACATCTGTGTTGGTCCCATGTTCATATGTGTCCGCATTACTGAGAAAAACTTTTTTTTATTATATGCAAAGGAACAACGGGGCGTTGCCGTTACACCTAGAGGTTCTGCTCTCTCTGCAACTCTGCACTTTGACAGGACTAGGCAGTGTGATGACGTTTTCACTGACTGGTCCTGTCAAAGTGGAGAGGGCGCGGCACTTGCAGAAAGAGCAGAACCTCTAGGTGTAACGGCAACGCCCCCGTTGCTCCTAGAGGCTCATTTGCATATAATAAAACATTTTTCTCAGCAATGCAGGCACATATGAACATGGGACCAACACAGATGCCTTCAGCTGCCAAGTGCACATGTAACAGGTCAGCCAGTGTCATAGGTGCAAATCTACTACAGAAACCCTTTAAGCTTTACAAGCCTGACAACAGACGCTGGAGCACGACATTACTTACACAGTTGGGATGTATTCTCCTGGGAATGCATTTGTGGTGTAACTGATCAGCAGACAAGTTTTACCGACAGCTCTGGAATAGAAGACAAAGAAAGGATGAGACACTGAAAAACGTAACCTGCATTTACAAAGACCTTGGACCTTCCATAATGTCCCACTCAATGGCCGCCATCACATCTGGATGACTGCTAAAGTCCATAGGCAACAGCCCTTAATGCAAGAAAGAAACCAGGTAAGACAACGCGCTCCCCCATTGTACAGCAGCCATTTCCCCATCTCTGCACCGGTCCAACACCCCCACCAATCAGCTGCTTCACAGTAACGTCCAGGACTGTGGACTCGGCCCCAACTTCTTCAGGGATGGGGGGACTATAGCCATAGCATTTGCTATGGGGCCCATAGGTTGGAGGGCCCTATCAGGTGCAAGAACATTGTGTCTTTGAGTGGGGAACAATATAGCAGCTTTTTGCTATAATGTGGGTTTTTCTGATATACAGTATTATAAATATCTTATGCTGCTTTCATTTTCACACACTAGGTGGTGGGGCCCCATCTTATTTTGCTATGGGGCCCTATGAATTATAGTTATGCCCCTGTATATAGCCACATTTCCTGTGGGAAAACGGTAACACTGGGCTTTGTCTTACTATTATGTAAGTAATCAGGGTACTTAGATATTTATTGGAATACAATTTATGAAATTCCTGAAATTGTCCAAATTCCTGTAAATATTCAGTTCCCCCGCTGTCAGCACTGACGCTGTGCTAACATAATGGAGAGGACTTGTGTGAGCAGTCCTGGCAATGTATTTAGAGGGGTTTGCCAAGATTTTGATACTGATGACCTATTTTCTGGATAGGTCCTCAGTATCTGACTGTTGGGAGCCCGATATCCTGGACCCCGACAATCAGCGGTTTGAGAAGGCACCGGCGCTCCTTACAAAATGTTTTAATCACATGCAATTACAAAAGTATTGAGATCCAAGTGATGAACACCGTGCTGATCACTGATTATAGTATAAGGACAGGAGAGAACGCATTAGAGGTGAGAACTGATTATCTATCACCACTAGAACATCCTGCTTATCACTGATTATAGTATAAGGACAGGAGAGAACACAGGAGAGGTGAAAACTGATTATCACCACTAGAACATCCTGCTTATCACTGATTATAGTATAAGGATATGAGAGAACACTGGAGAGGTGAGAACTTATTATCTATCACCACTAGAACACCCTGCTTATCACTGTATATAGTATAAGGATATGAGAGAACACAAGAGAGGTGAAAACTGATTATCTATCACCAGTAGAACACCCTGCTCATCACTGCTTATAGTATAAGGATATGAGAGAACACGAGAGAGGTGAGAACTGATTATCTATCACCACTAGAACACCCTGCTTATCACTGTATATAGTATAAGGATATGAGAGAACACAAGAGAGGTGAAAACTGATTATCTATCACCAGTAGAACACCCTGCTCATCACTGCTTATAGTATAAGGATATGAGAGAACACAAGAGAGGTGAAAACTGATTATCTATCACCACTAGAACACCCTGCTTATCACTGTATATAGTATAAGGACAGGAGAGAACACAGGAGAGGGGAGAACTGATTATCTATCACCAGTAGAACACCCTGCTTATCACTGATTATAGTATAAGGACAGGAGAGAACACAGGAGAGGTGAGAACTGATTATCTATCACCACTAGAGCACCCTACTTATCATTGTTTGATAAATAAAGGCCTCAAAATTATAGAACATATTTATAATTTACACGTCTAAACTTTTCTTATTTTATATAAACAAAAACTTTGACTCCCCAGCCCTGGTAGCACCAGCACTACACTGCTCCATACACAGCGCACTGGTCTGAGCTGATAACTGTAGCGCTGCAGTTACTAGCTCAGTCCACTACACAATGGACTTGTACAGCACCTGCGCTACAAAGGAGCAGCTTATCAGCGGGGTGTTAGGTCCCTGCAAATCAAATATTGAGGCCTACCGTGGGCAAATGGCACAAATAATAAAAAATTGTGGACAGCCCTTTTAAGGGGTATAATACAACAAAATCCGTCCAGAAGACTAGCTCTACACCCACAATACAGAAACATGTAAAAGGCATCAACCGCACATATTATTGGGGTCTCCACAGCTCCAACAACACATGGAGGCGTTTTAAACTCACGTCCATACTGCACAGACTTCTACTGACGTGCACAAGGAAATTCCTGTGCTCCTGTATGAATACAGTAACTCATACATGTCCTGTAGTATATATGTTCTGTACCTGCTGTTCGCGGGTACATTCAGTCACATCACTCCGAAATTACCATGGCGAGTCCACAAGAGCAGCTGCTCCGTACTGTAAGGGCTCATACACACAAACTTTTTTTTATCCATGGCCGTTCTTTTTGCAGCCCGTAGGCGGAACCATTCATTTCAATGGGGCAGCAAAAAAGGGAAATGACTCCGTGTGGTGTGCACTCCTTACCCGCAAAAAAATAAAAAAAAAAATTGCACATGTCCTATTCTTGTCCATTTTGCGGACAAGGACAGGCATTGTTACAACTGATCCGCAAAAAAAAACAACGATGCAACACGAAAATTTTTTTGTTGCGGATCAGTGTTTTATGGACCACAAAATACATATGGTCGTGTGCATGAGCCCTAATACAGAGTCCCAAACTGTGGAACCTCCTTGAAAAGGATTCTTCATCACAAACAGACAAGATAGGAGCCATCCCCCCCCGGCTGTGAGAACAGGGGTCCTGTGTTCCCCTGGCGGCACATGTCCTCTGTCCCTCGTTTCAACCCTATGAGACTGTCGGGGAATATGGAGCACAGAATCAATGGAGAGGCAGCAGACGTGACCCCCGTTCTCATAATCATGTGGGTCCCAGCAGTCGGACCACCTACAACCCGACACTTACCCCCTGTACACAGGATAAGGGTTAAGTGTAGTTTGCGGGAGAAACTCCTTAGTAGTCATGAAGTGGATTTTACAAATGGTGACCCAGCCATGACGTGCCGCTGGTGGACACTTCACCGCTGACCCCCATCAGTTTACATATGGGCACCAATGCACTGGGAAAGCAGAGCGTCTGGGAGCCGGTAAGTATGGTGCCCTTCACAGGGCCGGGGAGGTGGGGGTGGTATTTAAAAAAAAAAATAATATATCAACCCCTTTAACAATGCAAAAGGAAATGGCCAATGTAGCGGGCACTGCAGGAGAGAAAACTGAAGCAGTGCTCAGTGCGGAGCAGAAATCAGGGACCTGACAGATCGCTCCGGTCAGTGACCCGGTTTTCCGTACATTCCCTGCTTCTGGCCACTGAAACTCACGTAGTCATACCTAGGCAGATGTGGACATGACGAGCCTGGACTGCCTCCGCTTACTCATCAGAATGACTAAAAGGAGCTTCACGTCAGATATTTTATGAGTTAAGACCTGGCAGCCAGCACATATTACTGTACCAGGAAGGAAGGGCCTCCCGCCAGCCAGGTAGGCTAAAGGGAAGCGTCCTGCAAAATACTGGCAACTGAAAACAGGAACAGACACCCAACTAAAAGGAGCCCTGCATGGACTCTGTGTGTGCGGACTTCAAACAGCAGCTCATATCTCAGCTTCCTGGCCCCCTGTGAGCATGACATCAGGAGAAAGGACACATTGGGTTCACCATATTATCAGTCACATGAATGGGGCTGAGCCGCTCCTAGGCCACGTGACGTCACTGGTCTAGGAAAAGCTGGAGAAGGCCGAGGCACTATTGAGAGTGCCTCTGCCTTCCCAAACAGATGATCGGCGGGGGTCCCAGGTGTCGGAGCCCCACCAATCAGATACTATTGACGTATCCAAAGAATAGATCATCAACTTAAAAAAAAAACCCCAAAAACTTGGAAAACCCCTTTAATTCAATTTTTTAAGGATGGCTGGACTAACAAATCACATAACGAATATTGATTTCTTTAACAACGTAACACTGACCGGACGATTGATAGCCCATGCAGTACAGGCTGCTGGTGGGTTTTTTTTTTTTTTAGATTTTTTTCACCTTGTGCCCCCATATGGTCATACAAGACATGTGGATGACATTTAAAGGGCTGGCCCATCTGGAACATTGGTGGCATATTTTTAGGATATCCCATCAACGTCACATCGTTGCTGGTCCCACCTCTGGGATCCGCTCCTATCTCCAGAAGAGAACAGCCGCACATGCGCAGCCACCCTCTGTTCACGGCTATAGGACTTCTGAAAACAGCTGTACGCCAACTCGGCTACTTCCAGCAGTCCCATAGCGGTGAAGGGAGAGGTGGCCACGTTTGTGTGGTGTGCGCTCCAATCACCACTATGCAACATCCAGGAACAGGCAAGCACACTATTTTTGGAAGTCCCATAGCAGTGGATGGAGGGGGGCGTCCATATGCTATATTCTCTTCATCACTTCTGGAGATAGGACTGGGTCCTGGAGGTGGCATCCGCATCTATTTGACATTGGCAGTATATCCTCACAATATTTCACATCAATGTCCCAGATAGGCCAACCCCTTTAACATTTTTTTTTTTTTTAATTGCAGATTTCTCCTGTAACTGGGGAGGACATATTTTCCCAATTAAAAGGAGGAATACAACCTCCTGACATGCACTGCAGAGCTGATGACGGTCTGCTAAGACCCAGCAGCTCGTGCCGTTACGGCAATCACATGATCGCTGGGACCAGAAAAAGAACTGGTATTGTATACAGTGATTGAGCAGTCACTGACCATGCTGATTCATGCTCCCAGACATTCCACATGCAGAGTCCAGTGCGATCCACCCGGACGTAGATAGTCTATGACCAGCCCACAAGTGGTTAAACATTATTACACATATCATCCACAGGTTATGCTATAAACGTCCGATAGGAGCACCTACTGGCCATTTATATGAACTCCAGATGTGAATAGCCCTTTAAATGTTAAAGCAGAGATAACAGCCGTAAGTCACATGATCGTAGACGGCCAATGGATATTCAATCCCAACGGCCGGGAATTATCACCACAACTCTGCAGACTGCCAGTCTGAGCCCCAATTATTAGCTTCATAGGGCCATGTTCCATTGGGATCGGCAACCTCCTGCGCTGCAGATGTGGTGAAACTACAACTACCAGCATGCACACTTGCGCGGCTGTTCTTGGGACTCCCATAGAAGTGAACAGAGCATGCTGGGAGATGTAGTTCCCCAACAGCTGGAGTGCCGTAGGTTGCTGATCCCTGCCGTGTGAACTGGGAAAGCTCACGTTCATCCGACCAGAAGCCAAGAGGATATTTTGGTCTCTGTGGGCCTGGTATATGCCACCCAAAAAATAAAGTATATTGTGCCATATGTTTTAATACTGGATCCTATGGGCAACATCCGTCAGGAAATCAAGGTGCACACCCAACCTAGACTGCTACAGACTCCTATGGTCAGATTACCAACATGAAGGATAGGCCACTGAGCATACACTCCATCACATGAAGAATCAGAGCAAGTGCCACTATCCCTATACAGGGACGACTTAAAGGGGTTAACTGAGATTTTGATCTCAGGATAGGTCATCAGTAAGTGATCGGTGGGGGTCCGACTCAGCTGTTTGAGAAGGCAGTGGCACTCGCTCTAGGCCATGTGACATCCCGTTCATCGGTCATATGGTCTAGGAGCAGCTCAGTCCCATTCAAGTAAATGAGGCTGAGCTGCGATACCAAGTACAGCCACTATACAGTGTATGGCGCTGTGCTTGGACAGCATGCAGAAGGCCGCAGCGCTCCTGTCTTCTCAAACAGCTCATGGGTCCCGAATGTCAGACCCTCACCGATCAGATACTGATGACCTATCCAGAGGAATCTCAGAAAACCCTTTTAAAGGGGTGGACCACTTACCTATATTGATGACCTACCCTCAGATTGGTGTTCTGACTGCCGACACCCCCATCAATCAGCTGTTTGAAAAGAACACAGCATCTCCTCCATCCCCATTCACTTCAATGGGAAGGAGCAGACAGTGTATGGCGCCACTCCAACCACCGTGCTGAATGCTCTTTAGTCAGATCCCCTCCCCCACTGCAAGGTGTACAACACCAAAAGTCGTAGGGAATATAGAGCCCCCTCATATAATATGGACGCAGTCACTGCAAAGGGCTTCAAAAATACAGAAAATCAAACATCTCCTGCCGTCCTGTAATAGGATTCAGGCTCAGATGATGCCGGTCACTACCAATCAAGACTGCGCCATATACCTGCTGTATACCGCCCCAGACTGCGCCATATACCTGCTGTATACCGCCCCAGACTGCGCCATATACCTGCTGTATACCGCCCCAGACTGCGCCATATACCTGCTGTATACCGCCCCAGACTGCGCCATATACCTGCTGTATACCGCCCCAGACTGCGCCATATACCTGCTGTATACCGCCCCAGACTGCGCCATATACCTGCTGTATACCGCCCCAGACTGCGCCATATACCTGCTGTATACCGCCCCAGACTGCGCCATATACCTGCTGTATACCGCCCCAGACTGCGCCATATACCTGCTGTATACCGCCCCAGACTGCGCCATATACCTGCTGTATACCGCCCCAGACTGCGCCATATACCTGCTGTATACCGCCCCAGACTGCGCCATATACCTGCTGTATACCGCCCCAGACTGCGCCATATACCTGCTGTATACCGCCCCAGACTCTGCCATATACCTGCTGTATACCGCCCCCACAACCTATCCAATAGTCTAAGGGCTCATGCACACGACCAGGTTTTTTGTCCACATCTGACATGCATTTCGTGAGTCGGATGCAGACCATTCACAAAAAAAAAAAAAAAAAAAAAAAAAAAAAGACCATGTCCTATTCTTGTCAATTTAACGGACAAGGATAGGACAGCTCTATAGAGGGCAGGACGCTCTGTTCCGCAAAATGTTTAACAAGGGCAGCAGATATCCGCAAAACCGGCTATGGCCGTGTGCATGAGCCCTTACACTGGATCGGTGAAGCCTGGCATCAGGACACATTTCCCTTTGACACTGCACGGATATTTCACATTGCAGAAAGCTCTTAGCCGCGCCAAAGGGGCTACAGGCCCTCCATTCTGCAGATGAGAGGTCACATTGCTGCAGCCTTTCATCCTGGACTACCTATCTGTATGGGATGATCAGCATTAGCAGGTAAGTGGCCACCACATCAGCTGGGCACCCCACATTGTAGTGATGCCAGCTGGGCAGAGGCCTGTGCCTGCCTCTCACTGCAAGAAGAGGATGTCTGCCGCCCCCTCCCCAGCTGTGCCCCCAGGGGCCTCCCTCTGTGCCATAGATTTCCAGGCCGACGGCCCTGCCAGGGGTGGGCGGGTGACTGGAGGCCGGGAAGTCACCATCAAGGACCAGGTCACTGCAGGATAGGAACGGGGGGGAACACCCTGAGGCCCCCATGAGTGGGGGTGGGGAGGAAAAGCTGACACGTAACCCTTTCAGCGCCGCCTATATACTGGATGCCATACACACGATGCGGTACTCACCCGTCTCCCACCACCACACACTTGATGGCCTGCATGGCTGCTCCGCGTCGATGCTGCCGGTAGCGGGAAAGAGGAGAGTGGAGGAAAAAAAAAAAAAAAAAGGGCGGCGCTGAAAAGGCCGGACGAGGCTACGAGGGTCACCGGCTGAGCACGCTCCCGCCTCGTAAGACACCGGCTGCTCCGCTCCTGTGGACGTGAGAACGAGGAGGACGCGGGGAAGAAGGAGGCAGCGGACACCACCCAGAGCCCGGACCTGAACCACCTCAATAATAAGATACAGGAAGCGCGCTGCCCGCGTCACTACCGGCCGCGCCTCGAAACGCGCAGGGAACGCGCTGGGTGCGCCCTGGAGCTCGGGGACGCGCGGAGGGGATGACGTCATAGGGGAAAACGCGGGCAAGGGGCGTCCACCCGAGAAATGGTTATCACAGGGGAATAGGGTTCACGCCCTCTGGTGGTGACTTGGAATAGCGCCAGATCACGGTCCTCCATGTATTTAGATAGCTATGTTCTCTATACAGTATGTAGTAGAGGTAATGTGCCTGTAACGTGGCATTTCTCTCCAAGACATTTTTTTAAAGGTTATCTTCCTCCTAAAATTAAAAAAATGAGTTCAGCACAAATGTGACGTGACAAAGTGTCTAAAAGAAAACCTTTACTGCCCATAGCAACCAATCACAGAGCAGCTTTCATTTTTCAAGAGCAGAATACGAAATGAAAGCTGTGCTGTCATTGGTTGCTATGGGCAAAGACGACTGCTTCTCTGTGCGCCATATTTATTGAGGGCTGGCGCCATATCAAGTCTTATTCATGCGTCGTGTCAAAGAGGAGCAGGAAAGCAGCTCACATGGGTTGAGCCAAATGTATTATTTACTTGCTTTATTTTTACTGGTGTATGTTTATGTACGACTTCTGTGAGGTGGCATCTGGCAGGTGACTGATTTGGAGTTCATGGAGGTCTGCCCTGGAAATTTTCCAGATCTTCTGGGAGTCCACGTGGTCTCTCCTTTTTCCAGGAGTCTCCTGGACGTTGTAGGAGAGATGCCAACTCTACTCATTCTCATTCTCAATGAGTGGAGCACACCTCTTCTATAGAGATGAGTGAAGCAGTAGTCATGCATACGCACCTCTCCTATAGAAGTGAATGGAGCAGTAGTCATGCATTCGCACCTCTCCTATAGAAGTGAATGGAGCAGTAGTCATGCATTCACACCTCTCCTATAGAAGTGAATGGAGCAGTAGTAATGCATACACACCACTCCCCTAGAAGTAAATGAAGCAGTAGTCATGTATACACACCTCTCCTATAGAGATGAGTGGAGCAGTAGTCACACATAAGCTCTATTCCTATAGAAGTAAATGGAGCAGTAGTCATGCATACGCACCTCTCCTATAGAAGTGAATGGAGCAGTAGTAATGCATACGTACCTCTCCTATAGAAGTGAATGGAGCAGTAGTAATGCATACGTACCTCTCCTCTCCTATAGAAGTAAATGAAGCAGCAGTCACGTGTACGCACCTCTCCTATAGAAGTGAGTAGAGCAGTAGTTATACATTCGCAACATTCCAATAGAAGTGAATGGAGCAGTAGTCACACATGAGCTATATTCCTATGGATTTAAATGGAGCAGTAGTTATGCATACGCACCACTACCATAGAAGTAAATAGAGCAGTAGTCACGGACTCTCACGACTCCCATAGAAATAAATGGAGCAGTAGTCACGCATGGTCATGACTCCCATAGAAGTAAATGGACCACTAGCCATGTATGGTCACAACTTCCATGGAAGTGAATGGAGCAGTAGCCACGCATGCACACTAGAGTTGAGCGAACGTGCTCGTAACTAGCACTGTACTGCTCGGATCCCTTGCGCTCCGCTGCGCAGCCATCCAGATCCGTCCTCACCTGCCTGTAAGTCAATGGGCACGGATCCGTCTGGTATCACACACTAGTGTGTGACACCAAACGGATCCGTCCTCCTCACCCGACTGCAAGTCAGTGGGGACGGATCTGTTTGGTATGACACACTCGTGTGTCATACCAAACGGATCCGCCCCCATTGACTTACAGTCAGGTGAGGACGGATCCGGATGCCTGCGGGCATGCGAGCGCAGGGGATCCGAGCACTACAGTGCTCGTTACGAGCACGTTCGCTCAACTCTAATGCACACATCTATAGAAGTGAATGGAGCAGTAGTCATGCATGCACACATCTCCTATAGAAGTGAATGGAGCAGTAGTCACGCATGGTCACCACTCCTATAGAAGTGAATGGAGCAGTAGTCACGCATCCACACTACTTCCATAGAAGTAAATGAAACAGTAGAGCGGGCGGTGGGTCTAATGATTTCCTTTGCTGTGCCTAAGAAACCTCAGTCCGACAATAGGAAGAGGATGCAGTCATTTGGCCTGTAGGCGATGGATATTACCGGGTAGGTACAGCCTAATGGGTGCACTGCAGAGGGTTAAACCTGTGACATCAGTTACCTGAGCTTATTGCCGCTGCTGGAGGAGAATGGAGGTTTCTTTATTGTAGCTGCTCCTGCTGGGACAGTGATTGAATGCTTCCTAGCTGCAGGGAAAGCCCAGCTATTCCCACCGGACATCTCCAGAGATCACAGCCCTGATCACACCCTGTCAGTGCACTGTAATCATCGGAAAGAATGATTCTGTCTTAAAGGGGTTGTCTTTTTTTAAAAATCTCAACATGCTCACAGTGCTCAGACTTACAAGAAGTAACCGTGTTTGGTCTGTTTTTCACAGACCACTAATAGGAGACGCTCTGGAAATTACTTTTCAGCTGAGTAGTGTCCGTAAAATACGGATGACACACAGAGGGCAAAAAAACCGACACAGGGACCAAACATGGATCCTTCACGGACAACTTCATGGATGGAACACAGACAGATTTTTTTATGGGCACAGAAATGTGAACGAGGTCTTATGATGATGTATGTATATTCTCTTACCGCTGCACTCCCCGTCTAATTCCATTGAGGGCACTTCCGGGATTACGTGCTGCACATTGGGCATGTAATCTTAGCCTGGTTTCAACCCACAATGTTCATGGGTTGCATCTTCGCCGTCAGGCAGCCTCGGGCGCAGACTGCTTATAGCGCCAGAGGCTGCTTCACTGCTCAAACGCAACCGATGTACATTAGGGGGTTGAAACCAGGCTAAGATCATATTCCCAAAGTACGGCATGTGATTCCAGAAGTGCCCGCAACAGAATTAGATGGGCGAGTGCAGCTCTCGCCTGGTAAGGGAATATACATCATCATAAGTCACTTCTTGTAAGTCTGGGCACTGTGGGTAAATTTATATAAATTCAGACTTCGGGTAAAAATGTATTACCTCCGGTTAGACTGGTGGCCATTTGACGGATTTGGGGTCACACGTGGCCCTCACTTGCTCACCCTGCAGATCCTGGCTCTCCTCTTCCATCTGTAGTACATGAAGTACACCGCTCAGTGCTTTATTGTCCGGCGGACATACGTTGCGCTGTTATATCATCTTCATCTTTGCTTGTTAAAGGCTAGGACACCTTTGGAGGCAATTTTATTTTAATCATTGCATTTTACTCATTTTGGGATAAAAAAAAAGTTTTTCAATTGGTCTTTACTAAAAATCGTAAACAGCTTTCCTCTACAACTTTCAGTTTCCATGGACTTGAAGACTATTGCATTCTGCTTTACAGTGAATCCATCAGGGAGCTGCTCTGATGTCATTTAAGTTTAAGGGATTTTCTGGGTTTTTAGTATTAATGGCCTATCCTCATGTGGGGGTCTGACACCCAGCACCCCCGCTGATCAGCTTTTTGAAAAGACAGCAGTACTCCGTGAGGGCCATGGCCTCCACGAGCTTACAAAGCTCAGTGCCAACCATTGGATAGCGGCTGTACTTGGTATTGGAGCTCAGCCCCATTCACTTGAAAGGAACTGAGCTGCACCTAGGTCTTGTGACCGATGAATGTGAAAATCATGGCCTAAGGAAGAGGCTGCAGTGCTCACAGCTCTTCAGACAGCCAATTGATGGAGATGCCAGGGTGTCCATCCATCTGCTGATCTGATATTGATGACCTATCCTGTACTGATGTGAATAAAGCACCTGGGCTGAGATAGAAACTTGATATTTAGCTGCAGCAGTTTCTTTGGTGTCTCCTGTGGAGCCCTGCATGTGTATGGAATTATGTAATCTGATCCTTCAGTGTGCAGACAGCCGTCCTAGTCTTACCAATGGCTTTCTCATACATTTCAGAGACAAAGGGGGGAATTTATCATTAGGAAAATATTTGAAGTCAGTTTTGCTTCAGTCTGTGTTGGAGTACTTTCTGCCACATTTATCAAACGTCACAGGTTGTTTGATAAATGTGGCTTGTCCTTAAACCTAACACTTCTGTCTAGAGAAGCTCCTCCACTTTTCCTACTCCACCCTCCTCCTGGAGTGAGATTGCGACTATTTTGCGACTTTTTTTAAAAAAGTCGCAATGATAAATCTGGAGTGAAACTCATTAACATAGCTAACCACACCCACTTTTCCACCCATATTACAAACTGGAGTGAGTTGTGTACACATGCAAAAAGTCACAAAAAAATGCGCAAAAAAGTCGCAAAAGCCCTATCGTGCGACTTTTTGAAGACAGAATTCTGGAGTGAAGGTGTGATAAATCAGGGCCAAAGTCACTTTAGAAAAGTGGAGGGAGAAGCGACAGCTTATAACTCTAGAACAATGCATTTTTCTCTGACAAGATATATTACAAGGTTTCCACTTGTAATATTGATTTATTCAAAGTTGTGTGACAAGTTAGTGACCATAAGTTGAGAATACAGCACTGCATAACAATTATACCCAGTGGCTCACAGATGATGTCTTTTCTGAGTGTAGACATTGGCCCTGATTTATCATACCATCACTCCAGAATTCTGGCATCAAAAAGTCGCAAAATAGGGCCTTTGCGACTTTTTTGCATTCCCGTGCGCACAATTTTTGCGATTGCGCAAAATTTTGCGACTTTTTGCATGTGTACACCACTCACTCCAGTTTTGTAATATGGGTGGAAAAGTGGGTGTGGTTAGCTATGTTAATGAGTTTCACTCCAGATTTATCATTGAGACTTTTTTTAAAAAAAGTTGCAAAATAGTCGCAATCTCACTCCAGGAGGAGGGTGGAGTAGGAAAAGTGGAGTAGCTTCTCTAGACAGAAGTGTTAGGTTTAAGGACAAGCCACATTTATCAAACAACCTGTGACATTTGATAAATGTGGCACAAAGTACTCCAACACAGACTGAAGCAAAACTGACTTCAAATATTCTCCTAATGATAAATTCCCCCCATTGTATGTCTTTATCTTCTCCATTTGGCCCAGACCACCATAAATGCTTTTCCCAGCCATAACTTATCATCTGCAGATTTTGCCCTAAATCACTAATAGTGATTAATGGGAAAGAGGGAAATTAGGCATGTGTTTTTGTGGGGTTTTCTTTATTATTATTAGGCCACACTCAGTTTACACTTAGTCAGCCCGAACCACACCCAGCCCCCTCCAGCAGACCAGTGCCAAAACAACGCTACAGAGTGCCACCCTCATTCATTGCAGACTGACCTGGTTGGGGTCAGGCAACCAGGAATATCTGCTGCGCAGGTTGCAGACCACAATGTAGAGTAATCACCTTTGAGCATCCAACTATTTACTGCAAACATGGGACACAGAACAATGAATACCTTTATATGGAGTGAGTGTCCCCATAAAGTGCTAGATGTACAGCGAGCCCCTGAGTAGCCTGTGCTGAGAATGGGAGTGGTAGTGGCCCTAATGAGATGATGTTTCACGGTGTACTCCCTCAGGCCAGATGATGAGGTATGATGGCTGGCAAAGAGGCAGAGAATGGCACCTCTAGTATGCTGTTGTCTCTCTCCTGAACTTCTGACTAACAGCTGGAACCTGGCACTTGTGGCTGTGGGTGTCCACTGTGAAAAAGCAGGCTTTTAATTGGTCTGTTCTAGATGTGATCATGGTGATGGGTTTCTGAGCCATAGTCCCTCACCTGAAGCAGGTTCTGTTTAGCTGTAGTAGTTGATCACTATGCTGACTATAAATGCTGTAGATTTTCTAATATCTGGAGTTTTAGGATTCTTGCAGTCTCTCTGGTGTAGTGGTCTCACAGAAGAACTGGAACAAGAACCTTGGAGTAAGAGCTATAGTATGTACTTCCTTCCTCCTCACTGCCTGAGCAAAGACCTCCTGGCAGGAACTAAGACCAGTCCACTCCTACCAAGAGAGGAGGAATGGGATGGTTAGTCTCATTCCTAATGTCAACTACTGCTAGCCATACATTATCTGCTGGCATACAAGAACATAGACAAAAACATTACAAACTAAAGAATTTGCAGATACCCCTAGCTCTGGGGTACTGCAGACCCCCTTGCTGAAAGGCAAGCTGTCCTCCCTGGTAGCCTGGCAGCAAATGTCCAAAAACACAGATCTCGTCTGGCTCCCTCCCAATGCTGTGGAGAGAAAAGAGTTAAGGACAAGAGCACATATACATATACACCAAATTATTATGCAAATGATATTTATCTCTGATTTTCCTAAATGGTCGGTGCAAATGACAGTCAGTATACTAAAAGTCATTACCCGTTAGAGTATACAGTCATGGCCAAAAGTTCTGAGAATGATACAAATATAAATTTTTACAAAGTCTACTGCTTCAGTGTTTATAATGGCAATTTGCATATACTCCAGAATGTTATAAAGAGTGATCAGCTTAACAGCAATTACTTGCAGAGTCAATATTTGCCTAGAAAATGAACTTTATCCCCCAAAACACATTTCAACATCATTGCAGCCCTGCCTTAAAATGACCAGCTAACATCGTTTCAGTGATTGCTCCATTAACACGGGTGTGGGTGTTGATGAGGACAGGGCCGGAGATCAATCTGTCATGATTAAGTAAGAATGACACCACTGGACACTTTAAAAGCAGGATGGTGCTTGGCATCATTGTTTCTCTTCTCTTAACCATGGTTATCTCTAAAGAAACACGTGCAGTCATCATTGCACTGCACAAAAATGGCCTAACAGGGAAGAGTATCGCAGCTAGAAAGATTGCACCTCAGTCAACAATCTATTGCATCATCAAGAACTTCAAGGAGAGAGGTTCCATTGTTGCCAAAAAGGCTCCAGGGCGCCCAAGAAAGACCAGCAAGCGCCAGGACGTCTCTTAAAAGTGTTTCAGCTGCGGGATCGGGCTACCAGCAGTGCAGAGCTTGCTCAGGAATGGCAGCAGGCAGGTGTGAGTGCATCTGCACGCACTGTGAGGCGGAGACTCTTGGAGCAAGGCCTGGTCTCAAGGAGGGCAGCAAAGAAGCCACTTCTCTCCAGAAAAAACATCAGGCACAGACTGATATTCTGCAAAAGGTACAGGGAGTGGACTGCTGAGGACTGGGGTAAAGTCATTTTCTCTGATGAATCCCCTTTTCAATTGTTTGGGACATCTGGAAAACAGCTTATTCGGAGAAGACGAGGTGAGCGCTACCACCAGTCTTGTCTCATGCCAACTGTAAAGCATCCTGAAACCATTCATGTGTGGGGTTGCTTCTCAGCCAAGGGAATCGGCTCTCTCACAGTCTTACCTAAAAACACAGCCATGAATAAAGAATGGTACCAGAATGTCCTCCGAGAGCAAATTCTCCCAACCGTCCAAGAGCAGTTTAGCGATCAACAATGCCTTTTCCAGCATGATGGAGCACCTTGCCATAAAGCAAAGGTGATAACTAAATGGCTCAGGGAACAAAACAGAGATTTTGGGTCCATGGCCTGGAAACTCCCCAGATCTTAATCCCATTGAGAACTTGTGGTCAATCATCAAGAGACGGGTGGACAAACAAAAACCTACAAATTCTGACAAAATGCAAGCATTGATTGTGCAAGAATGGACTGCTATCATTCAGGATTTGGTCCAGAAGTTGATTGAGAGCATGCCAGGGAGAATTGCAGAGGTCCTGAAGAAGAAGGGTCAACACTGCAAATATTGACTTACTGCATTAACTCATTCTAACTGTCAATATAAGCTTTTGTTACTCATAATATGATTGCAATTATATTTCTGTATGTGATAAAAACATCTGACAAACACACATAAAAACCAGAAGGCAGCAGATCATGTGAAAATATAATATTTGTGTCATTCTCAAAACTTTTGGCCATGACTGTACATCAAATTTTATTAAACAAACCTCCCAATGATAACAGTATATTCTTCAAAAATTAAAAAAACTCAAAATGCACTGTTCCAAATTATTATGCACAGTAGAATTTCTAAACATTTTATATGTTTTTTAAGAACTGAAAATGCTCATTTGTGGAATTTTCAGCATTAGGAGGTCACATTCACTGAAATAAAAAGCTATTTAAATCCAAAACATCCTAACAGGCCAAGTTACATGTTAACATAGGAACCCTTCTTTGATATCACCTTCACAATTCTTGCATCCATTGAACTTGTGAGTTTTTGGAGAGTTTCTGCTTGAATTTCTTTGCATGATGTCAGAATAGCCTCCCAGAGCTGCTGTTTTGATGTGAACGGCCTCCCACCCTCATAGATCTTTTGCTTGATGATACTCCAAAGGTTCTCTATAGGGTTGAGGTCAGGGGAAGATGGTGGCCACACCATGTGTTTATCTCCTTTTATGCCCATAGCAGCCAATGACACAGAGGTATTCTTTGCAGCATGAGATAATTTTGCTCCTGAAGGCACGTTTCTGCTTTTTGTACCATGGAAGAAAGTTGTCTGTCAGAACTCTATATACTTTGCAGAGGTCAGGAACCCTAAAGGGGCCTACCAGCTCTCTCCCCATGATTCCGGCCCAAAACATGACTCCTCCACCTCCTTGCTGACATCGCAGCCTTGTTGGGACATGGTGGCCATCCACCAACCATCCACTACTCCATCCATCTGGACCATCCAGGGTTGCACGACACTCATCAGTAAACACGACTGTTTGAAAATGAGTCTTCATGTATGTCTGGGCTCACTGCAACCGTTTCTACTTGTGAGCACTGGTTAGGGGTGGCCGAATAGTAGGTTTATGCACCACAGCAAGCCTTTGAAGGATCCTACACCTTGAGGTTCGAGGGATTCCAGAGGCACCAGCAGCTTCAAATATCTGTTTGCTGGTTTGTAATGGCTTTTTAGCAGCTGCTCTCTGAATCCGATGAACTTGCCTGGCAGAAACCTTCCTCATTCTGCCTTTATCAGCACGAACATGTCTGTGCTCTGAATCAGCCACAAATCTCTTCACAGTACGACGATCACGCTTAAGTTTTCGTGAAATATCTAATGTTTTCATCCCTTGTCCTAGGCATTGCACTATTTGATGCTTTTCGGCAGCAGAGAGATCCTTTTTCTTTCCCATTTTACTTGAAAACAGTGGCCTGCTTAATATTGTGGAACATCCAGTTTTCCTTTAATTGGGCTCACCTGGCAAACTAATTATCCCAGGTATCTGAGATTGATTTCAGTGATCCAAAGAGCCCTGAGACACAATATCATCAATGAGTTTCACTGAAAAACAAAAAATTTAATCTTTATGATACTTAAATCCAATTTGCATAATAATTTGGGACATGGTGTATTTTTCAAACGCCTAGACTAAAGTCTAGATATCAGGGGGCATAGATGAAGGTCCCAAGCGGTAATGCTTGGTGACAGCAAGGTTGTCCCGATACTGTTGATGTTGTTCTGCTGGCAGCCTCCATGGCAGCACAGGTTTACACTGTGGCTCACTGTAAATTATGAGCAATCTGAGCATGACCACATTTGAAATAGGCCCCGTGGCAACATTAGGGGTCTGTTGCAGTGCTTGAATCAAAGCCTCTGGCAGAGGCCCATAGCAGAGAGTCCCATCAATAGACTCCCGCAGGCCTTGCGGTGAAGAAGGCTCCTTCTGATCTTCAGGCTGTACTTCGGGTGATTGGGCTGCGACCAACGACTTGGCCAGATGTGTCATGGCACCGGTGAAAGGGTTTGGGGTACCTAGCATGGGAGTGTATTCCCCTTGTTTCCCTTGGTACAGACTGTGGAAGGGTGATAGCAGATACGAGCTCTTTACTGACCTGCTACTGACAAGGATCTCATCATGAGACATTGTTATCAAGCTGTAATTGATGCTCAAGGCCACATGACAAGTTTTTGAGACACTGACATTTTTGTGGGGGTATACCCACCACTGGTGTTGGCATTTGTTTCAATAAATAGTTTGAGATGAGGAAATCACCATTGCTGCTTCTACTTAAATGCCCTACCTTAATGATATATCACTGGAGCAGGAACCTTTTATGTTTTCTTTAAATTTCACCCAAACGCCAAATATCCCTATTTTTTGTGATTAGAGTATATATTAAAGGGGTTATAAAGTTATATTATGGTGTCCTGACTCTTGGGGCCCCCAGCGATATGGCAAAAAAAGGGATCTCGAAGTGTTGCCCATGACCATCTACCTCTCCATTCACTTCTATGGGACTGATGGAGCAGCATCACATCAGTCCCATTAGCATCAACATGTGCACTACAGTTCCTTTCAGAGAGGGGACTTGGGTTCAGACCCCCTGCGATCCACCCAACCTGCAGATAGGTGATCTACATACAGTACTTTTCATGGGGTCAGCCCTTTAATTCAGAGGAAAGCATACTAGATCAGTGGACACCACTGGAGACTCTTCAACCCATCGCAGTAGCTGTAAGGGCCAGCTAGAAGTTGTAGCTTTCAAGGTTGGAGACTACTGCATTATTAGGAAAGTAGGAATTTTTGTTTTCTCCTGATGTTGAAAATTTTCACGTAGGCGCGTCCTCGTAGTATGTATGCAGCTATAAAAGGGGGGTGTGTCAGGGGAGGTGAGCCCAGATGTAGCTTCCAATTATACCTGCTTCTACTGACTAACCTCTAGTAATAGAAGATGACATCTCTATACTGAACTAGAAGTGCTGTCATGCTGCTGTAAAATGACATAATGACCGTGTAAATGAGTCAGAAGCAATTGTTAGAATAACAATTCCATATGCTAATATCAGAATTGCTCTGTAGGAAAGTTCCAATCATCCAATTTCCAGGACACAAAATGTAGAAATCCTGCTGCCCTGTGAATCCCTTATCCTATTGCGGTTGTTCTATATAGTAGTCTATATCCTGTCACAATAACCTACCCAGAAAACAGCCTGCATTCTGCTGACGAGTTCACATGTGCAATTTCCCATCGCCATGTATAGTTATCATTGTAATAATTTCTAATGCATTGCCCTGTCGTGGCCTCCTTGCAGCTAACCAAGCACAGTGGCGTCCATGGTATTATAATTGAATGGGACTGAGCTGCACCCAGGTCATGTGACATCACAGTCTGCAGTGCTCACCGGAGCGCTATGGTCTCCTCAACCAGCTGATCGTCAGAGGTGCTGAGAGTCCCATCCCCACCAATCTGACATTGATGACCTATCTTGAGGATAGGTCATCAATATCACCACCACCACCCCTCCAAAAAATAAAAATAAACAAAAAAATTCCCACTTCCATTACTAATTATCATGCAAATGGTCCAGTGTCCATATATCGATCTGCAAAATTAATTTACCTGTTGTGTGCGTTCCGTATTTTATTCACTTCCAACCATAGAAAGGGCTGCTCTAGAGATGAGCGAATCAGTTTGTCTCATCAGCAAGACTTCTTCACCTCTGGGGGGGGCTGTCTCCATCGGTGAAGTAGCGCCACCTGCCGTATGGTCTACATGCTACAGGCTGGAAGGTTCAGATCTGCTTATCATCGAGGCAAGGTGGCCATAATTCCTAATAATACATCCATAAAGGCTGGTTTGCCAGGATATTGTTCCACGGTCAGTAGGCACACGCCTCATAACTGTGGCACATCTGGCCAGCGGGAGCACAAGCAAATAAGAATCTGTACACGAGACGTCACTGTGCTGGCCATGCCCCCCCCCCCCCTGCACTGCCGTCTGCTCTATTCCTGGATGCTTTCAGTTAATATTTTAACCCCTTGAGCCAGCACAGACTCAGGGCTGAAGGCTTTACTGAGTAGCTGCAGGCTGTGAGGAGACAAATGCTGGGCACAGGAGCTGACTGACTAGACAAGATCTGTAGAGTACTGCACAAGAACAGGTAGGGGGAAGATCCTGTGTGTATCAGCAGTGTCATTGTACAGCTGGGACTTGTAGTCCTACATATACAACATGCTGCTAAGTATCCCAGCAGGCAGACATGTCACTCAGGGAAATGAGGAAATAGAATTAATTTTGTCTAAAACTTGCTTAGCTTAGTTATATATTGCTGCCCATCAGATTTACAGTAATATTTTTTTTTCATAACTCGGACAACCCCTTTAATTCACTTTAAAAAATAATTAAATAAAAATGTTAAAAAAATAATTAAAAAAATAATAAAAAGACAAATACAGAAAATAAAAAATTATAGTTAAAGCAATAGTTACGAGTATTACCGGTAGCAATAGTATAGCAGACTATGTACACACCCATACAAACATCCCGCCCCTTTTTCGTTAGTTAATAAAACAAAAAACACACACACACATATATATATATATATATATATATATATATATATATATATATGTGTGTGTTTTAGCAAATAGTATAGTTGAATTTCTAAAATATAGAAACATACACACATTTTTTTATTTTAAAAATCTAGGTATTTGTTTTAGCTATATTTTGTATAGTAGGGTTTTTTTCTGTGTAAAATATACAAACACGTGTATTTTTTTCATTTATAAAAAAAATATATAAGGTAAAAAAAAACCAAATCCTTAAAATGTCCAAATTTCCCCAAGATGAATACCTTAGTGGAATAACATTAAAAAAAAAAAAATCACTTTGAAGGCACTTGTAACATTTTGGCACTGTACAAGATTTTTCTGGCAGAACGGTGCCATAGAAACAACAACAGAAAAATGGGCCGCCAAAATCCAAAATGCGCTCCAGTCTGTTGAAAACCTGCGGCGGGCGCAGCCAGTAGATAAATTACATAAATAGCATCTATTTTCAGAGTACAAGTGTATGGGAATGGTTTTAGGAATGTTGTCTTGAAACCTTTTGTAATAGTTAGAAAAAAAATTGATAAGGGAAAATATTTCAATCTTTCACCTGTTTTTCACAAATATAACTAAACAGCAGTTCCCCACAGAAGATTACATACCTGTGTGCACTGTGTGTCTGTATTACATGTTCAGAAAAAGCACTTTTATTCTGCTGGAAAACAGCTCCCAAGTGCCCAGCAGAAGATATATCTGTTAGAAATTGTGGGAGATAAAACAGTTTTTACTTTCACTTTCAGCTGGACTGTTTTCCTGCAGAATAAAAGTGCTTTTCCTGTACATGGTATACAGGCACACAGTGCACACAGGTATGTCTGGGATGTGACATGTAATACAGACACACAGTGCACACAGGTATGTCTGGGATGTGACATGTAATACAGACACACAGTGCACACAGGTATATCTGGGATGTGACATGTAATACAGACACACAGTGCACACAGATATGTCTGGGATGTGACATGTAATACAGACACAGTGCACACAGGTATGTCTGGGATGCGACATGTAATACAGACACACAGTGCACACAGGTATGTCTGGGATGTGACATGTAATACACACACAGTGCACACAGGTATGTCTGGGATGTGACATGTAATACACACAGTGCACACAGGTATGTCTGGGATGTGACATGTAATACAGACACACAGTGCACACAGGTATGTCTGGGATGTGACATATAATACAGACACACAGTGCACACAGGTATGTCTGGGATGTGACATGTAATACAGACACACAGGGCACACAGGTATGTCTGGGATGTGACATGCAATACAGACACAGAGCACACAGGTATGTCTGGGATGTGACGTGTAATACAGACACACAGTGCACACAGGTATGTCTGGGATGTGACATGTAATACAGACACACAGTGCACACAGGTATGTCTGGGATGTGACATGTAATACAGACACACAGTGCACACAGGTATGTCTGGGATGTGTCTGCAATCTTCTTTGGGGCACTGCTGTTAGTAATATAGGTGAAAATGAGGTGACAAACTCCCTTTAAATATTTTTTTTAAAAACATTATAGCCATTATCTAATGGCACAAAAGAAAGTTCTAAGGTAGCAGCGCTCGGAACACACGCAGTGCGGCCCCATTGAAAATGCCTATACTTGTCTGTGCGCACGGGTAGCTAGCTCCGTGACGCGGCTCCCGGCCCTATAGAGGTGAATGGGGCCGCATCTATTCCCACATTTTTGCGGATAGATACGGCCCCATTCATACGGTCGTGTGAATGGGGCCTTAATGTGGTAAGTGCTGGTGGACGCACATGCTCAGTCACTCTTCCCATAAGACAGGTCTAGAGAGAAGATGTGAACAACAGTTTGGCAACTTTAGTAGAAGAAGAAAAAAAGGAAAACAGTTGTCTGGAGTAACATTAAGCTAAATTGAGTGATTCGGTAGAATCTGGAAAAGTTTCAGGTCACATATGAGAGGAAATGAATGTAATATTTCGTATATTCAAGATTATAGGCAGATAATTAATTATAATAAATAGGGCAAGGATTAGAAAAGCAGACACTTTCTCCTCTTTTTCACCGGGCCGAGTGATCCGACAACCGCTCGTATTGCTTCCACAAACACACTGTCCAGTCCTCTCTGTGTAAGTGCTGAGCATTCCAGATATTTCACCGCACCTGTTGGAAGAACGCCAAACAGTCATTTCCTGTAGACAGATTTTCTTTCTTGTTTTATAGAAAGTAGCATCAGGAAAGTCACTTTAAAGCAATTTTGCCCAGAGTATGATATTAATGGGGGTCCGACTTCCGGCACCCCTACCGATCAGCTGTTTGAAAGGGCTGCAGCGGTCAGGAGAGCCTCCTCACAGCAGACTAAGAATGGTGTCGTACATTATATAGTGTATTGCAACCCAGGACAATTCACTTTCACATAGGTCATGTGACCAGTGAACTGAGCGCCATGAACTCTTCAAAGCAACTGATCGGCGGGGGTGCCAGGAGATTTTTCTGATGGTGACTTTCTTAAATTCTATTTCCTGTACATAACTACAGAGGTTGCATCTTGACTTAGCTTCTAACGGCATTTAGAGATTTGCTTTTCAAAAGAACCATAGGAGTCTAAAGTCTAAATCTGTTCCCTGACTTCTATAGGGGAGTGTTGTGGACATGCTCTGTGCAGAGGTCATGGTGCAGGGAGGGGGAAGTGGTAAGTTATCATCTACTGCGAATGGTGGATTCATCACTGCCGTTTCCAAGCGTGACCAAACCTGTGATTTTAGGGGACCTAGGAGCATTTAACTTCTTCCATGATCATCACCCCCCACCCAATTGCTAGGGTCAGACCCCAATCAGACCCCAATCTTTATCAGATCTCAGATCAGACCCCCCAATTAGACCTCAGATCAGACCCCCCAATTAGACCTCAGATCAGACTCCCCAATCAAACCCCCAATTTTTTTTTATCAGATCTCTGATCAAACCCCAATCTTTATCAGACAGTAAAATAAATAAAATGACTTACCTTTTGGGCTCTGTACCGCCACTCTGCAGGTCCACCGCGCTCCTCCTGCACTCACCACTTCCTGGTCTTCTGCCGATGCCACGCTGCGACCTGACTTCCCACAGGGTCAGGTCATACTGCACGCCTACGTGCACTACATCCTGATGCTATACGCAGTCAGAACACGACACAGCGGGCGCCCGGAAGACCAGGGAGTGGAGAACACAACCAGCGCTAGTAGCGCTACACTCACAGCTCCCTGCGTCTCCTGCATACTAATGAGCGCTTCAAAATAAAAGCACTCATTAGTATTTGCTTTATACTGCCACTTTTGGAGGGTGGGTGCGTCTTATAAAGCGGAAATACTGTATATTTCCACTGAACTTGTAATGTAGCCTGTTAGACAAGGAACCTCCTTGTCACTCACATATAAACAAAGGATATATGCAGGGTATATGCAGGCCTTTTTACAAAACTGCTAAAAAGTCATCATGTTTTATGCCTTTTGTTCCTCTGCTGAAGTTTTTCACTCACCTACAATGCTGCAAAGCCGGATTTCTCACACAGATACATTCCAGATCTGTACATCACTAGAACATTAGGGGTTTGCTTACCGATCTCTTTTGCCATGGCAAGTCCCTGACGATAGGTAATGGGGGTCAGCTTCCTCGCTTTCAGATTCTTTATCGTGTCTTTGTCGTCTCTCAGATCAAGTTTTGTGCCCACGAGGATAATGGGGGTGTTAGGACAATAGTGTCTGACTTCCGGGTACCACTGTGAAAGAAAAAACGAGACATATAAAGTAAGCAGCTGTCGTCATCAGAAGAGTCATGTAACACTCTGTTCCTGCCCCAATAAGCGCACAGGCTGCCTGCTAAACAATAAGGCAACTTAAAGGGCATCTTCAGCAGATTTGTACCTATATAACCGGCTGACCTGTTACATGTGCACTTGGCAGCTGAAGGCATCTGTGCTAGTCCCATGTTCATATGCACCGGCACTTCAGAGAAAAATGAAGTTTTAATATGCCGTATTTTTCGCCCTATAAGACGCATTTTTTTCCCCCAAAAGTGGTGGAATAATGTCCCTGCGTCTTATGGGGCGAATACTAATGAGCGCTTCCATTATGTAAGCGCTCATTAGCACCGGAGGACCATGAAGCGGTGAAGACTCTGTACTCACCGATTCCTGGTCCTCCGCTTGGCTGTGCAGTGGCACACAGGGTGAGGGCGCTCTGTGACCTCATGCTGTGAGGGCGCTCTGTGACCTCATGCTGTGCGTGCCAGTTCACAGCACAGCCGACGGAGGAAGAGGGAGAAGAGCGCGGGCAGTGAGGAGTGGCGGCGTCCAGGAGCAGGAGAAGTAAGTGCTTTATTTATTTTATAGGGTGGGGGCTGACATAAGAGGCATGGTGTCACGCTCTGGTGTGGGGGGATATTTCACACCAAGCGCAGGAGGAAGAGGGGGGAAAGAAAATGCGATTAGGCCTAGAACTAGTGAAGGCAGATGGTCACCTCCTATTGAAACCCTGACTCCAGTCCTGGCTTACTACCAGTATGAACAGGCCTAGAACGTAGGCGAGTTCATACGCTGGAAACCTGGGACCCTAACTGTCCCTGAAATGAGACAAACTGTTCCTCCACCAACCTGGACGAACAGTAGTCTCCCCTCAGGCCCTAACACCAAAACACAGGGAAGATATACACAAATAAACGAAAGGGAAAGAAGACACTTAACTTTCCTGAAGATAATGGCAGCAAAGGGATCTCCACAGAGAAACACACACCAGCAGACCACAGAAAGTATAAACCGCACAGCATGGTGGGAGAAGCAACACTAAATAGACAAAGATAATTGATAAAACACCTACACCTGAAGGTGGAGGGTGTAGTGAATGCCAGCAACAAAACAACCAAAGGAGAACCTGTCAGTTTAACCCACGGGTTGCCAATCTGACAGACCTCCTGATACCTGTTGCAGGAATGTCCGTGACACATGGGGGCAGATAAATGGCATGGGGGCTGAAATTAGAGGTAATGGGGGCTGATAAGAGGCATGGTGCTCTTATATGAGTTCTGATTGGGGATCATTCACATTGGGGTCTGATCTGAGGTCTGATTGGGGTCTTATTAACATTGGGGTCTGACTGGAGCTGTGAGCTGAGGTCTGATTAACATCGGGAGTCTGATTGGTGGTCTGACCTGAGGTCTAATGAAAAATATTTCTTTCTGATTGTCCTCCTGTAAAACCTAGGTGCGTCTTATGGGCCGATGCGTCTTATAGGGCGAAAAATATGGTATGCAAATGAGCCTCTAGGAGCAACGGGGGCGTTACCGTTACACCTAGAGACTCAGCTCTTTCTGCAACTTCTGCGCCCTCTCCATTTTGATTGACAGGACCAGTGTAAACGTTTACTCTGCCTGGACCTCTCAAAGTGGAGAGGACGCGGCAGCTGCAGAGAGCAGGGCCTCTAGGTGTAATGGTTACATAGTTACATAATTAATACGGTTGAAAAAAAAAGACATAAGTCCATCAAGATCAACCAAGGGATAGGTGGGGAAGTGAATCCCAGAAGGAAATTAAATGCCCCCGTTGCTCCTAGAGGCTCATTTGCATATATTAAAACTTCATTTTTATCAGCAATGAGGACACATATGAACATGGGACCAACACAGATGTCTTCAGCTGCCAAGTGCACATGTAACAGGTCAGCCAGTGTCATAGGTAGAAATCTACCTGCAGAAGCCCTTTAACATAAACACCATAAGTCAGGCCGCTCTTCAGGCCGCCAGTCTAAACACTAGAGCCTGTGGTCCCAATGCATCCCTATTTAGGTCAGTGGATTAATTTCACCAGACGCTGAATTTCTCACCTCCCAATACAAAAACTCTCCACATTTCTCCTACAACAGCAATGCCTCCCCCCCAAGTGGAAACCCAAGTTTACCCTAAGATAGACATCTTGAAAGGAATTCGGGTTGACGAGCGAGAAGCAAATTAGAAATACGTCCTACAAGAAAAGGGAGAGAAACAAACATTAATGGTTGTCATTAGACGTTAGGCTTAGGTTAGTTTTACACTAGTGTTATGTTTTGCCAAAAACTCTACATATGTTAGCGGAATGCCCACCGGCCCCAGTGACTACAGTATGTCTGAGACTGCCTGAGTTTGCACACACATGAATTGCAGGCATTGTAGGGTGAAAAGGGGCTAGGATCATGTGCCTAATGTACGGCATGTGATCCTGCAATTGTCCGCTACAGAACTACACCGGGAGCACAGCGCTCAGCCGGTAAGGATAAAAAAACAAATTACAGCCAGAAGGTCGCCACATGACAGAGAATTGGCAGACCAATCCATTAGCTGCAGGATTTAACATATTTTTCGCCCCATAAAGACGCATTTTTTCCCCTCAAAGTGGAGGGGAAAATGTCACTACGCCTTATGGGGTGAATACTTATGAGGGCTTCTATTATGGAGTATACTACCAGAGGACCAGGAAGAGGTGAATGCAGGGCTACCTGGGTTCTGAACTCAACGCTCTGTGACCTCACACTGTGCGCGTCGGGTCACTGTACTTTCACACAATTTAATTTCATTTAATAGAGAGAGGTGTAATTAGCAAATTTCTAGATCACTCCATTTTAAAAACCTGCCTGCATCCATTTGAAAAAAAGCTGTTGAGTCATGGCCACAAGGGGTCTCACTTCCACCTAACTGGCAGTCCACTGCCTCTTGTCAGGCAAAATCCATCCCTGGTAACAGAAAACACAGAAGACGGCAGAGAGGAAGTGGGGGTGTGTCAGAGCTAGCTGAGATCCTGAGCCTGATAAAAGAACTACTTCTGAAAATCACAGGAGCCTCTTGTTTTTCTGTAAGGCTACTTTCACACTAGCGGCAGCACGGATCCGGCACCTAAAGGGTGCCGACGGATCCGTACTGCCGCTGATACATGTGTGGAGCCGGAGCAGCGCTCCGGCCCCACACATGTTACCACACACATTGGAACAAGACATACAGACAAACATACTCACATACTCCAGGGACGCCGGCAGAACGTCTTCACGCGCCTCCTGCGCACAGTGATGACGATTCCCCACAGCGCCCTCTGCTGGGCGCAGTGGGGAAACGTCATAGCTGCGCGCAGGAGGCGCGTGAAGACATGCTGCCGGCATCCCTGGAGTATGTGAGTATGTATGTGTGTATGTATGTACCTATCTCTGTAGCCGGATCCGGAATGACCCCCCCATTGCAAATCAATGGAGGACAGATCCGGATTACTGGTGTGTCCACACCAAACGGATCCGTCCCCATTGACTTGCATTGGGGGTCATTCCGGATCCGTCTTGGTGCGGATGCCTGGACCGGAGAGCAAACCGCAGCATGCCCCGAGGGCAGGGCCGCACCGCCAATTAGCCAGGTGCGGCGCGGCCCTGCGCACAGATGGGGGCGGAGGCGGGGCAGAGGGAGTTGAGCGCTTCCATTGTGGAAGCGCTCATCTCCATAGTCATCTGTATCGCCGTCCTCAGGACGGCGATACAGATGCCTGTATTGTACTGCGGGGCAGGGGAGGGAGAGGCGTCTCCCCTGCCCGTTCCTCTGATAGGCTGCAGGCAGTAGGCTTGCAGCCTATCAGAGGCCGGCTCAGGCGGCGCAATGACGTCATTGCGCCGCCTAAGCCATACAGCGCGGGACACAGGCCGGAAGAGGCCTGCATCGCATCGCTGCCAGCCTGATGGAGGTAAGTGTTAGTGTTAACTTTTTTTTATTGTAGCAGTCACGGACCGGAGCTCTATTGGGGGCACTGGGGGCATTTTTACTGGCACATGGGGGCACTAGGGGCATTTTACTGGCACTGGGGGCATTTTACTGGCACTGGGGGCATTTTTACTGACACATGGGGGCACTGGGGGCATTTTTACTGGCACATGGGGGCATTTTTACTGGCACATGGGTGCACTGGGGGCATTTTTACTGGCACATGGGGGCATTTTTACTGGCACATGGGGGGCACTTTACTGGCACTGGGGGCCTTTTTACAGGCACATGGGGGCACTGGGGGCATTTTTACTGGCACATGCGGGCACTGGGAGCATTTTTACTGGCACTGGGAGCATTTTTACTGGCACATGGGGGCACTGGGGGCATTATTACTGGCACATGGGGGCACTGGGGGCATTTTTACTGGCACATGGGGGCACTGGGGGCATTTTTACTGGCACTGGGGGCATTATTACAGGCACTGGGGCCATTTTTACTGGCACATGAGGGCACTGGGGGCATTTCTTACTGGCACATGGGGCATTTCTTACTGGCACTTGGGGGCATTTCTTTATGGCATCGAAGCCTTGGGGGCATTTTTCCTGCACATGGGGGCACTGGGGCATTTCTTACTGGCACATGGGGGCACTTCTTACTGGCACATGGGGGCACTTCTTACTGGCACATGATTTTGGGGGGAATCAATGGGGGGAACTTCTGGCGCATTATTGGGGCACTTCTTACTGGCACATTTTTGGGGTGAAATTTTGGGGGCACTTCTTACTGGCACATTAGTACTGTTGGGGGCACTATTACTAACAAGTGCACTCTGGCAGAGAATTATTAGTTGGGACTTTGGGGGCACTACTACTGTGGGGGGCACCCTGGCACAGTATCAGCGCAGTTATTTCTGGGGGACGTTATATTTACACTATTATTGTCAGGGACACTATTTGCTGGACGCAGTTATTTTAGGACACTGTGTGCCAATAATTATTGAAGGGCACTATCTGTGTGGTACTAGTGGCACAGTACTGGGGGTGGTAGGATGATTTGTCCAGAAGATGGGAGGATGATGGAAAAGTAGTAAACTCAAATTTTTTTCTGTCAAACTGCAGAGATGAGAAATGGCTGAAAAATGACGTCTGGTCTGAAAGGAGAAGATGAGGAAAGAGAAGATCTACATCCGAGGAGACGTCACTGGATGTAAGAGGTATGGGGCGCTGTATTATACTGGATGTAAGAGGTATGGGGCGCTGTATTATACTGGATGTACGAGGTATGGGGCGCTGTATTATACTGGATGTAAGAGGTATGGGGCGCTGTATTATACTGGATGTAAGAGGTATGGGGCGCTGTATTATACTGGATGTACGAGGTATGGGGCGCTGTATTAGGCTACATTCACACGAACGTTGTGTTTTGCAGTCTGCAAATTGCGGATCTGCGAAAAAAGGATGATGTTCCGTATGGCATCCTTTTTTTTGCAGATCCACTGTAATAATGCCTATCCTTGTCCACAAATGGACAAAAAAAGTGAATGGGTCTGCATCTGAGCCGCAAAATATGCAGATCGGAGGCTGCAAAAACAACTGTCGTGTGAATGTAGCCTTACCCTGTATGTTCTGTACTGATACACGTAATGTTAGGAGGGAGAAGGTTAGGGTGAGAATTTGGCATGAAGGGGGGGGGTCAATTTTTTGACTTGGCCGGCTGAAAAGCTAGGTGAACCAGCGCTGGGGGGGGGGAGGCTGGGCCCAAGCTGAACTCTTGCACCAGGGCCCATGAGCCTTTAGCTACGCCCCTGGGCTTGGCCATCATGAATATGAGCAGGAAAGACTGGAGCACAAAAAGTTCAATTAACTAGGAACCAGTTGTGCAAAATGGCTGCAACTTCTCATCACATCTCATCAAGATAAGGCATCGCACTCACTTGGGAGGAACCTCACAGCAAAAAAAGGGTGAAAGTTTCCTAAAGGAATAAGATCTACAGAACTTGAATTAGCTTCACGACTACCAACCCCAGCGTCTTCAAGGAAATGAACTGATAGTTACCGTCTGCGGATAAGATAACAGACGAAATCTTTCGCCTTCTCCAGCGGTATCCCAGATTACCAAATTAATCGTCTTTCCGTTGACCATTATATTGGCGGAACAGATATTAAATCTAAAGGTTATTGGATAAATAAGTTAAAATCTTCACACTTATTAGTAAAAATAACACATATACGTACAATTCTCTCTAAATTTACACCTGTAGGCTCCAACCGGTGGCTCCTCCGCTGCTGCAACATGCTGGGAATCGTAGCTTCAAAATCATAGGACTAATGACTAATATTTCATGATAAAATTAGACAGTATCTCCAATAATCAGATAAATGACTGACTTAAAGGGGTTCTGCAGTTCTGTAAAACTGATGATCTATCCTCTGGATAGATCATCAGCATCTGATCGGCGGCGGTCTGACACCCGGGGCCCCCGCCGATCAGCTGTTTGAGAAGGCAGCGGTGCTGCAGAAGCGCCGCGGCCTTCTCTGTGTTTACCGCAGGCCAGTGACGTCACGACTACTATCACTGACCTGGGCGGGGCTAAGCTCCATTCAAGTGAACAGAGTTTAGCCCCGCCCAGGCCAGTGATACTAGTCGTGATGTCACTGGGCCTGCGGTATCCAGAGGATAGATCATCAGTTTTATAGAACTGCAGAACCCCTTTAAAGGGTTATTCTCATTTTAGACAATGGGGGCATATCGCTAGGATATGCCCCCATTGTCTTATAGGTGCGGGTCCCACCGCTGGGACCCGCACTTATATCAAGAACGGAGCCCCCGAAGTGAATGAGGGCGCACTGCGCATGCGCAGCCGCCCTCCATTCATTTCTATGGGGCCGCCGAAAATAGCCGAGTGCTGGCTCGGCTACTTCCGTCGGCTCCATAGAAATGAATGGGAGCGCACCGCGCATGCACGGCCCGGCTCCCATTCATTTCTATGAGCGGCGCGGGGAGCTGCGCCTGGTGGTGGCCAGACCCCCGGAAACCTGGGGTCCTCCAGGCACAGCGCTCCCCGCTCCGTTCTGGAGATAGGTGCGGGTCCCAGCGGTGGGACCCGCACCTATAAGACAATGGGGGCATATCCTAGCGATATGCCCCCATTGTCTAAGATGAGAATACCCCTTTAACTCTTCCTACCCTGGAGTTTTTTTTTACTTTGCGGATTCATTTTTCGTTCCCCACCCTCCCAGAGCCATAACTTTTTTTTATTTTTCCATTCACATAGCCATATGAGGGCTTATTTTTTTGCAGGACATGTTGTACTTTCCAACTCCACCATTTAATATTGCATAGAATGTAGTAGAAAGTGTTGGGGGGGGGGGGGACAATTTTTTTTTATTTTTTTTACGGCATTCATTATGCAGTAAAACAGAGTTGTGTTCTTCTCCAGGTCAGTACTTTAATCACTTCTTATTTAATCAGCCATTTTGACCCTTTTTCGTATGGAATTAATACTTTTACATTTTAACAGTACGGGTGTTTTCGCCGTGGTGATACCCATGATGTGTATTTTTTTTTTTACATTTTTTATTCTCATTTTTGGGAAAGGGAGGGGTGATTTGAATTTTATCTTTTTTTTTTATTTGTAAAAACTTTAAACTTTGTTAATTTTTTTACACTTTTTTTTTTATTAGTTCCTACAGGGAACTATAACAAACAATCATTAGACTGCTATTTTCATAGACTCCAATGCATTAGCATTAGAGTCTATGATGATTTTACTAGTTTCCTATGGAGTCTTACAGGCAAGAGCTCCATAGGAAACACTGTGCAGCAGCCTCCTGTCATAGACTATGACAGGGGCTGCCGCACATGAACACCAGAAGTGCACACTTTCAGTAGATAGTGCACTCAGATGCCTTTTTCAGGTTTGACCACGGCATCCGAGAGGTTAAATGTCTGCTATCGGCATTACTGCAGCAGGCACACAGTTGCTATGGTGCCCACTCCGCTCAGGAGCAGACTCCTTCTTTAAAGACCCAACATGTGATAGTAAGTCACATGTCGAGAAAGGGTTAAAGGGGTAAGGGGTAAAAATAAAAACCAGACATCATATAGTACATGGCAATCTCTTTGTAACTAAGCTAGAACCAGCCCTGTACCTCACATGGATCTAGAGATCTCCACATTCATTGCTCTGCTTGATTTATATTAAGCTGGCGTCTCAAGGGGAGTGTCCCTTCTGTTGCATTTCAGAAGGCGTGTCCATTCTGCTGCAGCTCAGGGGGTTTGTCCTTGGTGCTGCAGCCTTTCTTCCTATCACAGCTCAGGAGTAGTTGAAGAATGAAACTGAGCATGTGCGGCCTTTTTAATGAGCTGGACAAAGGAAAAATAAAAAACAAACAGCAGGTGGCGCTATACAGATAAATTTTACGGAATATCTCACTGGCTATACAAAATGTTTAATTACATGCAATTACAAAAGTATTCAGATCCAGGTGCTGGTTTGAAAACTGTAGAATATTTTTCGTGGGACAACCCCTATAAACTTTATGAGACTGACGACAGACACTTGGCCATGGCTTTACTTACTCTGTTGTGTAATTGCACAGCAAGGATGTTTTACCGACAACCCTGGAATAGAAGACAAAGAAAGGATGAGACATTTACATTCATTTTTAATTTTTTTTACAAACAGTTTTTCAGGACTTTTATACTGGGTCAGTATCCGTTCGGTGGGAGTCCAACACCCGGGACCCCTGCCAATCAGCTGTTTGAGAAGGCACCAGCGCCTGCAGTAGTGCCACAGCCTTCTCTCTGCTTTTCCTACGCCAGTGACATCACGTTCACTGGTCACATGGCCTAGTGGCAACTCAGACCCATAGAAGTGAATGGGGCTGAGCTGCGATACCAAGCACCGCCACTATACAGTGTACGGCGCTGTGCTTGGTGAGCTGAGAGAAGACCACGACAGTACTACAAGCGTCGGTACCTTCTCAAACAGCTGATCAGAGGAGGTCCTGGGTGTCAGAGCATAGGTCATCAGTATAAAAGTAAAAGACCTTGGACCTTCCATAACGTCCTGCTCAATGGCCGCCATCACACCTGGATGACTGCTAAATGATGACTGCTAAAGTCCATAGGCAAGAGTCCTCAATGTAAGAAAGAAACCAGGTAAAACACAAATAACGCACCCCCCATTGTACAGCAGCCTGACAACAAGATGAACACTGCATGTAAACCGGTCATTTCCCTATCTCTGTGCAGCCCTTTAGTATTAAAGCTACCAATAAAGGGGCTTCCAGGATTTTACTGTTACCCCCAAGATAGTCCATCAATATATGATTAGCAGGGGTCCAACACCTCCCCCAATCAGCTGTTTTTCAGTAGCTCCCAGGGCTGTGAAGTCAGTAAACCAAAGTTCTGACTGCAACTCCTGTATTTTATCACACTCCAGTGCTGGCTTCAACTCCCTCACAAATGGCCAGGTTTATAGTATAAGGATAGGAGAGATTAGAACTGATTATCTATCACCACTAGAACACCCTGTTTATAACTGATTATAGTATAAGGACAGGAGAGAACACAGGAGAGGTAAGAATCGATTATCTATCATCACTAGAACACCCTACTTATCACTGATTATAGTATAAGGACAGGGGAGAACATAGGAGAAGTGAGAACTGATTGTATATCACCAGTAGAACACCCTCTTATCACTGATTATAGTATAAGGACAGGAGAGAACACAGGAGAGGTGAGAACTGATTATCTATGATCACTAGAACACCCTGCTTATCACTGTATATAGTATAAGGACAGGAGAGAACACAGAAGAGGTGAGAACTGATTATCTATCATCACTAGAACACCCTGCTTATCACAGATTATAGTATAAGGACAGGAGAGAGCACATGAGAGGTGAGAACTGATTATCTATCACCACTAGAACACCCTGCTCATCACTGTATATAGTATAAGGACAGCAGAGAACACAGGAGAGGGGAGAACTGATTATCTATCAGCACTAGAACACCCTGCTTATCACTGTATATAGTATAAGGACAGGAGAGAACACAGGAGAGGTGAGAACTGATTATCTATCACCACTAGAACACCCTGCGTATCACTGATTATAGTATAAGGACAGGAGAGAACACAGGAGAGGTGAGAACTGATTATCTATGATCACTAGAACACCCTGCTTATCACTGATTATAGTATAAGGACAGGAGAAAACAGAGGAGAAGTGAGAACTGATTATCTATCATCACTAGAACACCCTGCTTATCACTGATTATAGTATAAGGACAGGAGAAAACAGAGGAGAAGTGAGAACTGATTATCTATCATCACTAGAACACCCTGCTTATCACTGATTATAGTATAAGGACAGGACAGAACATAGGATACATGAGAACTGATTATCTATCATCACTAGAACACCCTGCTTATCACTGCTTATAGTATAAGGACAGGGGAAAACACAGGAGAGGTGAGAACTGATTAGGCTACTTTCACACTTGCGTTGTAAGGATCATTTTGTGAGATCCGTCACAGGCTCTCATAAACGGTCCAAAACTGATCAGTTTTGTCCTAATGCATTCTGAATGGAAAAGGATCCATGCAGAATGCATCAGTTTGTGTCAGTTTGCTTCAGTTCAGTCAGCATTCTGTTTTGGAGGCGGACACTAAAACGCTGCTTGCTGCGTTTTGGTGTCCGCATGAAGAAACTGATCCAAACTGATTCGTCATGACTCACAATGTAAGTCAATGGGGACGGATCCATTTTCTCAGACACAATAGAAAACGGATCCGTCCCCCATTGACTTTCAATGGAGTTAATGGCGGATCCGTCTTGGCTATTTAAAAGATAATACAACCGGACCCGTTCAGAACAGATGCAGACGGTTGTGTTAATTTGACGGAAGCATTTTTGCTGATCCATGACGGATCCAGCAAAAACCCTGGTGTGAAAGTAGCCTTAGCTATCATCACTAGAACACCCTGCTTATCACTGCTTATAGTATAAAGACAGGAGAGAACTCAGGAGAGGTGAGAACTGATTATCTATCACCACTAGAACACCCTGATTATCACTGATTATAGTATAAGGACAGGAGAGAACACAGGAGAGGTGAGAACCGATTATCTATCACCACTAGAACACCCTGCTTATTACTGATTATAGTATAAGGACAGGAGAGAACACAGGAGAAGTGAGAACTGATTATCTATCATCACTAGACCAGCCTGCTTATCACTGTATATAGTATAAGGACAGGAGAGAACACAGGAGAGGTGAGAATTGATTCTCACCACTAGAACACTCTGCTCATCACTGATTATAGTATAAGGACAGGAGAGGTGAGAACTGATTATCTATCACCAGTAGAACAACCTGCTCATCACGGCATATAGTATAAGGATATGAGAGAACACAGGAGAGGTGAGAACTGATTATCTATCACCATTAGAACACCCTGCTCAGCACTGCTTATAGTATAAGGATATGAGAGAACACAGGAGAGGTGAGAACTGATTATCTATCACCAGTAGAACACCCTGCTCATCACTGATTATAGTATAAGGGATAAGAGAGGTGAGAACTGATTATCTATCACTAGTAGAACACCCTGCTCATCACTGCTTATAGTATAAGGATATGAGAGAACACAGGAGAGGTGAGAACTGGTTATCTATTACCACTAGAACACCCTGCTCATCACTGTATATAGTATAAAGACGGGAGAGAACACAGTAGAGGTGAGAACTGATTATCTATCATCACTAGAACATCCTGCTTATCACTGTATATAGTATAAGGACAGGGGAGAACACAGGAGAAGTGAGAACTGATTATCTATCATCACTAGAACACCCTGATTATCACTGATTATAGTATAAGGACAGGAGAGAACACAGGAGAGGTGAGAACCGATTATCTATCACCACTAGAACACCCTGCTTATTAATAATTATAGTATAAGGACAGCAGAGAACACAGTAGAAGTGAGAACTGATTATCTATCATCACTAGACCAGCCTGCTTATCACTGTATATAGTATAAGGACAGGAGAGAACACAGGAGATGTGAGAATTGATTCTCACCACTAGAACACTCTGCTCATCACTGCTTATAGTATAAGGACATGGGGGAACACAGGAGAGGTGAGAACTGATTATCTATCACCAGTAGAACAACCTGCTCATCACTGCATATAGTATAAGGATATGAGAGAACACAGGAGAGGTGAGAACTGATTATCTATCACCAGTAGAACAACCTGCTCAGCACTGCTTATAGTATAAGGATATGAGAGAACACAGGAGAGGTGAGAACTGATTATCTATCACCAGTAGAACGCCCTGCTCATCACTGTATATAGTATAAAGACAGGAGAGAAAACAGGAGAGGTGAGAACTCATTATCTATCACCACTAGTATAAGGACAGGATAGGTGAAAATGGATTAGATCCCTGCCAAGCAAATATCGAGGTCTGTCCTGTGGAAAGGTCATGGAAAGTAAAATTGTGGACAGCCCTTTTGAGGGGTATAATACAACAAAATCAGTATAGAAGACTGTAGCTCTGTTTCTATAGCTCTAGGCCAACATTAGGGCCCATTCAGGTGGCCGTATGAACAGGTCCACATCCGTTCCGTGGCTCCGCGGAAATGATAGAGCATGTCCTATTCTTGTCCGCAATCGCGGACAAGAATAGGCATTTTCTATTATAGTTGCGGCCGCTGTCCGCAAATTGTGAATCGCACAAGACCGGTAACCGTGTTTTGCGGATCTGCAAAACACTACGGCCATCTGAATGAGGCCTTACAGAAACATGTAAAAGGCATCAACCGCACATATTATTGGGGTTCTCCAAAGCTCCAACACATGGAGGCATTTTAAAGTCACTTCCATATGGCACAGACTTCTCACGTCCATACGGCACAGACTTCTCACGTCCATATGGCACAAGGGATTTCCCCGCACTCCTTTCTGAATACAGTTACTAATACATGTCCTGTAGTATATATGTTCTGTACCTGCTCCTCAGAGGAACATTCAGTGCCTGAGCGAACACACACACAGTACTGACACTGCATTACATCAGCATCCGCTCTGAAGGTGGTCATACACATCGGGTACATATACACTCACCGGCCACTTTATTAGGTACACCTGTCCAACTGCTCGTTAACACTTAATTTCTAATCAGCCAATCACATGGCGGCAACTCAGTGCATTTAGGCATGTAGACATGGTCAAGACAATCTCCTGCAGTTCAAACCGAGCATCAGTATGGGGAAGAAAGGTGATTTGAGTGCCTTTGAACGTGGCATGGTTGTTGGTGCCAGAAGGGCTGGTCTGAGTATTTCAGAAACTGCTGATCTACTGGGATTTTCACGCACAACCATCTCTAGGGTTTACAGAGAATGGTCCGAAAAAGAAAAAACATCCAGTGAGCGGCAGTTCTGTGGGCGGAAATGCCTTGTTGATGCCAGAGGTCAGAGGAGAATGGGCAGACTGGTTCGAGCTGATAGAAAGGCAACAGTGACTCAAATAGCCACCCGTTACAACCAAGGTAGGCAGAAGAGCATCTCTGAACGCACAGTACGTCGAACTTTGAGGCAGATGGGCTACAGCAGCAGAAGACCACACCGGGTGCCACTCCTTTCAGCTAAGAACAGGAAACTGAGGCTACAATTTGCACAAGCTCATCGAAATTGGACAGTAGAAGATTGGAAAAACGTTGCCTGGTCTGATGAGTCTCGATTTCTGCTGCGACATTCGGATGGTAGGGTCAGAATTTGGCGTCAACAACATGAAAGCATGGATCCATCCTGCCTTGTATCAACGGTTCAAGCTGGTGGTGGTGGTGTCATGGTGTGGGGAATATTTTCTTGGCACTCTTTGGGCCCCTTGGTACCAATTGAGCATCGTTGCAACGCCACGGCCTACCTGAGTATTGTTGCTGACCATGTCCATCCCTTTATGACCACAATGTACCCAACATCTGATGGCTACTTTCAGCAGGATAATGCGCCATGTCATAAAGCTGGAATCATCTCAGACTGGTTTCTTGAACATGACAATGAGTTCACTGTACTCAAATGGCCTCCACAGTCACCAGATCTCAATCCAATAGAGCATCTTTGGGATGTGGTGGAACGGGAGATTCGCATCATGGATGTGCAGCCGACAAATCTGCGGCAACTGTGTGATGCCATCATGTCAATATGGACCAAAATCTCTGAGGAATGCTTCCAGCACCTTGTTGAATCTATGCCACGAAGAATTGAGGCAGTTCTGAAGGCAAAAGGGGGTCCAACCCGTTACTAGCATGGTGTACCTAATAAAGTGGCCGGTGAGTGTATGTCATGACCATCGAAAGTGTATAGGCGTGACCAGATTCTACCTCCAGTGCACATGTCGGGGTAAGATGAATCGGGCAGGCTAATTTCAAAATATCAGCTCCTTTGTACCTCTAGGACTTAAGACTGACTGAAGTGTCTAGCTGCAGCTTATTCTGCTCTCCCATTTTAAAATACCTGCATGCTTGGCCAAGCCAAGGATGTATGTGTATAAGGAAGTTGGGACAGAGTAACCTGGACATATCTAAAGTGTATGGGGAGCTCAAGGGGGTAACCTCATTCAGATATTTAGGGCATATCCACAGGATATTTCAGAAATCTCTGATAGGTGTCAGTCCAACCTCTAGGAACGACCAAAAAGGTGGATGCGCAACACTTGTCACAGCAGGGTCTGTGGGTTTAGTCATCCGCATTTTATTGAATATCTCAGTGGCTATGCTAAATTTTTAATTACATGCAATTACAAAGAGTATTTAGATCTGGGTCGAACTTCGACAAGAAATTCGATTTGTTTTGAAGTACTTTGTCACAAATTGCATTCCATTGTATGTAGCGGGCGCAATGACGGGTAACGTGTTCAGGGCTGATGGCGGCATCTGAGAGTCACAAAATTATATATATATATACTCATCTCATCCATTTGCTCACGAAGAGGCCGTAGCGGCGATCTTTATTGGAGAAACCGTGCAAAATATTGCACACCCTGATGTGATGACACGCGTCTGGCCAGCATGACAACATCACACGTCCCCGGTGTGGTTTCTTCAAGGTAAGGGCTCAAGAACACGAACGTATTTTCTTTCTGACTCTGTTCCTTTTTTTTTTTTTTTTTGCGGACCATATGCGGAACCATTTATTTCTATTTATTTTGGGTCTGCAGTCCATTTCCATATTTCCGTTCTGCAAAAAAATAGAATATGTCCTATTATTGTCCGCATTACGGACAAGGATAGGACTGTTCTATTAGGAGCCAGCTGTTCCGTTCCGCAATATACGGAATGCACACAGACGTCATCCAGATTTTTTGTGAGTCTGTTTTTTGCGGACCGCAAAATACATATGGTCGTGTGCATGAGCCCTAAGTATGTATTTTTATTTTTTTTACCGCCATTTCAGGAAAAATTGATTTGTTACCATGAAAAGCAAGTAAATTCGGCTTCGTGGCAAATCGAATTTTTCCTGACAATCAGATAGAAGTCCACTTTGTTAACTGATTCGCTCAGCACTGATAAAGCATAATATAAAAGGAAGGCACATGGACATGAGAGTCTGTGCCCTGCGACACAAAGAGTAGCTTATGAAGCCACTCCAAATACCATGCTGAATGCTCTGTAGTCAGATCCCCTCCCCCACTGCAATATGTACAACACCAGAAGCCGTACGGAATATAGAGCCCCTTCATATAATATGGACGCAGTCGCTGCCGCTATAAATCTCATGGCCGTCCTGATGCCAGTCACTACCGCCCAAGACTCTACTGTATACCGCCCCCACAAAACTCCTATCCTATAGCTTTATAATGGACATGTGAAGCCCGACTTCAGGACACTGATTTCCCTTGGACAGCGCATGGAGATTTCACATTGCAGAAAGCTCTTAGCTGTGCCAAAGGGGCTAGGGACCCTGCATTCTGCAGATGAGAGGTGGTCCCTGGTGAAAGCCTGCAGCAATGTGACCTATCTGTATGGGATGATCAGCATTCCTCACTATAGGTCACAGCAGGTAAGTGGCCGGGCACTCCACCTTGTAGTGATGCCAGCTGGGCAGGGATGTGTGCCAGCCCTTGGCAAAGTCACCATTCATGACCAGGTCACTGCGGGATAGAGAAGAGGGCAAACACCCTGAGACCCCTATGAATGGGAAGGAGAAGCTGACACGTAACCCTTTCAGCGCCGCCTATTTACTGGATACCACTGGATCCCATACACACGATGCGGTACTCACCAGTCTCCCACCATCACACACTTGATAGGCTGCATGCTGCCAGTAGCGAGAAAGACCCCCGCCTCGTGCCACACCGGCTGCTCCGCTCCTGTGTAGGTGAGACGAGGAAGCAGCAGGCGACACAGTCCAGAGCCAGGAGCAGGACTCTAGTGACTAGAAAGAAGGAGCACCCGGTAGGTATGACGTCACCGGGAGGGGCGGGTCTTCTCGTCTAAGGGGCGGGGTCTCCCAATCGCAGGAGAAACTTCAGAGCAGGTTGGTGGAGAAAGGAGCGGATTTTTGCAGGTTGATTTGTGAATGGGAACAGATTACTTGCAGGTGTCTGAAAGGAGGGAAATGATGTATTTTACATGACTGTATACTGAAGGGGAAAGGTTTTATGTTTTTTTTTCATGTTATTCCAAAAACACTGAAATGAAACTAGAATGAAAATTAAGGGGGTTGTCTTATTTCAGATAATGGAGGCATATCACTAGGATATGCCCCCAATGTCAGATAGGTGCGGGTCCCATCCTCACCTATATTAAGAATGGAGCCCCGAAAGTGGTGGAGGGTGCACTGCGCATGCACAGCTGACCTCCATTCATTGCTATGGGGCTGCAAAAAATAGCCAAGCGCTGGCTCAGCTATTTCCGTCAGGCCCATAGAAGTGAATGGAAGCGGCGGCCAGTCGTGCATGGTGTGCTTCCATTCACTTCTATGGGGAGCTCACTTGGTGGTGGCCGGACTGGAGTCCTCCAGCCAACACTTTGCGGGGTTCCATTTGAGAGATAGGTGCGGGTCCCACCTATCAGACAATGGGGGCACATCCTAGCAATATGCCCCCATTGTCTGAGATGAGACAACCAGGAGTGCACGTAGCCTTTCTGCTGGCTGAGGTGAAAACTGAAACGGGGCTTCCCTCCCAATGCCAATTTCTTAACCCCTTTGCCACAATGAAAGCGCTCATTGCCCATGGCCCTTCTGCTACCCTCTTCTTGCCCCTACTTGGTACTGACTGAGGCGGTTGCCTCACCTGGCCTCATTGGTGGTGCACCCCTGGAGACAACCCCTTTAAAGGGGTCCTGCAGTTTTTTCAAACTGATGATCTATCCTCTGGATAGATCATCAGCATCTAATCGGTGGGGGTCCGACACCTGGGACCCCTGCCGATCAGCTGTTTGAGAAGGCAGCGGCGCTGCAGGAGCGCCGCGGCCTTCTCTGTGTTTACCGCAGGCCCAGTGACGTCACGACTACTATCACTGGCCTGGGCGCGGCTAAGCTCCATTCATGTGAACGGAGCTTAGCCCCGCCCAGGCCAGTGATAGTAGTCGTGACGTCACTGGGCCTGCGGTAAACACAGAGAAGGCCACGGCGCTCCTGCAGCGCCGTTGCCTTCTCAAACAGCTGATCGGCAGGGGTCCCGGGTGTCGGACCCCGCCGATCAAATGCTGATGATCTATAAAGAGGATAGATCATCAGTTTGAAAAAACTGCAGAACCCCTTTAACTTTCAGTTGGATCCTTATTATTGACAAACTTGAGATTGTCTCCCGTCCTTCAGACATGAATTTTTCTGGCATTTTGTTATGACTGAAAGTGCGGTTGTGTTATTTTTTGCCACCTACATTTTTTTTACTTTTTGTGTTTTGATTTTCAGGCATTTTTGCACTTTAGGGCAGAGTTATAAAAACCGGTGTATACAATGTTGTATTCTGTCTTTGGATAAAAACATCCATAAAACGTAATAAAAATTTAAGTTAGAAAAAAACGGTGTAAAGGTCAATAAGTGGTTTAGTCGCCCATAGCAACCAATCACAAGGAAGAATGAAAGGCGGCTCAACTAAGCCAGTTTTCCTTTGCAACAGGTTTGATAAATCTGCCCCAGTGTGCTTTACCGCTGCCATTTTCTTCATGGCATTTTTCTCCTAGGTAATGAGAAGACGACTGAAAAAACACCCAGAGATCCAGCATGCTCTCTTTGAAAAGAAATATGCAAATAAAAAAAAACCACGGAGCCACCATCACGTGTCTCAACGACGGTCAAACTAGCCAGGCCCTTCACCGGGAAGGAACAACCAAGGGAAGGGCAGTCTCCAAAAGGAAACCACCTATGCCAAAGCATGGTATCCATCCACAGACAGCTGTTTCAGCAGGGGCGTAGCTATCGGGGAAGCAGGGGAAGCCACTGCTTCGGGGCCCGGCCCGCAGTAGCAGTATACAGAGGCAGCTGCTTATCCTTCTTACAAGCTCCTGTGCTGCGGAGCTTTAGACACGCCCCCTCTTCACTCCAGCAGAGCAGGACATGGCTTACCAGATCAGACACGCCCCCTCTACACAGGACGTGCTGCTGGAGGAGGAGAGAGACACAGGGCTGGAGAAGAAGTGTGAAGAGATGCAGTCTGAGTGAGTCTGCTCTGTGGGACAGGAGAGGGGAGGGGTTCGGGGAACTCTTTGAGCTGCTGCTGGATACAGATTAGCAGTTTTATGCTACTGAGTTGCTTTACTCCCTCATGAAGCAGTTTGCTTCCATGACTCCTGCCCCCTCCCCCCATATCCTGTCCCCTTATCTCATCCTCATGGGGCCCCTTCTGACTTCTTTCCTCTCTCATGTATGGAGAGCTCCCGTACAAAAATTTGCTGTGGGGCCCAGTCAGTTCTAGCTACGCCACTGTGTTTCAGGGTATTTGCCCCTCATCAGTGTGGAGTAGGAATCTGGCTAGTGGGAGCAATGCCTAGTAAACGATTATTTAAGAAAAGATGATTGACCTCAGGGAGATCAACCATCACCACCACAGAGACACCATCACGAGTCTCAACATTGGTGAAACTAAAACAAGGCTCCCTGGGAAAAGCAATATGCAAATAAAAGAAAACCACGGAGCCACCATCACGTGTCTCAACGACGGTCAAACTAGCCAGGCCTTTCACCGGGAAGGAACAACCAAGGGAAGGGCAGTCTCCAAAAGGAATAATCGTTTACTAGGCATTGCTCCCACTAGCCAGATTCCTACTCCACACTGATGAGGGGCAAATACCCCGAAACAGCTGTCTGTGGATGGATACCATGCTTTGGCATAGGTGGTTTCCTTTTGGAGACTGCCCTTCCCTTGGTTGTTCCTTCCCGGTGAAAGGCCTGGCTAGTTTGACTGTCGTTGAGACACGTGATGGTGTCTCCATGGTTTTCTTTTATTTGTATATTGCTTTTCCCAGGGAGCCTTGTTTTAGTTTCACCAACGTTGAGACTCGTGATGGTGTCTCTGTGGTGATGATGGTTGATCTCAATGGAAGCGCCCGTTAGTATTCGCCCCACAAGACACACTGACATTTCCCCCCTTCCCCATCTTGGTCTTCTAGTGAGAAAAGTGCGGTATTTGGGTGCATTAGTGAGTAGGGCACATGATGGGAAAGATGATCGAAAAGTGAGAACTCTAAGTTGTCTTTGTGGCAAACTGAGACATAGCTGAAAGAAGTTGTCAAGACGGTCTTGACTGACCTTGAAAACAGATGAGAAAGCTGAATGTTTACATCAGAGAAGATATCACAGGATGTAATAGTTTAGTGGTGCTGTGTTCTCCATTATATCTGGTGCTGAAAGCAGGACTGGCTCGGGGCTGTGGCTTGTATCTCAGGGGCAGCTTCTGTGGAGGATTTTGTGCTGCTCTGTTATTTGTGCTTCAGTAGGACCAAATATCCAGTGGTATCTGTTAATGCTTGGAGGTATTTAGCGCTGAATTATGGTATTGCTGACCCCAACGTGGGCCACTTAGTTTTTTTCCAGGGCCACTAACATCCTAGTCCACCCCTATATGTTAATTTTGTGTATATACCTAGATTTTATTACATGGCAGCCTTACGGTGACAAATTCCCAGATTTAACAAAATCTGTTACAGTCCTTATACTGACAAATCTCCCCCTTATGGGTGCTCTTTTCTGCGTGGAGTTATCAAACTGGTGTAAAGTAAAGTTTTTCAATTGGTCTTTACTAAAAATCGTAAACAGTTTTCCTCTACAACTTTCAGTTTCCATGGACTTGAAGACTATTGCATTCTGCTTTACAGTGAATCCATCAGGGAGCTGCTCTGATTAAGGGATTTTCTGGGTTTTTAGTATTAATGGCCTATCCTCATTTGGGGGTCTGACACCCAGCACCCCCGCTGATCAGCTTTTTGAAAAGACAGCAGTACTCCATGAGGGCCATGGCCTCCGCGAGCTTACAAAGCTCAGTGCCAACCATTGGATAGCGGCTGTACTTGGTATTGGAGCTCAGCCCCATTCACTTGAAAGGATCTGAGCTGCACCTAGGTCTTGTGACCGATGAATGTGAAAATCATGGCCTAAGGAAGAGGCTGCAGTGCTCACAGCTCTTCAGACAGCCAATTGATGGAGATGCCAGGGTGTCCATCCATCTGCTGATCTGATATTGATGACCTATCCTGTACTGATGTGAATAAAGCACGTGGGCTGAGATAGAAACTTGATATTTAGCTGCAGCAGTTTCTTTAGTATCTCCTCTGGAGCCCTGTCTCGATCAGACCTCCTGCCTCCCATCTCCATAGATGTGTATGGAATTATGTAATCTGATCCTTCAGCAGAGGTTGCGCTACGTTTTTTTCAGAAGAGTAAAAATACTCCTCTGACCATTTTTGAGGAGTATTTTTACCCGAGGAGGAGTACGAAATTTGCGGTAATTAAAATACATACTGCACAGGCCTGCACTTGCTCACATCTGTGTTGGAGGCTGCATTTGGAGCCTATGTTGCAGATTCTGTTGAAAGACCAGACAAAAAAGCCTTGTATGCAGGAGTTTTGTGTCTGGTAAAAAGACAGATCGCAAATGGAAACTGAACGGGTCCCATTGTAGTCGGTGGAGTCTGTTCAGCTTCCCTGTGGGGTGACAGAAGGAGGGGGAGCAGGGTCAGTAGAGGGGCGACAGGGGGAGCAGGGCCACTAGAGGGGCGACAGGGGGAGCCGGGCCACTAGAGGGGCGACAGGGGGAGCCGGGCCACTAGAGGGGCGACAGGGGGAGCAGGGCCACTAGAGGGGCGACAGGGGGAGCAGGGCCACTAGAGGGGCGACAGGGGGAGCAGGGCCACTAGAGGGGCGACAGGGGGAGCAGGGCCACTAGAGGGGCGACAGGGGGAGCAGGGCCACTAGTGGGGCGACAGGGGGAGCAGGGTCACTAGAGGGGCGACAAGGGGGAGCAGGGTCACTAGAGGGGCGACAGGGGGAGCAGGGCCACTAGAGGGGCGACAGGGGGAGCAGGGCCACTAGAGGGGCGACAAGGGGGAGCAGGGCCACTAGAGGGGCGACAGGGGGAGCAGGGCCACTAGAGGGGCGACGGGGAGCAGGGTCACTAGAGGGGCGACGGGGAGCAGGGTCACTAGAGGGGGAGAGCTGGGTTATTAGTGGGGTGACAGGAGGAGGGGGGGCAGAGAACTGGGAGACTGGACAGAACCATGGTTGGGGGAGGGGGAAAATCACTAACCTGAAGATGGACAGCTTTTCACTGCCACAACTCTCCCATCCCTCTCCACCTGGGGGACACAGGCCGGAGGCAGCTCTTCTTCCAGGGCAACAGTGACATAAGTCCGCGGCAATTTACCTCTCCAGCCGCACTGTTTTGTTCCCCAGGGTCCATGTTCTGCGCGCCCGCTCTCCTTCCAGCCCCGGGAGCAGGCCCCTCCTCCTTCCAGCTCCCGCTGGCTTCCTCTGCCTCACCCGATCTGTATTTCTCTGGTGCACCAATAACAAAGCTCCTTGCTGTAAGAGCTTTGTTATTGGTTATTTCAGGCACAGGCAGCATTGCTGTGCTGCCTGTGCCGTTCACTGCGATCACTGCGCTGATGAAAAACTGGGAAAAGTCTAAGGCGTAGTAGTACGCCTTAGACTTTTTTCAGGGAGTAAAATTGCCTAAAAACGCGTCTATGACGCATTTTTATGCGTTATTGCGACCTCTTCAGTGTGCAGACAGCCGTCCTGGTCTTACCAATCGATTTCTCATACATTTCAGAGACACAGTCTCTTTAGAAAAGTGGAGGGAGAAGCGACAACTTATAACTCTAGAACAATGCATTTTTCTCTAACAAGATATATTACAAGGTTTCCACTCGTAATATTGATTTATTCAAAGTTGTGTGACAAGTTAGTGACCATAAGTTGAGAATACAGCACTGCATAACAATTATACCCAGTGGCTCACAGATGATGTCTTTTCTGAGTGTAGACCTAGGCCCTGATTTATCATACCATCACTCCAGAATTCTGGCATCAAAAAGGTCGCAAAAAAGGGCTTTTGCGACTTTTTTGCACTCCCGTGCGCAAAATTTTTGCGATTGCCCAAAATTTTGCGACTTTTTGCATGTGTACACCACTCACTCCAGTTTTGTAATATGGGTGGGAAAGTGGGTGTGGTTAGCTATGTTAATGAGTTTCACTCCAGATTTATCATTGCGACTTTTTTTAAAAAAGTCGCAAAATAGTTGCAATCTCACTCCAGGAGGAGGGTGGAGTAGGAAAAGTGGAGGAGCTTCTCTAGACAGAAGTGTTAGGTTTAAGGACAAGCCACATTTATCAAACAACCTGTGACATTTGATAAATGTGGCACAAAGTACTCCAACACAGACTGAAGCAAAACTAACTTCAAATATTCTCCTAATGATAAATTCCCCGCATTGTATGTCTTTATCTTCTCCATTTGGCCCAGACCACCATAAATGCTTCTCCCAGCCATAACTTATCATCTGCAGATTTTGCCCTAAATCACTAATAGTGATTAATGGGAAAGAGGGAAATTAGGCATGTGTTTTTGTGTTTTTTTTTTTTATTATTATTAGGCCACACTCAGTTTACACTTAGTCAGCCCGAACCACACCCAGCCCCCTCCAGCAGACCAGTGCCAAAACAACGCTACAGAGTGCCACCCTCATTCATTGCAGACTGACCTGGTTGGGGTCAGGCAACCAGGAATATGTGCTGCGCAGGTTGCAGACCACAATGTAGAGTAATCACCTTTGAGCATCCAACTATTTACTGCAAACATGGGACACAGAACAATGAATACCTTTATATGGAGTGAGTGTCCCTATAAAGTGCTAGATGTACAGCGAGCCCCTGAGTAGCCTGTGCTGAGAATGGGAGTGGTAGTGGCCCTAATGAGATGATGTTTCACGGTGTACTCCCTCAGGCCAGATGATGAGGTATGATGGCTGGCAAAGAGGCAGAGAATGGTACCTCTAGTATGCTGCTGTCTCTCTCCTGAACTTCTGACTAACAGCTGGAACCTGGCACTTGTAGCTGTGGGTGTCCACTGTGAAAAAGCAGGCTTTTGAATTGGTCTGTCCTAGATGTGATCATGGTGATGGGTTTCTGAGCCATAGTCCCTCACCTGCAGCAGGTTCTGTTTAGCTGTAGTAGTTGATCACTATGCTGACCATAAATGCTGTAGCTTTTCTGATATCTGGAGTTTTAGTATTCTTGCAGTCTCTCTGGTGTAGTGGTCTCACAGAAGAACTGGAACAAGAACCTTGGAGTAAGAGCTATAGTATGTACTTCCTTCCTCCTCACTGCCTGAGCAAAGACCTCCTGGCAGGAACTAAGACCAGTCCACTCCTACCAAGAGAGGAGGAATGGGATGGTTAGTCCCATTCCTAATGTCAACTACTGCTAGCCATACATTATCTGCTGGCATACAAGAACATAGCAAAAACATTACAAACTAAAGAATTTGCAGATACCCCTAGCTCTGGGGTACTGCAGACCCCCTTGCTGAAAGGCAAGCTGTCCTCCCTGGTAGCCTGGCAGCAAATGTCCAAAGACACAGATCTCGGCTGGCTCCCTCCCAATGCTGTGGAGAGAAAAGAGTTAAGGACAAGAGCGCATATACATATACACCATGTTCCAAATTATTATGCAAATGATATTTATCTCTGATTTTCCTAAATGGTCGGTGCAAATGACAGTCAGTATACTAAAAGTCATCACCCGTTAGAGTATACCTCAAATTTTATTGAACAAAACTCCCAATGATAACAGTATATTCTTCAAAAATTTAAAAAAACTCAAAATGCACTGTTCCAAATTATTATGCACAGTAGAGTTTCTAAACATTTTATGTTTTTTAAGAACTGAAAATGCTGATTTGTGGAATTTTCAGCATTAGGAGGTCACATTCACTGAAATAAAAAGCTATTTAAATCCAAAACATCCTAACAGGCCAAGTTACATGTTAACATAGGAACCCTTCTTTGATGTCACCTTTACAATTCTTGCATCCATTGAACTTGTGAGTTTTTGGAGAGTTTCTGCTTGAATTTCTTTGCATGATATCAGAATAGCCTCCCAGAGCTGCTGTTTTGATGTGAACTGCCTCCCACCCTCATAGATCTTTTGCTTGATGATACTCCAAAGGTTCTCTACAGGGTTGAGGTGAGGGGAAGATGGTGGCCACACCATGAGTTTATCTCCTTTTATGCCCATAGCAGCCAATGACACAGAGGTATTCCTTGCAGCATGAGATGGTGCATTGTCATCCATGAAGATGATTTTGCTCCTGAAGGCACGTTTCTGCTTTTTGTACCATGGAAGAAAGTTGTCTGTCAGAACTCTATATACTTTGCAGAGGTCATTTTCACACCTTCAGGAACCCTAAAGGGGCCTACCAGCTCTCTCCCCATGATTCCGGCCCAAAACATGACTCCTCCACCTCCTTGCTGACGTCGCAGCCTTGTTGGGACATGGTGGCCATCCACCAACCATCCACTACTCCATCCATCTGGACCATCCAGGGTTGCACGACACTCATCAGTAAACAAGACTGTTTGAAAATGAGTCTTCATGTATGTCTGGGCCCACTGCAACCGTTTCTGCTTGTGAGTACTGGTTAGGAGTGGCCGAATAGTAGGTTTATGCACCAAAGCAAGCCTTTAAAGGATCCTACACCTTGAGGTTCGAGGGACTCCAGAGGCACCAGCAGCTTCAAATATCTGTTTGCTGGTTTGTAATGGCTTTTTAGCAGCTGCTCTCTTAATCCGATGAATTTGCCTGGCAGAAACCTTCCCCATTCTGACTTTATCAGCACGAACACGTCTGTGCTCTGAATCAGCACAAATCTCTTCACAGTACGACGATCACGCTTAAGTTTTCGTGAAATATCTAATGCTTCCATCCCTTGTCCAAGGCATTGCACTATTTTATGCTTTTTGGCAGCAGAGAGATCCTTTTTCTTTCCCATTTTACTTGAAAACAGCGGCCTGCTTAATATTGTGGAACATCCAGTTTTCCTTTAATTGGGCTCACCTGGCAAACTAATTATCACAGGTATCTGAGATTGATTTCAGTGATCCAAAGAGCCCCGAGACACAATACCATCAATGAGTTTAATTGAAAAACAAAAAATGTAATCTTTATGACACTTAAATCCAATTTGCATAATAATTTGGGACATGGTGTATTTTTCAAATGCCTAGACTAAAGTCTAGCTACCAGGGGGCATAGATGAAGGTCTCAAGTGGTAATGCTTGGTGACAGCAAGGTTGTCCCGATACTGTTGCTGTTGTTCTGCCGGCAGCCTCCATGGCAGCACAGGTTTACACTGTGGCTCACTGTAAATTATGAGCAATCTGAGCATGACCACATTTGAAATAGGCCCCGTGGCAACATCAGGGGTCTGTTGCAGTGCCTGGATCAAAGCCTCTGGCAGAGGCCCATAGCGGAGAGTCCCATCAATAGACTCCCGCAGGCCTTGCGGTGAAGAAGGCTCCTTCTGATCTTCAGGCTGTACTTCGGGTGATTCGGCTGCGACCAACGACTTGGCCAGATGTGTCATGGCACCGGTGAAAGGGTTTGGGGTACCTAGCATGGGAGTGTATTCCCCTTGGTACAGACTGTGGAGGGGCAGATACGAGCTCTTTACTGACCTGCTACTGACAAGTCATGAGACATTGTTATAAAGCTGTAGGCCACATGACAAGTTTTTGAGACACTGACATTTTTGTGGGAGTATACCCACCACTGGTGTTGGCACTTGTTTCAATAAATAGTCTGAGATGAGGAAATCACCATTGTTGCTTCTACTTAAATTCCCTACCTTAATGATATATCACTGGAGCAGGAACTTTTTACGTTTTCCATAAATTTCACCCAAATGCCAAATATCCCTATTTTTTGTGATTAGAGTATATATTAAAGGGGTGACAAAGTTATATTATGGTGTCCTGACTGATGGGGCCCCCAGCGATCCCGCAAAAAAAGGGATCTCGAAGTGTTGCACATGACCATCTACCTCTCCATTCATTTCTATGGGACTGATGGAGCAGCATCACATCAGTCCCATTAGCATCAACATGTGCACTACAGTTCCTTTCAGAGAGGGGACTTGGGTTCAGACCTCCTGCGATCCACCCAACCTGCAGATAGGTGATCTACATACAGTACTTTTCATGAGGTCACCCCTTTACTTCATAGTATACTAGATCAGTGGACACCACTGGAGACTCTTCAACCCACCGCGGTAGCTGTAAGGGCCAGCTAGGAGTTGTAGTTTTCAAGGTTGGAGACTACTGCATTATTAGGAAAGTAGGAATTTTTGTTTTCTCCTGATGTTGAAAATTTTCACGTAGGCGCGTCCTCGTAGTATGTATGCAGCTATAAAAGGGGGGAGTGTCAGGGGAGGTGAGCCCAGACGTAGCTTCCAATTATACCTGCTTCTACTGACTAACCGCTAGTAATAGAAGATGACATCTCTATACTAAACTAGAAGTGCTGTCATGCTGCTGTAAAATGACATAATGACCGTGTAAATGAGTCAGAAGCAATTGTTAGAATAACAATTCCATATGCTAATATCAGAATTGCTCTGTAGGAAAGTTCCAATCATCCAATTTCCAGGACACAAAATGTAGAAATCCTGCTGCCCTGTGAATCCCTTATCCTATGGAGGTTGTTCTATATAGTAGTCTGTATTCTGTCACAATAACCTACCCAGAAAACAGCCTGCATTCTGCTGACGAGTTCACATGTGCAATTTCCCATCGCCATGTATAGTTATGATTGTAATCATTTCTAATGCATTGCCCTGTCGTGGCCTCCTTGCAGCTTACCGTGGCAGCTCCTTGCAGCTTACCAAGCACAGTGGCGTCCATGGTATTATAAGTGAATGGGACTGAGCTGCACCCAGGTCATGTGACATCACAGTCTGCAGTGCTCACCGGAGCGCTATGGTCTCCTCAACCAGCTGATCGTCAGAGGTGCTGAGAGTCCCATCCCCACCAATCTGACATTGATGACCTATCTTGAGGATAGGTCATCAATATCACCACCACCACCCCTCCAAAAAATAAAAATAAACAAAAAATTCCCACTTCCATTACTAATTATCATGCAAATGGTCCAGTGTCCATATATCGATATGCAAAATTAATTTACCTGCTGTGTGCGTTCCGTATTTTATTCACTTCCATCCATAGAAAGGGCTGCTCTAGAATCAGTTCGTCTCATCAGCAAGACTTCTTCACCTCTGGGGGGGGGGGCTGTCTCCATCGGTGAAGAAGCGCCATTTGCCGTATGGTCTACATGCTACAGGCTGGAAGGTTTTCTTCACCAGTTTTATGGACGTGAACATACTTCAACAGAACGGATCTGCTTATCATCGAGGCAAGGTGGCCATAATTCCTAATAATACAGCTATAAAGGCTGGTTTGCCAGGATATTGTTCCACGGTCAGTAGGCACACGCCTCATAAGTGTGGAACATGTGGGCAGGTCCGTGCACTAGAACTGAAATCTCTGCCAGCAAGGGAGCTAGTGTATATTTCTGGTGTAATAGACTCTAGTTTCCTAGCACACATTATAATTTGCCAGGCTGGTTATGCCCAGTCCTGCAAATACCACTCCCTACCCACTTTTAGTAAAGGGATATAACCCCTCCCCAAAGTTTCAAAGTTACAGAAGAGAAGCGTGCACAAAACTGTTGATGCCAGTTTTTCAGGGTATGGTGACTACTAAATGTGCCCCAAAATGTTTATTTAACCTCTTGCCTACCGCTGCATGACTTTATATGTAGCGGCGATAGACGCTTATCTGTAACCCGACGTATAAAAGCGGCGTTCTGCTGGCAGCCCGTGCCTTCACAGATTGCTGTGACCACGCTGTCATTAGACAATGGCGGTTACAGGGAGATGTGCCGTGGCCAGTGGGAGCTGTCAGGCAGTAATAGATGCGTGTAGCATCCAGGTACAAGCGTCTATTACATTGTAAAATCTAAAACTGGCAGGGAGCACTTTTTGTTATGTAAGAGCGCCACCTGCTGGCTATAAATTGAACTGTCAGCCTGCAGGCTAGGAATTAACTTCTTCCTGCCTTGACTGTGGCAAGAAGGGATTGAAGGGGTTGTCCAAGTTCTTTTTTTGTCCTTGTTTCTAACTAGGCAAATGTAATGTTTTTTCAATGCACTTACTTTAACTTCAGTGGCCCCTTTCTCAGATTTCACTCAGGGTCACATGACCTGTGATGTCAGCTTCTCTCCCTGCTCTGCGATGTTTCCTGCACAAGCCTGAGAGATCAGATAAGAGTCTGTACATCTGATGTCACGGTGCTGGCCACGCCCCCTGCACTGCCAGCTGCTACTTTCTGCTCTCTCCCTATATTCTTTCAGACAAGATTAACCACTTCAAGCAGCACAAACCCAGGGCAAGGCGGTGAGGAGACAAATGCTAGGCACAGGAGCTGACAGACTAGAGAAGATGTGTAGAGTATTGCACAAGTACAGGTAGGGGGAAGATCCTGTGTGTATTTGCAGTGTCATTATACAGCTGGGACTTGTAGTCCTACACATATAACATGCTGCTGAGTATCCTAGCAGGCAGACTGTCACTTAGGGCAGCACTTGTATTCACTAACCTTTACAGAGCAGGCGGAGGGGCAGACATTGTTGTTATTGTACTTTTTTTGCCTAAAACTTATTTAGCTCAGTTAGATAGTGCTGCCCATCAGATTTACAGTGCTATACTCGGACAACCCCTTTAATTCACTTTAAAAAATAAGCAAATAAAAATTTTAAAAAATTATTGAAAAAAATAATAGAGAAATACAGAAAATTAAAAAAAATTATAGTTATAGCAATAGTTACTAGTATTAGCAATAGTACAGCAGACTATGTACACACCCATACAAACATCCCACCCATTTTTCGTTTGTAAAACAAAAAAAACCTTATATAAGTTTTAGCAAATAGTATAGTGGAATTTCTAAAATATACAAACACACCCACATTTTTTTTATTTTAAAAATCTAGGTATTTGTTTTAGCTATATTTTGTATAGTGGGATTTTTTCTGCGTAAAATATACAAACGCATATTTTTTTTTCATTTATAAAAAATATATATATCTATAAGGAAAAAAAACAATAAATTCTTAAAATGTCCAAATTTCCCCAAGATGAATACCTTAGAGCAGGGATCTCAAACTCGTGGCCCTCCAGATGTTGCAAAACTACAACTCCCAGCATGCCCTGGTAGCCGAAGAATGTCCAGGCATGATGGGAATTGTAGTTCTGTAACAGCTGGAGGGCCAGGAGTTTGAGATCCCTGCCTTAGGAGAATAAAAAAAAACAGTCACTTTGAAGGGGCTTGTAACATTTTGGCTCTGTACAAGATTTTTCTGGAAGTACGGTGCCGTAGAACCAACAGAAAAATGGGCCGCCAAAATCCAAAATGAGCTCCAGTCTTTTGAAGTCCTGCGGCGGGCACAGCCAGTAGATAAATTACATAAATAGCGTCTATTTTCAGAGTACAAGTGTATGGGAATGGTTTTAGAAATGTTTTGTCTTGAAACTTTTTTTAAATAGTTATAAAAATTTGTTTATAAGAAAGGGAAAATATATTTTTTTCATAATTTTAACAGTTTTTCCTTAAAGGGAGCTTGTCACCTGATTTTCACCTATATAACTAACATCACTGCCCCTCAGAAGATTGCTTTTTGGTGTGAACCCAGCCTTATATCGATGCATAAAGCATCTTTGCGATGTTATCTTAGACTGACTTGATCCGTGTTTCAGTCAATAATAAATACCAGTGTGATTTTTTTCTTTATTTTTTGTTTATACTCAGGTGGCAGGTGGGGACGAGCCTCCATAGCATCGCAGGTGAGGCTAGGGAGGCTTGTCTCCGTCCTTCATCGGATGTTTTCATCTGTGTGGTGCGGGACCGGGAGCGGGGTAAGTATATTACCAGTGAGGGGCCCGGGACATGCCCTGGGGGGTGGGGGAGTGGGGGGGGGGGGTTGAAAAATTGGATAACCCTTATAAAAACTCATAAAAAAGATAATCCAGTGAAGAGACTTTGCTTAAATAGTATGGTGCAATCTAGTGTTCAACATGTTTAATGTTCTCATCCCCTTAATGAGGTAAGTGCTGGTGGACGCACATGCTTAGTCACTCTTAAGACAGGACTAGAGAGAAGATGGGAACAACAGTTTGGCAACTTTAGTAGAAGGAGAAAAAAAAAGGAAAACAGTCGTCTGGAGTGAAATTAAGCTAAATTGAGTGATCTCTGATTTAAGAAGGGATTTGGTAGAATCTGGAAAGGTTGCAGGTCACATATGAGGAAATGAATGTAATATTTTGTATATACAAGATTATGGGCAAAGAATTAATTATTACAAATAGGGCAAGGATTAGAAAAGCAGGTACTTTCTCTTCCTCTTCTTCACTAGTTCACTGGGGATGAGCAGAGGACCGCTCGTATTGCTTCATCAAACACAGTCTTCAGTCCTATGTGTGTAAGTGCTGAGCATTCCAGATATTTCACCGCACCTGTTGGAAGGACGCCAAACAGTCATTTCCTGTAGACAGATTTTTAGCATCAGGAAAGTCACTTTAAAGCAATTTCCCCATAGTATTATATCAGGCTACTTTCACATTAGCGTTTTTAATTCCGGTATTGAGCTCCATCATAGGGGCTCAATACCGGATAAAAACGCTTCAGTTTTGTCCCCATTCATTGTCAATGGGGACAAAACTGAACTGAAGACAACGGCATGCTCCTGAAAGCATTCCGTTCCGTCTTCAGACCGGAGAACAAACCGCAGCATGCTGCGGTTTGCTCTCCGGTCCAGGCATCCGCACCAAGACGGATCCGTCATGACCCCCAATGCAAGTCAATGGGGACGGATCCGTTTGGTGTGACACAATGGTAAACGGATCCGTCCTCCATTGACTTTCAATGGAGTTCAGGACGGATCCGTCTCCCTGCAATTTCCCCTTCTTCCAGCAGGTTGGGCTGTGGGTAAACTTACCCTTTTGCCGCGCCGTCCTCCTCCAGTTCAGTGCTGTCTTACTCCTGCTATGTAAGTATGTATGTGTACAGGGGCGGACATACCGCATACCGAACCGGCTGCACAGGGGCCCGATGCGGGAGGGGTCCCATGGGAGGTTCCGTGGAAGGGCAGGGAGAGATGAGCGCTTCTATTGTGGAAGCGCTCATCTCTCTATATTCATCTGTATCGCCGTCCTCAGTGATCAGTGACCATGTGATCAGTCATATGGTTAGGATCACACAAACAGCCTGTCTCCTCCTAAACCATGTGACTGATCACATGGTCATGACATCATTGAAGGTCCTTAAAAGGTATGGTGAATGCAGTGTTTCTTCTCTGCCTGGTCCTGTCAATCAACAGAGCCTCTAGGAGCAGGGGTAACGCCCCTTGCACCTAGGAGCCTTATTAGCATAAAATAAAAGTTCATTTTATATAAAAATGGGGGCACCAGTAAATAAAACAGATATATATTTGGAATCAGGTGACATTAGCACATCTCTAATGTCAGCCTGATTCATACTGAAAAAACTGGTGACAGAAACCCTTTAAAGCAGCTGATCAGCAGGAGTGCCAGGAGATTTTTCTGATGGTAACTTTTTTTAAATTCGATTTCCTGTACATAATTACAGAGGTGGCATCTTGACTTAGCTCCTGACGGCATTTAGAGATTTGCTTTTCAGAAGCCATATGAACCATAAGAGTCTGAAGTCTAAAGCTGTTCCCTGACTTCTATGGGGGAGTGTTGTGGGAATGCTCTGTGACCTGTACAGAGGTCATGGTGCAGGGAGGGGGAAGTGGTAAGTCATTATCTATTGCAAATGGTGGATTCATCACCGCCGTTTCCAAGCATGACCAAACCTGTGATTTTTCGCTTCATAAGACGCACCAAGGTTTTAGAGGAGGAAAATAAGAAAAGAAAAATTTTCCATCAGACCTCAGATCAGTCCTCCCCAATCAGACCACAAACTTCATCAGACACTCTACAGATCCACCGCGCTCCTCCTGCACTCACCACTTCCTGGTCTTCTGCCGACACTGCGTCAGGTCATCTTGGCAAATATATTTTGTACAAAATTATTTGGGTCTGTCTGCCAAACGTCAAGGCAATCTCTGTAAGACGGGAACCTAACACTAAATTGCCAAGAATCTCAAATTTACTAAACTAGCATAGCATTAGCACCAGAATATTTACTATTACTATGGCGTTTTTGTACTTTATTTGGTTTGCAGAGTGCTGTTGCAAAGGATTCCTATATATATTTAACTAGCTGAAGGACCCGGCTTCGCCCGGGTATATTTAATTTATTTCATTTACTGTTTGTGTGTGTGTGTCGTTAAAAGATATCGAGAGTGACCTCTACAGTACCCGCCCCTTTAACAGTGACCTCTACAGCAGCCCGCCCCTTTAACAGTGACCTCTACAGCAGCCCGCCCCCTTTAACAGTGACCTCTACAGCAGCCCACCCCTTTAACAGTGACCTCTACAGCTGCCGGCCCTTTTAACAGTGACCTCTACAGCAGCCTGCCCCTTTAACAGTGACCTCTACAGCAGCCCGCCCCTTTAACTGTGACCTCCACAGCAGCTAGAGTGGCCACTATATTCACCCCAGAAAGCCAGACCTTACCGGCCATTCCCCCAAACGTGAAACAGCGCCCCCAGTTCCCATGAAGACACACCACTAAACATGAGGTCACGCCCCCCTGGCTCCGTGAAGACACGGAGGAGAAGCTGTCTAAGTGTGAGCTACTGAAAGGGTGGACATCCCTGTGTCTGTCCAGGCACTGCGTCGAACGGAGAACAGGTAGCCAGAAAACTGGACTGTCCAGCCTAAAGCCGGACATCTAGCCACCCTAACATCAGCCTGCCCCTGGGGTGGCCAGAGGTCTTGTTTTAGGCTGGACAGTCTGGCTTTCAGACTCCCTGTCCTCTGTCATGCGCAGGGCCTGGATGGACACAGGGATGTCCTTTTGAACAGCTCACTCTCAGCAGCAGCACTGTGCAGTCTGAGCAATGAGCTGCAGGGATAAAGTCACCCTCCCTCCACCCCTGCAGCTGACAGAAGGTGATTTTTACCTATATTTTTAATCCCGGTCAAATGCGGCATGGAAGGGGCGTGGCCTGACTGAGTCAGGGGCGTGACTTAGTGGGATCTGGGGGTGGTGCTTTTAAGTCCTTCTTTTGACGGTGGCCTGAATTACAGGTCGATGCCATAGTAATTTAGGAGGAAGGTGGGTAGCAGTGGAAAAAAACATCTTTTATTACTACTGAACGGTAAATATGTGAAATTTACATTATATGAGGTAATGATTGATGATGAGTTAGTCTAAAACATAAGTTATAGTTATGGTAACCGGAATACCCATTTACCATTGTCATCCACAGTGCCCCCCCTCTTTAATGCAGACCTAACAGCAGTGAACTGGCTAGTTTGTCATAGAAACCTGGTGTGTGGAAACTGCCTGTGAGCTTCTATTGGCTGATAAGGGTCATGTGACCAGGTTACTATTGGCTAATGCATTTTTTGGGAATATCTCAGGAATGGTACATCCTGGAGAGCTGAAAACTGTTATAAAACCTTCCCGGACACTTGATGTACATATGTGCCAAATTTTGTGATTGTAGCTGCAGTGGTGCGGATTCCTTTAGCGGACATACACACACACACACATACACTCAGCTTTATATATTAGATATTTGAGGCTGCAGATGTACACAGGTAAATAAGGTCAAATCAGAAGGTTATGTCAGGTTAATATATCCAGATTACACATAACAAATAGTCAATCTCACCACCATCATATGATTATATATATTTAAGATGAAAGTTAGACAATATCACGAGGTGGCCATGCAGGCCTCTTACATGTCCGGATTATATAGAGGAACTTTTAGTTTTCAGCCATGCTTCTCGCTGCTTTTTGGTGTGAACCCAGCCTTATATCGAAGCATCTTTGCGATGTTATCTTAGACTGACTTGATCCGTGTTTCAGTCAATAATAAATACCAGTGTGATTTTTTCTTTATTTTTTGTTTATACTCACCTGGGGATTCCCTTGATACGTTAATTATTTATATATTATGATCAAATAATACCCGAGATTTAGGGTATTATTCACTAACAGCTTTGGAAATTAAGGTGTTTGTCATTGTTGTGTCACTACTACATGTATTGTATTAGGGCCAAAATAGGTTTCAATAGGACTAGGTACGTGGACAGGGGGGCACCTACCACTGAGGTGTCTCTCTGGGCTGAGCCGATACCAGGGACAGCCCAGGGTTAGATTCACACTACCCGCTTTCTTACCTATCTGGTCCGTTTATTTGTTAATGAGATGTGTATTGTTTTCTATAATTTTAGAGATTCATTAAAAGTTAAGTTTTAGGTTTATGCTTATGATCTTGGATTTATATACTTCGCATAACCTTTCATGTGAGTACCTTTAGCTTAAAATTGAACCTCGTTGTCACTCACATATAAACAAGGGGTATATGCAGGCCTTACACATACTAAACTGCTAAAAAGTCATCATGTTTTTATGCCTTTTGTTCATCTGCTGAAGTTGTTCACTCACCTACAATGATGCAAAGCCTGATCTTCCCATCCATGTATCTCACACAGATACATTCCAGTTCTGTACTTCACAAGAACAGTAAGAGTTTGCTTACCGATCTCTTTTGCCATGGCACGTCCCTGACGATAGGTAATGTGTGTCAGCTTCTTCGCTTTCAGATCTTTGTCATCTCTCAGATCAAGTTTTGTGCCCACGAGGATAATGGGAGTTTTAGGACAATGGTGTCGGACTTCCGGGTACCACTGTGAAAGAAAAAACGAGGCACATAAAGTAAGCAACTGCCGTCATCAGAAGAATCATGTAACGCTCGGTGTCTGCCGCAATAAGCACTCAGGCTGCCTGCTAAACAATGAGGCAGCTTAGAGGGCATCTGTCAGCAGATTTGCACCTATGACACTGGCTGACCTGTTACATGTGCACTTGGCAGCTGAAGACATCTGTGTTGGTCCCATGTTCATATGTGCCCGCACTTCGTGGAGAGGACGCGGCAGTTGCAGGGAGAAGGGCCTCTAGGTGTAATGGTTACATAGTTACATAGGTTGAAAAAAAAGACATAAGTCCATCATGTTCAACCAAGGGATAGGTGGGGATGTGAATCCCAGAAGGAAATTAAACGCCCCTGTTGCTCCTAGAGTCTCATTTTCATATATTTAATCTTCATTTTTCTCAGCAATGAGGACACATATGAACATGGGACCAACACAGATGTCTTCAGCTGCCAAGTGCACATGTAACAGGTCAGCCAGTGTCATAGGTACAAATCTGCTGACAGATGCCCTTTAACATGGACACCATAAGTCAGGACACGCTTCAGGCCATCAGTCCAAACACTAGAGCCCATGGCCCCAGAGCATCCCTATTTAGGTCAGTGGATTCATTTCACTAGACGCTGAACTTGTCACCTCCCAATACAAAAAAACGCTCCAGCTCCCTGCATATAAAGATCCACATTCCTGCTACGACAGCAACCCCCCGACCCCCTCCACCCCAAGTGGAAACACAAGTTTACCTTAAGAGAGACCTTTTCAAAGGAAGCCAGACTAACGAGCGAGAAGCAAATTAGAAATACGTCCTACGAGAAAAGAGAGAGAAACAAACATTAATCAGCTTCAGCTAGTGTTATGTTCTGACGAAACTCTCCCGATGTTAGCGGAAGGCCCGCCATCGACTACAGAAAGTCTGAGACTGCCTGAGTGTGCAAGGGTGACCTGCAAGCATTGTGGGTTGAAATTACAGTGATGGCTAATCTCCGTCATCTCCAGCTGTGGTGAAACTACGACTCCCAGCATGCTCCATTCATTTCTACTGAGTTCTGAGAACAGCCAAGCAATTATGCATCTTGGGAGTCGTAGTTTTACCACAGCTGGAGTGCCAGAGGTTAGCCATCACAGCGTTGGGATCATGTGCCATGTACGGCATGCGATCCTGTAATTGTCCGCTACAGAACTACACCGGTAGTGCAGCATTTGGCCAGTAAAGATAAAAATAAATTATAGCCAGAAGATCGCCACCTGACAGAGAATTGGCAGACCGATCCGTTAGCTGCAGGATTTAATTAACTCACCGAAACATTGGAAGCTTTGGGGCTCGGGCTTAAAGCCTAACAAAAAATATTCAGATTCAAAAGCAGAGTTTAGCGCTTCGAGAATGCTGTCCTCCCGCTTATGACTGGGAGAGATCACTACCCACTCCCCAGGCAACGCACCCCAACATTGGCCTCTTACACAAAGCTGAAGAGAAAGCAGATCTGGACAGATAGAAGCGGTAAATTCTGCTTTGAGATTTTATGCAAATTCAAACTTCTCATTATAAAAAAGAAAAAAAAAATCATTAAAAAACTCAGATGTTTCAGCGCTCAGGCGGGGGTGCTGGTTGTGTAAATACTGCGTTGTCCTATTCTTTTTGACAACATAGAAAATTAACATGGCGTTACCTTGCCCCCTGTCATTAGACAGTGACACATCCCACTGGAATGGTAACAATTGCTAATTAATGCATACATTTACAACAGGAGTAAAAGAGGAACAACTCCTGACATGTGTGTTTTAATAGCTTCATGCATTCTCCATGTAATAACAAATCTGGAGCATCTATTCTTATGTCTCTATGTTGTGCCATTCCTTTATTATTTCTACTAGAAGTTATGAATGAATTGCTAGCAGTCTGCAGTAAGGGTACAGAGGGGAGGTGACCAGTTGGGGGGGGGGGTGTATTTGCACAGAATTACTCTATCCAATCAGTGCGGCCATTTTCAGACTGTGCAGGTACACCCCCCCAACTGGTTACCTCCCCTCTGTACCCTTACTGCAGACTGCTAGCAATTCATTCATAACTTCTAGTAGAAATAATAAAGGAATGGCAGAACATAGAGCCATAAGAACAGATGTTCCAGAATAGTTATTACATGCAGGATGCATGAAGCTATCAAAATCAGCATGTCAGGAGAGGGGACAGGTCCTCTTTAACGAAAAGTGTTCCACAATTGTTATTTTTAAGGGGAATACACATTTACTAAAGCGGACATGTCAGGAGAGCAAATGATAAATAACTAAGGCACGGGGCAGAGGATTTCACTTGCTGTATATAGAAATAATTCACAGGTCTCGGCTATCAGGAATATCGTTCTACGCTAAACTATTGACTGGAAAACCATGGCAATACAAAAAAGTTGAATTAACCAGTTGCGCAAAATGTCGGCAATGGATACAGCATTTCAGTGTGTGCAAAAAAGGAGCAAAGATTTCCCAAAGGAATAAAAAAAAAAAGTACACAACCAAAAGAGGTCCACCACTACCAACACCAGCGTCTTCGAGGAAATGAACTGATAGTTACCGTCTGAGGATAAGATAACGGACGCAATCTATCGTAATCTTTGTCTCCGGAAGTATCAAATAGTCCCAGATTAACCGACTGTTCATCCACCATTACATTGATGGAATAGTTGTCAAACCTAAATGTCAGTGGATAAATAAGAAAAAGGTAAAACTCTTCACACTATCAAAGGTAACATATGTACATGTACAAGGCTCTCTGCCTGATCCTGTCAAAGTACAGAGGGCTTAGAGCAGAGCCTCTAGGTGTAACTGCAATGCCCCCGTTGCTCCTAGAGGCTCATTTGCATAGACTAAAACATCATTTTTCTCTGCAGTGTGGGCACATATGAACATGGGACCAAAACAGATGCCTTCAGCTGCCAAGTGCACATGTAACAGGTCAGCCAGTGCCATAGGTACAACCTGCTGAGAGATCTTTAAGCTTTACAAGCCTCCTGACAACAGATGCTGGAGCACGACATTACTTACACAGTTGGGGTGTATTCTCCTGGGAATGCATTTGTGGTGTAACCGATCAGCAGACAAGTTTTACCGACAGCTCTGGAATAGAAGACAAAGAAAGGATGAGACACTGAAAAATGTAACCTGCATTTACTAAGACCTTGGACCTTCCATAACTTCCCACTCAATGGCCGCCATCACATCTGGATGACTGCTAAAGTCCATAGGCAACAGCCCTCAATGCAAGAAAGAAACCAGGTAAGACACAGATAACGAGCCCCCCATTGTACAGCAGCCTGACATCAGGATGGACACTGTGTGTACACAGCCCATTTCCCCAACTCTGCGCAGGTCCAACACCCCCGCCCATCAGTAGCGTCCAGGACTGTGGATGTGGCCCCAACTTCTTCATAAATGGTCAGAGGGGATGGGGGGTGTCTATAGCCATAGCATTTGCTATAAGGACAGGACAGAACACAGGAGAGGTGAGGACTGATTATCTATCACCACTAGAACACCCTGCTTATCACTGTATATAGTATAAGGACAGGAGAGAACACAGGAGAGGTAAGAACTGATTATCTATCACCACTAGAACACCCTGCTTATCACTGTATATAGTATAAGGACAGGAGAGGTGAGGACTGATTATCTATCACCACTAGAACATCCTGCTTATCACTGTATATAGTATAAAGACAGGAGAGAACACAGGAGAGGTGAGAACTGATTATCTATCATCACTAGAACACCCTGCTTATCACTGATTATAGTATAAGGACAGGAGAGAACACAGGAGAGGTGAGAACTGATTATCTATCATCACTAGAACACCCTGCTTATCACTGATTATAGTATAAGGACAGGAGAGAACACAGGAGAGGTGAGAACTGATTATCTATCATCACTAGAACATCCTGCTTATCACTGATTATAGTATAAGGACAGGAGAGAACACAGGAGAGGTGAGAACTGATTATCTATCATCACTAGAACACCCTGCTTATCACTGATTATAGTATAAGGACAGGAGAGAACACAGGAGAGGTGAGAACTGATTATCTATCACCACTAGAACATCCTGCTTATCACTGTATATAGTATAAAGACAGGAGAGAACACAGGAGAGGTGAGAACTGATTATCTATCATCACTAGAACACCATGCTTATCACGGATTATAGTATAAGGACAGGAGAGAACACAGGAGAGATGAGAACTGATTATCTATCACCACTAGAACATCCTGCTTATCACTGATTATAGTATAAGGACAGGAGAGAAGAGAACTGATTATCTATCACCACTAGAGCACCCTGCTTATCACTGATTATAGTATAAGGACAGGAGAGAACACAAGAGAGGTGAGAACTGATTATCGATCACCATTAGAAAAACCCTGCTTATCACTGATTATAGTATAAGGACAGGAGAGAACACAGGAGAGGGGAGAACTGATTATCTATCACCACTAGAACACCCTGCTTATCACTGCTTATAGTATAAAGACAGGAGAGAACACAGAAGAGGGGAGAGCTGATTATCTATCACCACTAGAACACCCTGCTTATCACTGATTATAGTATAAAGACAGGAGAGAACACAGAAGAGGGGAGAGCTGATTATCTATCACCACTAGAACACCCTGCTTATCACTGATTATAGTATAAGGGACAAGAGAGAACACAGGAGAGGTGAGAACTGATTATCTATCACCACTAGAACACCCTGCTTATCACTGCTCATAGTATAAGGACAGGACATGTGAGAACTGATAAGATCCCTGCCAAGCAGATATTGAGGCCTGTCCTGGAAAAAGGCCATGGAGAATAAAATTGTGTAGATCCGTATAGAAGACTATAGCTCAGTTTCTATAACTCTAGACCCACAATACAGAAACATGTAAAAAGCATCAACACACATATTACTGGGGTCTCCACAGCTCCAACACGTTTTAAACTCGCGTCCATACTGCACAGGCTTCTACAGATGTGCACAAGGGAATTCCCGCACTCCTTTATGAATACAGTTACTAATACATAGGCGGTAGTATATATGTTCTGTACCTGCTCAGAAGAACATCCGCTCTGAGGGTGGCCATACACAGCAGATATATGTCACTACTCTCAAATTCTACCTCGAGAGCACATGTCGGAGAAAGATGTATCTGGCAGGCTGAATTCAACATGTCTGCTCCTTTGTTCAGGACTTAAGACTGACCGAGGCGTCTAGCTGCATCTTATTCTGCTCCCCCCACTGAAAATACCTGTATGCTTGGCCAAGCCAAGGATGTATGTATATAAGGAAGTTGGCCGACATATGTAAAGTGTATGGGGGGCTAAAGGGGGTAACCTCATCCTGATGTCAAATCTCTGATAGGAGTCAGTCTAACCTCTGGAAACCATCAAAAAGTTGGATGCGCAGGGTCTGTGGGTCTGGTCAGGTGCATGTAACCCGTGTTAAAGGGGTTCTCCAGGAGTATAAAATGTCCCCTCATATGTCACTTACATATACTTACCTGGGTCACCGCACCGCTGCTTCTCCCCGTGCACTAATAAAACATCCGGTGTCAGGGGGGGTGGTACAACAGCCAATGGCAGGCGGGGACAGGCCTCCCTAGCCTTGCAGACCAATATATCTAGGGGCACTGGATGATGGTATTTCTCATACTGATTTGTCACAAATCACATTCCATTGTATGTAGCGGGTGTGATTGCGTTGCTCCCCCCCCCCCCCCCCCCGTCATTGAACATCTCAGATGCCGCATTTAACGCTGATTGAGGCATGTGAGAGTCACATTGATGCCTTTCAGGGGTTAAAATAGATGAAGCATCATACAAAAGGAAGGTACACTAACATGACGAGGCTGAAGTTGGTTTCTTATTCACATTATTTGTATTTTTTGTTTTTTATTTAAAGAATTTTGAGGACACCTTATCAATAGTAACAGGAAAAGTTGCAGTGAGCTGTGCTTAAAATAAATCAATTGAAAGCGGCATTAAAATACAAAAGATGGGCACAAAATGGGCATCAAGGTGGGCACAAAAAAGTGTGATTTAAAGAATTTAATGAATTCGGGCTAATGACCTCGCACTGCCACCATGTAGAGGGCGATGTCTTGCCTCAAATACAGTGGAGGTCAGCCTGGCCCGAACAGGTTCTGGGCATGAAAACTGGCCCAAATTCATTTAACCCCTTAAAAACATCAGTTACTTATTCAAATCAGTGAAAAGTGCCTGTCTGCCCACTTTGATGCCAGTTTTGAAGCCCAGAACCTGTTCGGGCCAGGCTGACCTCCACTATATCTGATGCAGGGCATCATCCTCTGTATGTTGGCAATGCGGGATCACTGGCCCAAATTCATTTAACCCCTTAAAAACATCAGTTACTTATTCAAATCAGTGAAAAGTGCCTGTCTGCCCACTTTGATGCCAGTTTTCATGCCCAGAACCTGTTCAGGCCCGGCTGAACTCCACTGTATCTGATGCGGGGCATCAATGATGGCAGTGCAAGATCACTGGCCCAAATTCATTTAACCCCTTAAAAACATCACTTATTCAAATCAGTGAAAATTGCCTGTCTGCCCACTTTGATGCCAGTTTTCATGCCCAGAACCTGTTCAGGCCAGGCTGAACTCCACTGTATCTGATGCGGGGCATCACCTTCTGTTTGTTGACAGTGCAAGATCACTGGCTTGAATTCATTTAATTCCTTAAATCACACTTTCTTTGTGCCACTTTGATGCCCATTTTGTGCCCATCTTTTGTATTTTCTTGCTGCTTTCAACTGATGTACATAAAGCACGGCTCACTGCAACTTTTTCTGTTACTGTTGGTAAGGTGTCCTCAAAATTCTTAAATAAAAACAAAAAATACAAACAGTGGTGTACTAAGGGAGGGCCGGGGGGGTTGGAGTTGCGGTCCGCCCCGGGTGACAGCTCTCAGGGGGGTGCCAGAAACAATGAGCGCTTCCATCAATACAGATAGAAGCGCTCATTGCTGGAACGCACGGAGATGGGTCCTGTCACTCACCTCCCTGCGCTCCTCCTCTCCCTCAGGCCAGTGCTCTGAATTGTGAAGCAGAGAGACTTCTCCCTGCTCCACCATTCAGCTTGCAAGCAGAGATTGCGCTGCCGGAATATGTGGGCGGAGCCTGCAGACTGGAAAACTGTATAAGCTCCGCCCACACACTGCTGCAGAACGATCTGTGTCTGCAGAGAGACACAGGACTTCAGGAAGGGGACAAGGGGAGTAGGTGCTGTGTTTTTTTGTTTTTAATACAGAGGGGGCACAGAGGTCATTACTTATGTGAAGGGGGCACAGTGGGCATTTTGTACTATGGAGGGTGCACAGAGAAATAGGGCTTTACTATAACGGAGGGGGCATTACTACAAAGAAGGGGGCACAGTGGGCATTACTACAAAGAAGGGGGCACAGTGGGCATTTTGTGCTATGGAGGGGGCACAGAGCCAAAGGGCATTACTACAATGATGGGTGCACAGAGGGCATTAATACAATGAAGGGGGCACAGAGGGCATTACTACAAAAAAGGGGGCACAGTGGCCATCTTGTAGTATGGAGGGGGTACAGAGCCAGAGGGCATTACTACACTGAATGGAGGCACAGAGGGCATTACTACAAAAAAGGGAGCACAGTGGGCATTTTGTACTATGGAGGGGGCACTGAGCCAGAGGGCATTACTACTATGAAGGGGACACAGACATCATTATTACTGTGAAGGGGGCACAATGGGCATTATTACTATAAAGGGGGCACAATGGGGATTCTTACTGTGAAGGGGGCACAAAGAGGGTATCACAATTGTGAGGGGGGCACACAAAATTACTGTGAAGGTTGTACCATGAGGGCAATATTACTGTGAGGTTTTTTTTTTAACGTATGGGGGGGGGGGGGAGTGCCAGAGAAAGGACCTAAACACCCTAGGCACGCCACTGAATACAAATGATGTGAATAAGAAACTGATGAATAAGAAGCCAACTTCAGCCTCGTGCAGTGCTAGAAGGTCAGGACGGGAGCTGTTATACTCACGCCCCGAGTCAACTGGCTCATGTGAAAGCGGCCAAAATCAAACACCTCTTGGCTGTCCTGATGCCAGTCAGTAACGCCCGGGACACTGCCATATACCTGCTGCATCCTGGACCGGTAAAGCCTGGCCTCAGGACACTGATTTCCCTTGGACACTGCACAGAGATTTCACATTGCAGAAACCTCTTAGCTGTGCCAAAAGGGCTAGAGACCCTTCATTCTGCAGATGAGAGGTGGTCCTCAGTGAAAGCCTGCAGAAACTCATTATGGGTCACAGCAGGTAAGTAGCCGGGCACTCCACCTTGTAGTGATGCCAGCAGGGGTATGTGCCAGCCAGGGGCGGATTGGGAAATAAAAGTGGCCCTGGAAAAAAAAAAAAAAGGTGGCCCTACGTTGTGGGCGGGACCAGATCGAGAGAAGGTGTGGCCAACATCGGTAGGCGGGGCTAGAAATACCATAGAGGGAGCAGTATATCATGCTGCAATTTTTTATTTGGCTCAGTGCAGCACAATATACTACTCCAGAAGAGGCCAAAACCTCTCTATAAGCTGCCCCTCTGTGGTGCCCAGTGCCAACTGCCATGTCCTGTCCCCCTCCTCCACTTTGCTCTAAGATATAGAGAAAGGGGATGAACAGTTAAAACATAGGCAACAGCAGAGAGGCAGCCTCACCATCAGTATTCTGAAGGTCTTTCAGAGTTACCATACATACAGGGGAGAGCAGCGTCACTTACCTCTCACATCCAGTGACGTCTCCTCTGATCTTCTCTTTCCTTATCTTCTCCGTTAGGACCAGACAACACATGATGACATCTTCTTCTAGCCGTGTTCCATCTCTGCAGAGTTTCACACACAGACATCTTAGCGTCCTCAAATTTCCATCATCATCCCCACCATGGTGCCCCAACATTGTCATCCTGCTGCTACCCCAATATACTGTAAAAATAATAATGCCCTCAGTAATAGTAACTCCAGTAATGCCCCCCTGCCCCCAGTAATGTCCCTATAGTGCCCCCAGTAATGTCCCTATAATGGTCACAATAATGCCCCCTCCCACTAGTAATGTAACTAGAGAGCCCCCAGTAATTCCCCCCCTGCCCCCATTAATGTCCCTATAGCGGCCAGACCAATCCCCCCCTACCCCCCAGTAATATCCCTGGTCACAGCAATGCACCCCACCCCCAGTAATGTCACTATAGAGCCAGCAGCAATGCCCCCTGTCCCCAGTAATGTCACTATAGAGCCGCCAATATTGCCCTCCCTGCCCCCAGTAAAGTCCTTATAGTGCCCCCAGTAATGCCCAATGCCCCCAGTAATGTCCCTATAGAGCCACCAGTAATGTCCCCCCTGCCCCAGTAATATACAGTGGTCACTTTAATGCCCACCCCCCACCACCTCCTCATTGTCAAATGGCTTGTTAAAAAAAAACAAAAAAAAAACAACTTACCTGAGTGTGCAGACCTGCAGGAGCCTCTTCTGGCTTCTGTCCTGGAGGAGGAGGGGTAGGATGATGATACAGCGTCAGTCGCGATGACGCTAGGAGTGGGAGGAGCCAAAGGTCCTTTGACCTGGAGGGCAGAGTAGTGCTCTCTCTCCTGCTCTCCAGTGTCAAAGGACCTGGCAGAGGGAGGTACAGGGGAGGGCCAGCACATCAGAGGGAATGAAGCACAGCAGGGTGGGCGGCGGCCGTCGCTCTCAGGACAATACACTTACAATCCACACTTCAATACACATTGCGGCGGCCGACAGCCCTGCTGCGATCTCATTATTATGACAATGGTAATGTGTATTGTAGTGTGGATTGTAATGTGTATTGTGAGAGCGACGCCCTCCCTGCTGTAATTACCCCAACTCAAACATCATGCCGGCCCAAAACATGCTTCAAGCTATCGGCCCACCGGGAAGTGTCCCGGTGGGGTACATTGCCAATCCGCCCCTGGTGCCAGCCTCTCACTGCTTGCTCTAATACAGGTGCCCTTGGAGAAGTCACCATCCAGGACCGTGGGGTAACCACCCCCCGGTCCCCCCCCCCCATGAGTGAGGATGAGAAGCTGACACGTAACCTTTTCAGCTCTGCCTATATACTGGTTACCATTCACACAGTGCGGTACTCACCTGCCTCCCACTGTCACACACTTGATGGCCTGCATGGCTGCTCCGCGTCGATGCGAGAAAGACCCCCGCCTCGTGCCACACCGGCTGCTCCGCTCCTGTGTAGGTGAGATTGAGGAGGAAACAGGAGACACAGTCCAGAGTCCGGAGCTGGACTCTAGCGACTAGAAATAAGACGCTCCTGGTAGGTATGACGTCACCGAGAGGGCGGAGTCTCTCGTCTAATGGGCGGGGCCTCCCAATCGCAGGAGAAACTTTAGAGCAGGTTGGTGGAGAAAGGAGCGGATTTTTGCAAGTTGGTGTGTGAATGGGAACCATGATTAATGGCAGGTGTGTGAAGAGAGGAAAGTGATGGATTTTACATGACTGTATACTGGAGGCGAAATCTTTTATGTTTTGTTTTTTTTTAATCTAAAAATACTGAAATGAAACTAGAATAAAATTAAAGGGGTTGTCTCGTCTCAGACATTGGGGGCACATCGCTAGGATATGCCCCCATTGTCAGATAGGTGCGGGTCCCATCCGCACCTACATCAAGAACGGAGCCCCGAAAGTGGTGGAGGGTGCACTACACATGTGTAGCTGCCCTCCATTCATTTCTATGGGGCCGCCAAAAATAGCCTAGCACTGGCTCAGCTATTTCCGTTAGGCCCATAAAAGTGAATGAGAGCGGTAGGTGCGCTTCCATTTACTTCTATGGGGAGCACAGTTGGTGGTTGCCAGACTGGAGTCCTTCAACTACCACTTTGTGGGGCTCCGTTTGGCAGATAGGTGCGGGTCCCACCTGTCAGACAATGGGGTCATATCCTAGCAATATGCCCCCATGGTCTGAGATGAGACCACCAGGGGTGCACCTAGCCTTTCTGCTGCCTGAGGCAATAACTGAAACAGGGCTTCCCTCCCAACGCCAATTTCTTAACCTAACCCCTTTGCCACAATGAAAGCATTCATTGCCCATGGCCCTTCGGCTGCCCCCTCTTAACCCTACCTGGTGCTGCCTGAGACAATCGCCTCACCTGGCCTCATTGGTGGTGGACCCCTGGAGACACCTTTAACTTTCGGTTGGATCCTTATTATTGATGTCTGTGGCCAAACTTGAGATCGGCTCCTATCCGTCACACATGAATTTTTCTGGCATTTTGTTAAAGCTGAAAACACACTTGTGTTATTTTTTGCTACCTGCATTTTTTTTTTTACTTTTTGTCAAGTTAGAATGAAAGGCGGAATCTTATTGGTTGCTATGGGCAACTAAGCTAGTTTTCCTTTGCAACAGGTTTAATAAATCTGCCCCAGTGTGCTTTACAGCTGCCATTTTCTTCATGGCATTTTTCTCGTAGGTAATGTGAAGACCACAGAAAAAAAGCACCCAGAGATCCAGCATGCTGCTTTTGAAAAGAAGACAGAGAAAGAAAAATCAAATTAACAAAAAATCCTGAAAACAACAAAAAAAAAAACATTTGTGTGTGCTGCGTTTCATATTTCCTATAGACCTGGGTTTACATAAATTATCTGTAGTTTCTACACGTTCTGCAATTATTAAAAATTTTGAACCCCTGTCTCTGTGCAGCCTTGAGTTTCTCTGGTAACAGGATCTGAATTTTTACTCTGTTCCGTCAGGCAGCTCAGCTGATGGCTCCTTATCTCTGACACTCATTATAGCTTAGTTCTTATCTTACTGATATGAATGTGGATTAAATAAGTGTTTATGACCTCTCAGTAGTTTAGAGATAAGGTTTATTATATAACCAGCACAAAGTGAAAGTACCAGTCACACAGCTAGACAAACAGTTAACCCTTTGCCACAAAACGGCTCAATATTTTTTAATAAAGACCATTTTTCTAGCCCAAAATGAGTAAAATGCAATCATAAAAAAATTGCCCCCAAAGGTGAGCAAGGACTTTAATACTGATGATCTATTTGGTTAGTGGGGGTCCGACTACTGGCATGCCCGCTGATCTGTTGTTTGAAGAGGCCATGGCCTCCTCACATCTCACCATGGACAGCGCCATTCATTGTACAGTGGCTGTGATTGGTATTGCAGCTCATCCCAATTCACTTGACTGTGACTGAGCTGCACCTTGGCCATGTGACCTAATAAACATGATGTCATTGGCCTAGGAAAAGACTGCGATGATCACGGTCTCTTCAAACAACTGCTTACACGCTATAAGAAAAGGAACTCCTGTAAAAGGCCATTTCCTGTAGTGTGCAAGCACGGTAGCAAGAGGTTCTCCTGTAACCACCTAACTGTTTTTCCCGAGCCCATCTCAGACAGAATGGGGGAGGAGGGCTGCTTTAGCTGATCATATCTCTGGACTGGTAGCAGCTAGAGACATGGGCTTGGTCTTGTTTAAAAGCTGGTATTCCAGGCTTTCATACCACAAAAACACAGCATTAGCACCGCAAAAAAAATGAAAAAGTTCCTCCATAGTGCTTCCATGGAGTTCAGTGACTCCGTGATGCGGTGCACAAACATCCGGTGCCGGTATATTGCGGACCCGCAAACAATACGGGCACTGGCCAACAACAGCCGTGTGCATGAGCTCTTAGGAGGTTAAAGAGAACCTGAGACCTCTACTGTTCTATGTAGCATGAAAGAAACCCGTCGTGGGAAGGAGGCGGGGCGGACCGAGCCACGAGTCACATCGGACTCATGTCCCTCACATTGCTGCTTCGCCCTGTCAGTACCTTAAAAGTACTGAATATGAGTCCAGAAATGACAGCCTGCTAAGATCAGAGGGTCTGTCACTATACTATGCTGACCTCAACGAGAGCAGCATGGTGGAGGTGACAGGTTCCCTTTAAAAAAAAAATGAATATTGAAGAAATATGTATAAATTCAGACTTCTGCACATTTCAGATAACAAGTTATTACCTCCGGTTACACTGGTGGCCAGCTGATGGATATCGCGCTCACCCTGCAGATCCTGGCTCTCCTTTTCCATCTGTAGTGCATGAAGTTCACCGCTCTGTGCTTTATTGTCCTGTGTACATACATTGCACTCTACAGATTTTTTAATAGTTAAGCTTTAGCCTGTATTTTTGCTAACAGGATCCCATAAATTTGTATAAAATATAATATATTATTTATATATTATATTATATAAATATTATATAATAATAATAATATATGTAATATGATAATTCAAGACAGTTGTTCTGGTGTTACCAAGATTTATTTCTCATACATTTCAGAGAAAAACTCACTTTAGAAAGGTGGTGGTGGTGGGGGGGAGAAGATACAGCTGATAACTCTAGAACAAGGTATTTTTCTCTGATAAGATATATTACAAAGTTTCTTACAGTCACTTGTAATGTTGATTTCTGCAAAATTGTGTGAAAGGTTAGAGACAATTTAAATTGAGAATACAGCACTTCATAACAATTACATCCAATGAATGCCTTTATCTTCTCCATTTGGCCCAGACCACCATAAATGCTTCTCCTAGCCATGACTTACCATCTGCAGATATTGTCCTAAATCACTAACAGTGCCCACAAAGTAACTGTGATAATGGAAAGAGGGACACATAAGGCTTGATTTTTTTAGTCTTTTTATTAGGCCACACTTGGTTTACACGCAGTAATCTCGAATTGCACCCAGCCCCTAAAACAACTCTACGAAATGCCACCCTTATCCAAGGAAGACTGAACTCAGCTCCAGGTTGAGGGCAGGTTGCAGGCTAAAGCAGCCAGGTAATCGACTGTGGCATCCAACTGCAAGCATGGGATACAGAACAAGGAATGACTTTATGTGGAGTGAGGCCAAAATGCAGGTGAAAAAATAGCTTAATGGCACACAAGAAATTTTTTGGAAATGATGAGACGAAATGTTTTATTGCAAGCTGTAAAATAACATGTTTTGGGGAACACAGTTCCCTTCTTCAGGTACAGTATAAGCAAGCATGTGGGCATGGCAAGGGCAGAGAGTGGACAGGCCCAGCGTGTTTATCTTCATATACACTAGTTTTCTGGTGTAGACAAATCGATTTCAGTTCAAGCACCCAAACTGCCAAATAATGCGCCTAATTTATGAGGAGGCCTGCATCTCGTCATAAATTAGGTGCATCCTCTGTCAGTGCAAGGGGTGTAAAGATCACAGCATATTCCTGTCTTGATAAATCTCCCTCGAAGAATGTTATCCACAGATAAAAATAATTCAGTTCACATATTAAATTTTTTTTACTTTCTATGTTGCAGACTTGTGGTAAAATTAAAAAAATTCTAATTTTCCACCATCATTCTGCACTGAAGACCCCATAATGACAAAGTGAATTTTTTTTTATGTTTAATCTTATTTTATTAAGTTTTCAAATAAAGAATATAACAAAGCAATCTACAGGTATCATCATTTTGTTACAGCACAAAATAGTAATCTTCATAATAATGAACTGCGTAAAAATTGCTATACATCGTTTTCCTATATTAATGAGGATATCATCTTTACTATAGACGGGAATCCAGTTCAAATAATTACCTTATCCCTCCTGCCTCTCTTTTCTAATGTTCCCAGACTATTCCAATCTGGTTAATAGTGTCATCACTTATTACAGAGAGAGGAAAAAGAATAGAAAGAGGAAAGAAGGGGGGGGATAAATAAAAAATAAAAAATTATACATATATCTTTCCCTTATATTTTCACCTAAGACTCCTTCTAGCCCTCTACTACCCATGTTTACTGGTTCTGCCACTCAGAAAACTTGGTCTTGAATTCTTCTGACTCCACATATATGATCCAAGGGCTCCATACTGCTAGATATGCCGAGGTACGCTCATGTGCCTCTGCCACTAACTCTACTAATCTTTGAATGTTTTTGAGTTCAGCCAACCATTCACCCGGAGAAGGCACTGTAGTGGATCTCCAATGTCGAGGTATAACCATACGTGCAGCGATTAGTAAGTGCCTCAGGACCCCTTTTTTAACCTTTGCCACTGTCCCAGGTATGAGTGAAAGTAAAGTACACTGTGGTGTGTTTTGAATCGTCTTACCAGAGTAATGTTTGTAGATTGTCAAGACGCCTCTCCAAAACTTTTTAATGGCTGAGCACTCACACCAAATGTGTAGCATGGTGCCTCTATCCCTGCCACACCTCCAACATGTCTCTGGTACTGACGGAAATATCAAGTGCACCCGAGTTGGACAATAGTACCAACGTGAGAGAATCTTATAATTTTTCTCCTTAGCTTGCGATGCCATGGACAAATTGTGAAATTTTTTTTAGAACTTATTTGCAAATTTATTTGCTTGGGCAAGACCTGTTGCTATGACAATTGAATAGGGGCCTCCCATTTTCTTCATCACCTTTGAGATCATTATACACCTTTTTATTTATTTATTTTTTTACAATCTTTATTTATGATTTTCAATGTACATAACAAAGAAGAACATATAGAAAATAGTATACATAAGGCACGAATGCCAACGAGGTCACAAGTGCAATATAAGAATGCATCATAAAAATACATAATAAACTAAACCTTAACAGGTTTAGTACAGAGTCCATAATGGTCATATCAAAGGAAAATACAGTCAGCAAACACACAACTGTAAAGAGATTGCAACAAACCCCATAGCCACCAATAACCAGAGTCCAATGCTATCTTCTTGCAGAAGAGAATATAACAGTATGAAAGTATGAAAAGGGTAGAAGAAGGAAAGGAAACGAAAGGAAAGGAGAAGAAAACTGGAGAAAGAGAAAGAAGGACAAGAGGGAAAAAAGGAGAGTAATATGAGCGTTAACCTCAAGATGTGTCAGAATCTTGTCTAGAAGCCAGCCAAGCAATCCAAGGTGACCATAATTCTAGGAATTTATCATGGGAATGACAATCCCAGCTAGAGAGTTCTTCCAATCTAAACATGTCTTGAACCTTCTTAACCCATTCTTCCACTGAAGGGGGGACAGTGTTAAGCCAATGAAGTGGTATAAGCAATTTTACAGCCATAATGAGTAAAGACGGCAAGTTGTGTCTGGAAACAGGACAATTTTTGTCCAGAAAATTTAAAAGAACCCAAGAGGAGGTAATAGCGATAGAGGTGCCACAAACCTGGTCAATAGCAGTGTTAATTTGCTTCCAGATGGGTTGAATTAAAGGACAATCCCACCAGATATGTAGTGCTGAACCAATGTCCGTGAGCCGTCTCCAACACTCCGCAGACCGAGCAGGATGTGCTCTATGCAGAATATATGGGGTTCTATACCACCTAGTGATAAGCTTAAATTAATTTTCCTGAACCCTGATGCATCGAGAGATGCCATGTGAATGAGAAAGAATACAGGAAACTTCAGCTTTAGTAAAACATCTATTAAGTTCTTCAGGGGTGGACTGGGAACTTAAAGTGGCCCTGGAAAAATACTAAAAGTGGCCCCGTTTTGTAGTGGGTTCCAAACTGATGGAAGGCAGAGCCATCAATACCATATTGTGGCACATTATACCTCCCCAACAGAGCCAAATACCACAGTCCATCACAAAATACTGCCAGCAGCACAAAATACATCCCCAAAAACTTCCACTGGCCGGCTGTGAGGAGGGCCCAGGTGGCCCCCTGGGCATCGGCCCACCAGGAAACTTCCCTCTAAGGTCTATGGCCAATACACCCCTGAAGTTCTTTTTCCCATTGTGACAAATAGGGAGGTTTAGATAAGACATATTTTTCTAGACTCTTCCTATAAATTAGAGATAGAACCTTTATGTGATGTTCCTGATAAAGCCAACATCTCGTACCATGTAGGTATGTGACCACTCTTAACTCTCTGTAGAAACATATAACACATCCTGCTAAAGTGAGAGTAATGGATATGAGTCCATTTCCTAGCCTTATTAAGTAGCAGCATATAATTTAATGTAGGAATCTTCCCTCCTTTTAACAGATCACCTGCAAGAATGTCTCTCAAACCAGACCATAAACCCATGTCATCTTTATAATTAGGGTCTACAACATATGGAATAATATGTGATGGCATAAATAAGGAAGGAGAGTGCCACATTCCAAGAGAAGTACTCAATGTATGCCAAACATGGAATACTCCTTTGAGGGATAAGGTGTTAGTAGAGGTTACAAGTGGGATAGAGTGGGTTTGTCATAATTGGGCGTGTTCTTGGGCAGACATTAAACTAGAGGCCAAATGACATCCAAACCCACCTAAATTGTTTTTGTAAGCGCAAGATAGAGTATGCAATCCTAGGAGAACTGTGCTTCCATACAAATTGTGAAATCATTCTATGGACAGCTAATAGATAACTATTAGGTAACAGTATGGGCACAGTCTGCAAGACATACATTATTTTAGGAGCAATATAAGTCTTAATAAGGTTTTTCTTCCCATCTAAGACATAAACGGTATATCTAAACCTAAACGTTATATCTAAACCGTGTAATAATGTCTTGATTTCAGATAGTAAAGGGGGGTAGTTCAATAGGAACAAAATATCTATGCTATTAGGCATATGAATCACCAGATATTTCAATATTTCAGAAAAGATTGTGCCCATTGAAAGGTATAGGAATTGGACAGGGTTCGCTCCCATTCATTTGTATGGGGCCGCCGAAAATAGCCGAGCCAGTGCTCGGCTATTTTCGGCGGCCCCATACAAATGAATGGAGGGTGGCCGTGCATGCGCTGTGCGCCATCCTTCACTTTCGGGGCCCCGTTCTCGATATAGGTGCGGGTCCCACCTCTGAGGTGGGACCCGCACCTATAGGACAATGGGGGAATATCCTAGCGATATGCCCCCGTTGTCCAAGATGGTAAAACCCCTTTAATACCTAACGCTGTACATTTCGATAAGTTGATCTTAAAATTGGACAGATGACCAAACTGTTCCAACAATGAGATCAATGCAGGAAAAGCTCTTGTTGAATTTGTTAAGAAAAGAAGTATATCGTCAGCGAAAGCTGCGACCTGATGGGTGACCTGATTTACAGTTACACCCGTTATGGCTAAATCTTGTCTGATGGCCTGAATGAGTGTTTCTAAGCAAAGAATAAAAAGTGTAGGTGAGAGCGGGCAGCTTTGCCTTGTGCCATTCCGTATTTCAAATGAAGGGGAGAGTATGCCATTGACTCTGAATTTCGCGTAAGGCGAGGAGTACAGGGACAACACCGCAGATATAAATCTTGGTGGAAAACCAAATTTAGATAGGACTAATTCCATAAACCTCCAGTCCACTCTCTCAAAGTCCTTTTTGGCATCTGTGCTAAGCAAAGCTGGTTTGGTGTTATGACGAGTAGCATAATCTACAGCTTGAATAACTCTAAAAGTACTGTCCCTGCAAATTCTCCCCCCAACGAAGCCAGTCTGCTCGGGGGAAACAAGTCTATTCAACAACGGGGAGATCCTAGTAGCCAAGATCTTGGACCACAATTTAGTGTCAGTGTTTAAGAGTGAAATGGGCCTATAACTACAGTCATGGCCAAAAGTTTGGAGAATTATACAAATATTAATTTTTACAAAGTCTACTGCTTCAGTTTTTATAATGGCAATTTGCATATACTCCAGAATGTTATAAAGAGTGATCAGCTTAACAGCAATTACTTGCAAAGTCAATATTTGCCTAGAAAATGAACTTTATCCCCCAAAACACATTTCAACATCATTGCAGCCCTGCCTTAAAAGGACCAGCTAACATCGTTTCAGTGATTGCTCCATTAACACAGGTGTGGGTGTTGATGAGGACAGGGCTGGAGATCAATCTGTCATGATTAAGTAAGAATGACACCACTGGACACCTTAAAAGGAGGCTGGTGCTTGGCATCATTGTTTCTCTTCCGTTAACCATGGTTATCTCTAAAGAAACACGTGCAGTCATCATTGCACTGCACAAAAATGGCCTAACAGGGAAGAGTATTGCAGCTAGAAAGATTGCACCTCAGTCAACAATCTATCGCATCATCAAGAACTTCAAGGAGAGAGGTTCCATTGTTGCCAAAAAGGCTCCAGGGCGCCCAAGAAAGACCAGCAAGCGCCAGGGCCGTCTCTTAAAAGTGTTTCAGCTGCGGGATCGGGCTACCAGCAGTGCAGAGCTTGCTCAGGAATGGCAGCAGGCAGGTGTGAGTGCATCTGCACGCACTGTGAGGCGGAGACTCTTGGAGCAAGGCCTGGTCTCAAGGAGGGCAGCAAAGAAGCCACTTCTCTCCAGAAAAAACATCAGGGACAGACTGATATTCTGCAAAAGGTACAGGGAGTGGACTGCTGAGGACTGGGGTAAAGTAATTTTCTCTGATGAATCCCCTTTTCGATTGTTTGGGACATCTGGAAAACAGCTTATTCGGAGAAGACGAGGTGAGCGCTACCACCAGTCTTGTCTCATGCCAACTGTAAAGCATCCTGAAACCATTCATGTGTGGGGTTGCTTCTCAGCCAAGGGAATCGGCTCTCTCACAGTCTTGCCTAAAAACACAGCCATGAATAAAGAATGGTACCAGAATGTCCTCCGAGAGCAACTTCTCCCAACCGTCCAAGAGCAGTTTGGCGATCAACAATGCCTTTTCCAGCATGATGGAGCACCTTGCCATAAAGCAAAGGTGATAACTAAATGGCTCAGGGAACAAAACATAGAGATTTTGGGTCCATGGCCTGGAAACTCCCCAGATCCTTATCCCATTGAGAACTTGTGGTCAATCATCAAGAGACGGGTGGACAAACAAAAACCTACAAATTCTGACAAAATGCAAGCATTGATTGTGCAAGAATGGACGGCTATCAGTCAGGATTTGGTCCAGAAGTTGATTGAGAGCATGCCAGGGAGAATTGCAGAGGTCCTGAAGAAGAAGGGTCAACACCGCAAATATTGACTTGCTGCATTAACTCATTCTAACTGTCAATATAAGCTTTTGTTACTCATAATATGATTGCAATTATATTTCTGTATGTGATAAAAACGTCTGACAAACACACATAAAAACCAGAGGGCAGCAGATCATGTGAAAATATAATATTTGTGTCATTCTCAAAACTTTTGGCCATGACTGTAGATGGCAGATCTGTATCTTTCCCTCAGGAGTACCACAATATGGGCTTCTAAGGCTTGTTTTGCTGGGCAGGTGCCATTCATCAAGGAATTAAAATATTGCAACAGTCTAGGTCCTAATACTGGAAAGAACTTTTTATAGTATGCTATAGGGAGGCCATCAGGCCCTGGACTCTTGCCTTTTCTAACTCCTGAAGGGAGATAGGTGCTAATAGTTGCAAGGTTTGATCGGCTGAAACCTCAGGGAGCTGAAGGGAGTTAAGGAACTGTTTAACCTTAAGTTGCCTATCCTCTAGTTCCTGTGAAGATTCACAAGGGCAAAGGTTGTATAGTGATTGATAAAAAGATGAAAAAGTTAAAGGTATATCTGTAGTGTCTTTAAGAATCTTGCCTTCTATAGATTTTATTTGTGAGATATGGGATTGTTCATTTCGCTTCTTGATAAGGGCAGTCATGATTTTATTACCCCAATCCTCATATGCACAATGTTCATGTTTTATTCTGAGATAAGCACAAGCTGCCTTAGTATTAAAGGGAACCTGTCATCAACTTTATGCTGCCCATACTAATGGCAGAATAAAGTAGAGACAGGTGAGTTGATTTATAAGTTAAAAGTAAGTGGTTGCCGAGAACCAACATCACAATCATTTCAGACTGGGCCTGGAAAAGAGTCACGGCCACCTGAGAAGAGTCCTGGTTATTCATGAATTCCTACTCTCCCTGTCACCTGCTATGACTGACAGTCTTCTACCTAGTTTTCTCCCTTTCTCTCTAGGAGAGAACTGCCAGTCATCAGCAGATGGTGTGGAGAGCAGGAGATTATGAATAACCAGGACTCTTCTCAGGCAGATTTGACTCTTTTCAAGGCCTGAGTTGCAATGATTATGATGCTGGTTCTCAGCAACCGCTTACATTTAGCTCATGAGTGACACACCGCTGAAATCAGCATTTCTGTCACTACTTTATGCTGCCCTCAGTGAGGTCATCATAAAGTTGATGACAGGTTCCCTTTAAGAAGGTCTTTGAGAGAGGATCTTAACTTAGATAAGGCCTCTTGGTCACATAGGGCCAGAAATTTCTTATGTACACTTTCTAATTTAGCGATTTGGGAAAGTAGAGCAGAAATTTGGAGCATTCTGCGTTTTTTTCAAATGAGTGTCAAGAGCTATAAACTCGCCTCTCATGAGAGATTTGTGTGCCTCCCATATAGAAGCCCATGAAACCTCTGGTGTCACATTATCTATAAAATAGTTATCAATTCTGCTAGATAGTTTTGTATAGTATCAGAGGTATCTAACGTATTATGTCTCCATTACCAGTCTCTTTGTGTAAGTTCATGAAGAGCCAATGTGAATGTTACCGCTGCATGATGATCCGATACAGTTATACTTTGGATCTCAGCATCTACCACTGTAGAAAGGCACCTGTTGCTAATAAAAAAGTAATCTAGGCGCTGGTAGGATTTGTGTACGTTGGAATAAAAGGTATAATCCCTTTTATCTGCGTAGAGAGAACGTCATATGTCACTAATATTCACCTAACTTATGATGTATCCCCTTAAGAGCTCTGAAGGAAACAGCGGATTTTTGTTTAGAGGAGTCTAATAAAGGATTTAATGTAAGGTTAAAGTCTCCACCAATTATGAGCATGCCAGAGGAAAATATTGAGATAGTATGCAGAGCATCTTTCAGCCATTTGGCTGTGTTTCTGTTAGTAGCATATACATTGTACATAGTGATTTCTACACTGCCTACCATGCCTTTTAGTAACAGATACCTTCCTTCTGGATCAGCCAATTCAGCAGTTTTTGTAAAAGGGACATTTCCACCTACACCTATGCTGACACCCCTAGTAGCTTTGCAATCAAAGCTAGAATGAAACCATTTTTTTAAATTGAGAGTGAGAAAGATTTGGTTCCCCACTGTTCTTAAAGTGGGTCTATAGCAGGATTACTATGTCAGTTTTGAGTTTCCTTAATAAGTGAAATATATGACTCCACTTAATTGGGGAGTTACAACGCTTTACATTAAAGGGATTCTGCAAAACTATCCTCTGGATGGATCATCAGCATCTGATTGGCGGCGGTCCGACACCCGGGTCCCCCGCCGATCAGCTGTTTGAAAAGGCAGCGGCGCTGCAGGAGCGCAGCGGCCTTCTCTGTGTTTTCCTCAGGCCCAGTGACGTCACGACTAGTTTCACTGGCCTGGGCGGGGCTAAGCTCTGTTCACTTGAATGGAGCTTAGCTCCGCCCAGGCCAGTGATACTAGTCATGATGTCACTGGGCCAGCGGTAAACACAGAGAAAGCCGCGGCGCTCCTGCAGCGCTCCTGCAGCGCTCCTGCCTTCTCAAACAGCTGATCGGCGGGGGTCCCGGGTGTCAGACTGCCGCCGATCAGATGCTGATGATCTATCCAGAAGACAGATCATCAGTTTTACAGAACTGCAAAACCCCTTTAAATGAGGCCAACTTAAGGTGGTAATCAGCCATAATGACATATAAGCGTGGACCTGAGAAGGGGCTGATGTAATTCGTGACCATTGAGGAATGGAAAAGAACAAAACATAATTAACATAATGTAGAACTCACAGTAATCTGTCATAAGACAATGGGCTCTGAATAAAGCAGATATTTGGGAGGGTAAACACATATACAACGTGTAACCTGATCGGTCAAACTCCTCTAACTGAAGCCTATATGCATAGTACTTATTAGGAGTGCTGAGACATAGAAAATAACTAGCAGCAACCTTGAATAACTATAATAAGGAAGCAATTGATCCCGGTATCATCTCATATAATCATAGGAGAAATACGAAAGGCTATAAAAAAGGGATAGCCTGGTGTCAAAGAAGAGCAGGAGAAAAATATATGTAGTAAAAACTACAAGTATATTATATGTAAAGAATGGAACTACCACACAGTCATAGAAAGTAAAAAAAAGCTTATTGTGTGGATGAGCACACTCTATCTGGGAAGGCTGTATATATATATTTTAGATATGTTTTATCAATCTCACCTCCCCTATATGGGGGATAAAATAAAATAATTTTATGCAACTGTAATAGTTCAAGCACAGGATTTTATTTATAAATATATAGGTATCAATAATCAATCAAAAATGCTGGCCAGCACATGAAAATAAAAAAGGTCTTTAAAAAAATAAGAGTATGTTAGTGACTGTTTTTTTGAAAAATTATGATAGCAATAAAAAGTAACAAAAAAAATAAAATAAAAATAATACAATAAAAAATGTAAAAGAATGGGATAAGGATATAACCTTGTAATATCCACCTAGTATTGCTCCTCATAAGTGTCGTTATGTGGCAATAATAATATCCATCACATGTCTAATTTTGCATAAAATTATTTTATTTTATCCCCCATATAGGGGAGGTGAGATTGATAAAACATATCTAAAATAGATATATACAGCCTTCCCAGATAGAGTGTGCTCATCCACACAATAAGCTTTTTTTTACTTTCTAGTTACCAAGAGGCTGTGGGTACAGCCTGGATTTGAGCACCTCAGCATTCTGTTGATTTCTGGTGGTGAGCCACTCATATTGATTAATTCTACCACACAGTCATGTTGGAGCCGATGAATTTCCTATGGCTGTCTTCTGTTTTTCCGCTGTTGACCACGGAGTAGTCTTTGGCAACACTGGAAAAGATTCAAAGGAAGCCAGTTGGGGATGTCTACAGGAGGCAAATGCACAGTGTCACATACTGGCTGAAGATCCTCGGGAGTACGAATTGTCAGGCGTCTGTTACCTGAGGTTATGAGAAGCCCAAAAGGGAACAGCCATTTGTAAGAATTTTAGAACCCGGCAGTACATCTATTAAGGGCTTCATGGACCTTTGTTTCTGCAGAGTTGTAGGAGCGAGGTCCTGATATATCTATATTTTCGCTCCATCCAGAGTCACCTCATTGAGAGTACGCGATTTCTGCAGGATTGCCTCTGTATCTCTGAAACTTAGGAGCCCACAGATGATGTCTCTAGGGTTTTCAGATGCAGGTGGTTTCGGGTGTAGAGCCCTGTGGACCAGTTCAATAACAATGGCGCCTGCACGCTCAGGCCCCAGCAGCATGGCGAACAATTGCCCATGACCAGGAAAAGATCCTCATAATCTGCTGCCTCCAGGGAGCCTCTTAGTCCTATATTCTTCCTCCTGGTCCTGTTTTCTTCATCTTCCAGGAGCAACAACGAGTTGGTGATGGCAGCTCTGTAACTTTTATGCCCCTTTCACACGAGCGGGAGACTCGCATGTCTCCCGCAACGCATCTACAGGGCTGGACTCGGCACTGACAGGGATCGCATAGCATTATATGCGATCCCAGTCAGTGCCGGAGTCCAGCCCTGTAGATGCGTTGCGGGAGACATGCGAGTCTCCCGCTCGTGTGAAAGGGGCATTAAGAGAATCTCTCATTGTTGCATTAAAGGTGAGCAGATCGTTTTGTACATCTTCTAGGGACTCCACCCTTTCTCCAATATGGTGCACATCTGCCTTTATGGAAGAGAGATCAGCCGCTAAAGGAGCTAAGACCTTATGCAGGGTACTTTCCAAACACCTTTTAGTAAGAACCGGAGGATCGCTCACCTCCTGCTGCTCCGCCACACTTTCATCTTCTGAGTCCTCACTGAGTTGGTCAATGCGCGGGCTTGGCGGCGCCATCTTGGACATGCAAAATGGAAAAAAGTGTCAAAATGGCCGATTCGCCATTTTTTGTCGCTTTTTTAAAAAAATTTTTTTTTTAGAAAATTAAATAAAAAGTGATCAAAAAGTCATACACACCCCAGAATGGTATAAATGAAAAGTTCAGATCGCCCCGCAAAAAATGAGCCCCCATATAGCTCCCTACACACAAACACCAAAAAGTTATAGGGGTCAAAATATGGCGAGGGGAAAAAAAAAATTCCAACATTATAATTATTTTATCACTACCAAAGAGCAAGAAAAACTATACATATTAGATATCGCCGGATTCGTACTGACCTGTAGAATGAAAGTAACTGGTCAGTTTTAATGCACATCGAACGCCATAAATAAAAAAAAAACCTGTAAAACTGTTGCAGAATTGCTTTTTTTTTTTTTTTTTGTAATTTCACCCAATTTGGAATTTTTTTCCCCACTTCCCACTACATCATAAATGGTGACGTTAGAAAATACAACTTGTCCCTAAAAAAAAACAAGCCTTCATACAGCTATGTGAACAGAAAAATAAAAAAGTTATGGTCGTGTGAGGGCAGGGAGCGCAAAACGAAAATGAAAAAACAAACAAAATAAAAACAAACCTCCGGGAATCAAAGGGTTAAGCAGCAGGACTGAGAATTAGCATTACACGCCAATGAATGCGTTCCCTTTAGGCTGGGCATTCAGCCTCCCCTCCCTTTCTCCCGGAGTGCAGGGATCTGCGGGCCTGTCACTTACCTCTCAGCTGCCTGCGCTCCTCCGCTTCAGGCCAGTGGCCCTCTGAATGGTGAAGCAGAGAGACTTCCTGCTCCACCATTCAGCCTCCACGCAGGGATTGCGCTGCTGGCATGTGTGGGCGGAGCCTGCAGTCTGGAAATCAGCATAAGCTCCGCCCACACAGTGCTACAGAGAGATCTGTGTCTGCAGGGAAGAGAGGACTTCAGGAGCGGGACAAGGTGAGTAGGTACTGTGTTTTTGTTTTTTTTTTAACACAGGGAGGGCACAGGTGGCATGTCTATTACAAAGGGGGCACCAGAGGAGAGGGCATTAATACTAAAAAGGGGGCACAGTGGGCATTACTACTACAAAGGAGGGCACAGAGGGCATTACTATTATAAAGGGGGCACAGTGGGCATTATGCTACAAAGGGTGCATAAAGCACATTACTACTACAAAGGGGGCACAGAGGGCATTACTACCATAAAAGGGCACAGAGGGGATTACTACCATAAAGGGGTACAAAGGGCATTACTACTATAAAGGAGCACAAAGTCGATTACTACTATAAAGGGACACAGAGGGAATTGCTACAATAAAGGGGCACAGAGGGCATTGCTACTATAAAGGGGCACAGAGGGCATTACTACTATAAAGGGGGCACACAGGGCATTGCTACTATAAAGCGGGCACACAGGGCTTTACCACTGTGAAGGAGGCACAATAGGCATTATTACTATGAAGAGGGCACAATGGGCATTACTACTGTGAAGGGGGCACAAAGAAGGCATAACTATTATTGGGGCACAGAGTGGGTATTACTAATGTGAAGGGGCCACAGAGAGGCACAAAGAGGGTATTTCCACTGTGAAAGGGGCTCAGATGTGTCTGTCCCTGTGTGTATCACCATCACCATGCCCACAGTGTTCCTATGTCTTGACGCAGCTGCATCAGGACGTTCTGTGAGGGCAAGAAGAAGATGGAAGAGGAGGCAGCGCCGCCAGCATGGAGTCCATGGGAGAGGCACAAGGAGGCACACTAAGGACGCAGGTAACACTACCACATGATCTACACTAGTGTTATCTGTGGTTTTACATAGGACTGCAGGTAACACTACCACATTATCAGCACTAGTGTTTTCTGTGGTTTTACATAGGACTGCAGGTAACACTACCACATTATCAGCACTAGTGTTTTCTGTGGTTTTACATAGGACTGCAGGTAACACTACCACATTATCAGCACTAGCGTTATCTGTGGTGTTACATAGGACTGCAGGTGATATCAATAATATTATCTGTACTTGTACTGCCCCAGATCTGGCAGGACAGTCTTGGAGTTTGGTGGCTACTTGGCTTTCATACTATTTTTTTAATGGGAGGGGGCGCCATTTAAAGGGAACCTGTCATCAACTTTATGCTGACTGTACTGAGGGTAGCATAAATTAGTGACAGAAATGCTGATTTCTGCGGTGTGTCTCTCTTGAGCTAAAAGTAAGTGGTTGCTGAGAACCAACATCACAAACATTGCATCCCAGGCCTTGAAAAGAGTCATATCTACCTGAGAAGAGTCATGGTTATTCCTAATCTCCTGCTTTCCCCACCTATCTGCTGATGACTGGCAGTTCTCTCCTAGACAGAAAGGGAGAAAACTAGGTAGAAACCTGTCAGTCATCATCAGGTGTGCAGGGAAAGCAGGAATTCATGAATAACATGACTCTTCTCAAGAAGATTTGACTCTTTTCCAGGCCTAATCTGCAATGTTTGTGATGTTGGTTCTCAGCAACCACTTACTTTTAACTTATAAATCACAGACCGCTGAAATCAACTCACCTGTCTCTACTTTATTCTGCTGTTATTATGGGTAGCATAAAGGTGATGACAGGTTCCCTTTAAATTTTTGCCTCAGGCAGCAGAAAAGCTATAATCGGCCCTGTTTATAGTACAGATTTGGGTGTATTCTCTGGGCCATGATAGTGCAGGTGTGGGGGGGTTTGAGGTATAAATCTGTGTGTGTGTGGAGGGGGCTTTATGGGGTGTAAATCTGTGAGGGGGGCATGTGGTGTATTCTGGAGCCAGGAGGGTGCAGATCTGTGTGTATGGGGGGCTTTATGGGGTGTATATCTATGGGGGGGGCATGTGGTATATTCTGGGGGGGCTTTATGGGGTGTAAATCTGTAGGGGGGCATGTGGTGTATTCTGGGGACATTATGGTGCAGATCTGGAGGGGGGCTTTATGGGGTGTAAATCTGTGAGGGGGCATGTGGTGTATTCGGGGGACATGAGGGCTCAGATCTTTGGTGAGTGTCTTCATGGGAAGTAATTTGTGATGTCAGTGGTCACGTGACTTCGCTGCTACTCATGCTGGGGAGAGCTAAGGGTAGCGGGCACAGATGGTGACCTGTTGTTCGGGGATGGGGGGGGGCAAAGATGGCGACCTTTGTGCTTGGGGGTGTCAAAGATGGCGACCTTTTCAGGGGGGGGTAGAGATGGCGACCTGTGTTCTTGCTTGGTGCAGAGATGGCGACCTGTGTGCTGGAGGGGGCAGAGATGACGACCTGTGTGCTGGAGGGGGCAGAGATGGCTACCTGTGTTCTTGCTTGTTGTAGTGATGGCGACCTGTGTGCTTGTGGGGGTGTAGCGATGGTGACTTGTGTGCTTGTGGCGGTGCAGTGATGGCAACCTGTGTGCTGGAGAGGGCAGAGTTGACGACCTGTGTTCTGGAGCGGGTAGAGGTGACGACCTGTGTGCTGGAGAGGGCAGAGATGACGACCTGTGTTCTGGAGCGGGTAGAGGTGACGACCTGTGTGCTGGAGAGGGCAGAGATGATGACCTGTGTGCTGGAGGGGGCAGAGATGACGACCTGTGTGCTGGAGAGGGCAGAGATGATGACCTGTGTGCTGGAGGGGGCAGAGATGGCGACCTGTGTGCTGGAGCGGGTAGAGGTGACGACCTGTGTGCTGGAGAGGGCAGAGATGATGACCTGTGTGCTGGAGGGGGCAGAGATGACGACCTGTGTGCTGGAGAGGGCAGAGATGATGACCTGTGTGCTGGAGGGGGCAGAGATGGCGACCTGTGTGCTGGAGAGGGCAGAGATGATGACCTGTGTGCTGGAGGGGGCAGAGATGGCGACCTGTGTGCTGGAGGGGGCAGAGATGATGACGTGTGCTGGAGGGGGCAGAGATGACGACCAGTCTGCTGGAGGGGGCAGAGATGGCTACCTGTGTTCTTGCTTGGTGCAGTGATGGCGACCTGTGTGCTTGTGGGGGGTGGGCAGAGATGGCAACCTGTGTGCTGGGGGGTGGGCAGAGATGGCGACCTGTGTGCTGGGGGGTGGGCAGAGATGGCGACCTGTGTGCTGGGGGGTGGGCAGAGATGGCGACCTGTGTGCTGGGGGGTGGGCAGAGATGGCGACCTGTGTGCTGGGGGGTGGGCAGAGATGGCGACCTGTGTGCTGGAGGGGGCACAGATGGCGACCTGTGTGCTGGAGGGAGCAGAGATGATAACCTGTATCCTGAAGGGTCCTGGAGGGGGCAGAGATGGCTACCTGTTCGGGGGGGTGTTCACTAGAGAGGCACGAACAGCAGTCGCTGGGTGTGGGGTGCAGACCATGGTGCATATCTTATGTCAGGTCTGTGTGAGAGAAGGGGCACATGGTGAGAATTGTGCGTTTTGTAGGACACCTGATCAGACAGTAGTACTTGGGGGTGCAGTCTAGATGGGGTGACCTGGGGTGCAGTAACTGGTCTCGGGGCATATGGGGTCAGCAGGGAGTATTGTGTGGAAGCCATTAAGATCAGACAAGGCGATCATAAGTGAAAGAGTGCGGTGTCATGTGGAGGAGTCCAGGCTCTGTGCAGGCAGTGTGTTTCTGTGGAAAAAAAGGTCAGTGGGGAGTATGGTGTGTTTATGACCCATGCAGATCAAACAAGGGGTTCTCGGGGGTGGCATGACAAGTGGCCCTGGATATGTAGGGTATGTGTGGGTGTATGGGACCCGTGCAGGGGTACTTGTCCTGCTGTCTGCTAGACTGGGGTGGAATAAGGAGCGGTCCTAGGACTTTTTACTGTAGTCTCTAAAGCCAGCGGGTCATCGGTTATAATATATATATATATGTCCAGTCACTAAAGCCACCAATGTTTATTATACTGGGGGAAGGGGGGTTGGGGGAAGGGGGGTTGGGGGGAGGGCGCACTGCGCCACCAATGTTTTAATAGGGAGGGGGGGAGGGGGCAAGGTGCACTGTAAAGAGTACCATGGCAAGCCGGAGGCGTTCGGTTGCCATGGTAACTTATTGGAGCCCAGCGATTACACTGCTGGGCTCTGATCCCCACTGCCACCAATGTTTATTGTGCTTGGGGGGGGAGGGTTGGGCGCACTGCACCACTAATGTTTATTATACTGGGGGGGTTGGCAGGGGGGCGCACTGCATTACCGATGTTTTAATATTAAAACACCAGGGCAGCCCCGATTTCCTCAAGGAGATCAGAGCTGCGCTGAACTCTGCCATTGATACTATAGTTCCATGCGCCATCTGGTGGTGATTACATGTAACTACACTTTAATTTCTTGTATCGCGCTTCTGGATTCGCGATTCGTTAACAACGAATCGCGAATCCAGTGAGCGCAAACTCTACTACATCTGTAGATTACTTAGAATTGAAGGTCTGCAAAATATGGCTACTGTCCATGTTTCGTCTGCAGTTTTTGATGACCTGTTGACTTCAATAGGTCTGTGGTTCACAAGTACAGGACATGTTCTATCTTTTGCAGAATCAAAGTCAATGGATATGCAAAAAAAAAGAGGGTAGAAAATGGAAACACAAAAATCAGCGAGTTTATAAAGGGTTAAATGTTGTTGTTTTTTTTTTTTTAAAAAAAAATATATATATATTTATTAACCCTTTCTACCCCAGAGGGTTTTTTTTCTTCATTTTTCATTTTACGCTCCCTGCCTTCATACAGCCATAACTTTTTTATTTTTCTGTTCACATAACTGTATGAGGGCTTGTTTTTTACGGGACAAGTTGTACTTTCCAATGCCACCATTTAATATTGCATATGGTGTAGTGGGCAGCAGGAAAAAAAATTCCAAATCGGGTGAAATTGTAAAAAAAAACAACGCAATTTCCGAGTGCTTCCAGTGTTTTAAGCCCTAAGTCAGGATTGACCCAAGCCGCGGGTGTCTGCTACAGGAAGTAGCAGTTCACCTGCGGCCATGACGCCCGCTCTTCTCAGGAGCGGGCGCCATCTTGAAAGACCCGGCCAGTGCCATACTAGTACGGCGCTGGTCAGAAAGGGGTTAAAATCCCTGTATATCACATATTATAATAAAAATCACAGCAAATAAAAGATGGCCTTCTTTTGCCCACTCCATTCCAGCCTGCACAGAACAGACTAGATTACTGACTCCAGGAGGAGAACTTCCTTCTAAGGCTACTTTCACACTAGCGTTTCTTTATTCCGGTATTGAGTTCCGTCATAGGGGCTCAATACCAGAATAAAATGCTTCTGTATTGTCATTTTTCATTGTCAATGGGGACAAAACTGAACTGAAGACAACGGAATGCTCCTGAAAGAATTCCGTTCTGTCTTCAGACCGGAGAACAAACCGCAACATGCTGCGGTTTGCTCGCCAGTCTCGGCATCCGCACCAAGACGGATCCGGAATGGCCCCCAATGCAAGTCAATGGAGACAGATCAGTTTGGTGTGACACACTCAGTAAACGGATCCGTCCTCCATTGACTTTCAATGGAGTTCATGACGGATCCGTTTAAGAGATGCTAAAGATAATACAACCGGATCCGTTCATTATGGATCCACATGGTTGTATTATCTGTACGGATCCGGCGGGTCAATGGACAAAGGGCTAATGTGAAAGTAACCTAGCAACTTTGCGGGTTACATTTCTGAGTATACAGGAGGACCTCCTTCTAAATACTCCATTCTAGCTGATTCTATAGTGAACAGACTAGATTACTGACTCCAGGAGGAGAACCTCTTTCTGACAATTGTGCAGTTTATATTACTGATGATAGAGAAAGACCTCCTGCTAACAACTCCATTCTACAATATTACTGACTACAGAGTGTGGACCTTCTCTTAACAACGGTATGTTAGGGCACATGCACACAAACGTATCCCTTCCAAGACATCGCGTCCTTGAGCAAGCCATATGTCCCAGAGCGGCATCAATCGTGTCCCAGGACAGCAGTCCCTCAGGTGGTCTGGCGTACACAGCATTATAGTAAACTATGAAGCTGTGCGCTCTGGGACATATGCCCAGATCACGGACTGTATGTCTTGGAAGGCATAAGTTCATGTGCATGGACCCTGATTAGAATAGCAGGTCCTCCTCCTGTAGTCAGTAATCTAGCCTGTACACACTACAGAATGGAGTTGTCAGAAGGAGGTCCTTCTTTATTATCAGTAATATAAGCTGCAGAGTTGTTAGAAGGGGGTCCTCCTCTATAGTCAGCAGTGTAACCTGCAGAGTTCTTAGAAGGAGGTCCTCCTGTATAGTCAGCAGTGTAACCTGCAGAGTTGTTAGAAGGGGGTCCTCCTGTATAGTCAGCAGTGTAACCTGTACAGTTGTTAGAAGGGGGTCCTCCTGTATAGTCAGCAGTGTAACCTGCAGAGTTGTTAGAAGGGGGTCCTCCTGTATAGTCAGCAGTGTAACCTGTAGAGTTGTTAGAAGGGGGTCCTCCTCTATAGTCAGCAGTGTAACCTGCAGAGTTGTTAGAAGGGGGTCCTCCTGTATAGTCAGCAGTGTAACCTGCAGAGTTGTTAGAAGGGGGTCCTCCTCTATAGTCAGCAGTGTAACCTGCAGAGTTGTTAGAAGGGGGTCCTCCTCTATAGTCAGCAGTGTAACCTGCAGAGTTGTTAGAAGGGGGTCCTCCTGTATAGTCAGCAGTGTAACCTGCAGAGTTGTTAGAAGGGGGTCCTCCTGTATAGTCAGCAGTGTAACCTGCAGAGTTGTTAGAAGGGGGTCCTCCTGTATAGTCAGCAGTGTAACCTGTAGAGTTGTTAGAAGGGGGGGTCCTCCTTATAGTCAGCGTGTAACCTGTAGAGTTGTTAGAAGGAGTCCTCCTGTATAGTCAGCAGTGTAACCTGCAGAGTTGTTAGAAGGGGTCCTCCTCTATAGTCAGGCAGTGTAACCTGCAAGAGTTGTTAGAAGGGGGTCCTCCTCTATAGTCAGCAGTGTAACCTGCAGAGTTGTTAGAAGGGGTCCTCCTCTATAGTCAGCAGTTAACCTGCAGGTGTTAGAAGGGGTCCTCTGTATAGTCAGCAGTGTAACCTGAGAGTTGTTAGAAGGGGGTCCTCCTGTATAGTCAGCAGTGTAACCTGTAGAGTTGTTAGAAGGGGGGTCCTCCTGTATTAGTCAGCAGTGTAACCTGCAGAGTTGTTAGAAGGAGGTCCTCCTGTATAGTCAGCAGTGTAACCTGCAGAGTTGTTAGAAGGGGGTCCTCCTGTATAGTCAGCAGTGTAACCTGCAGAGTTGTTAGAAGGGGTCCTCCTGTATAGTCAGCAGTGTAACCTGAGAGTTGTTAGAAGGGGGTCCTCCTGTATAGTCAGCAGTGTAACCTGCAGAGTTGTTAGAAGGGGGTCCTCCTGTATAGTCAGTAACCTGCAGAGTTGTTAGAAGAGCCTCCTGTATAGTTGTAACCTGCAGAGTTGTTAGAAGGGGTCCTCCTGTATAGTCAGCAGTGTAACCTGCAGAGTTGTTAGAAGGGGGTCCTCCTGTATAGTCAGCAGTGTAACCTGCAGAGTTGTTAGAAGGGGGTCCTCCTGTATAGTCAGCAGTGTAACCTGCAGAGTTGTTAGAAGGGGTCCTCCTGTATAGTCAGCAGTGTAACCTGCAGAGTTGTTAGAAGGGGGTCCTCCTGTATAGTCAGCAGTGTAACCTGCAGAGTTGTTAGAAGGGGGTCCTCCTCTATAGTCAGCAGTGTAACCTGTAGAGTTGTTAGAAGGGGGTCCTCCTGTATAGTCAGCAGTGTAACCTGCAGAGTTGTTAGAAGGGGGTCCTCCTGTATAGTCAGCAGTGTAACTGCAGAGTTGTTAGAAGGGGTCCTCCTGTATAGTCAGCAGTGTAACCTGCAGAGTTGTTAGAAGGGGGTCCTCCTGTATAGTCAGCAGTGTAACCTGCAGAGTGTTAGAGGGGTCCTCCTGTATAGTCAGCAGTGTAACCTGTAGAGTTGTTAGAAAGGGGGTCCTCCTGTATAGTTAGCAGTGTAACCTGTAGAGTTGTTAGAAGGGGGGTCCTCCTGTATAGTCAGCAGTGTAACCTGCAGAGTTGTTAGAAGGGGGTCCTCCTGTATAGTCAGTGTAACTGAGAGTTGTTAGAAGGGGTCCTCCTGTATAGTCAGCAGTGTAACCTGTAGAGTTGTTAGAAGGGGGTCCTCCTCTATAGTTCAGCAGTGTAACCTGCAGAGTTGTTAGAAGGGGGTCCTCCTGTATAGTCAGCAGTGTAACCTGTAGAGTTGTTAGAAGGGGGTCCTCCTCTATAGTCAGCAGTGTAACCTGCAGAGTTGTTAGAAGGGGGTCCTCCTGTATAGTCAGCAGTGTAACCTGCAGAGTTGTTAGAAGGGGGTCCTCCTCTATAGTCAGCAGTGTAACCTGCAGAGTTGTTAGAAGGGGGTCCCTCCTGTATAGTCAGCAGTGTAACCTGCAGAGTTGTTAGAAGGGGGTCCTCCTCTATAGTCAGCAGTGTAACCTGCAGAGTTGTTAGAAGGGGGTCCTCCTGTATAGTCAGCAGTGTAACCTGTAGAGTTGTTAGAAGGGGGTCCTCCTCTATAGTCAGCAGTGTAACATGCAGAGTTGTTAGAAGGGGGTCCTCCTGTATAGTCAGCAGTGTAACCTGCAGAGTTGTTAGAAGGGGGTCCTCCTCTATAGTCAGCAGTGTAACCTGCAGAGTTGTTAGAAGGGGGTTCCTCCTGTATAGTCAGCAGTGTAACCTGCAGAGTTGTTAGAAGGGGGTCCTCCTGTATAGTCAGCAGTGTAACCTGCAGAGTTGTTAGAAGGAGGTCCTCCTGTATAGTCAGCAGTGTAACCTGCAGAGTCGTTAGAAGGGGGTCCTCCTCTATAGTCAGCAGTGTAACCTGTAGAGTTGTTAGAAGGGGGTCCTCCTCTATAGTCAGCAGTGTAACCTGCAGAGTTGTTAGAAGGGGGTCCTCCTCTATAGTCAGCAGTGTAACCTGCAGAGTTGTTAGAAGGGGGTCCTCCTGTATAGTCAGCAGTGTAACCTGCAGAGTTGTTAGAAGGGGGTCCTCCTGTATAGTCAGCAGTGTAACCTGCAGAGTTGTTAGAGGGGGGTCCTCCTGTATAGTCAGCAGTGTAACCTGCAGAGTTGTTAGAGGGGGGTCCTCCTGTATAGTCAGCAGTGTAACCTGCAGAGTTGTTAGAGGGGGGTCCTCCTGTATAGTCAGCAGTGTAACCTGCAGAGTTGTTAGAAGGGGGTCCTCCTCTATAGTCAGCAGTGTAACCTGCAGAGTTGTTAGAAGGATGTCCTCCTCTATTTGCTGTGGCTTATTGAATTCATATTAGTCCTCTCTGTGGAGTCCTTAATCTAGTCAGCTGTGGCATATTAAACTGATAAATTAAAGTACATGAAGGGTGTGTTTACGCGGTGGGCATGGTTTCAGAAGCGGCGTTTTGATTGACTATGTGGGTTTATTGGCAAAAACACACAGCCATTAAAGAGAGTGTAAATGGCTGTGCATTTTTCCCCCAAAATGGCCACGCTGCGCGAACACAACCGTAAAACTCTGAATTTGATCATGTATTGAAAAATGTATGGGGTCATTTATTAAGACTGGCATTTTTGATGCCGATAGTAAATCTGCACTGGTGCTTGATGCGCCTAAACCGGCCATGCCTCCTTTTATAAGACTGGTATAAGTGACGTAGAAGGGGAAGAAGCAGAGGCGTAGCTATAGGGGGTGCAAAGGTAGCAGTCGCTACCGGGCCCAGGAGCCTGAGGGGGCCCAAAGAACCTTGTGCCGCATAAGAAGAACACAAAGCACTGAGGGAAGGGGGGCCCAAGCTGAACTCTTGCACCAGGGCCCATGAGCCTTTAGCTACGCCCCTGGGAAGAAGTCTCAGATTTTGCCACAAATCACCTTTGCGAAAAATCTGCGCCAAATATATATATTATATATAATAAAATATATATATATTTAATCATAAATGACCACCTAGTTCTATTTTTATATATGTGTGAAAACAAGCAAAATGGAATATTTTCTATTGCATGGATAAAAATATATATGAAAAAATAATGATATAGGAAATTCATAATTCTAGTAAAACAGTTTCCTGAATTAAGAATTCAAAGAATTTAATAAGTAACATTAAGAACAGGAAGAGCTCCTCCTAACAACTCCATTCTAACCAGCTTTGTAGTGAACAGACTAGAATGCTGACTCCAGGGGGAGCCCCTCCTTCTAACTTCATTCTAGCCTTCTCCACAGTGAACAGGCTAGAATACTGACTCCAGGGGGAGGACCTCTTTCTAACAAATCCATTCTAGTCTCAACCCTGTAGGAACATGAGTACATTGTCCCTTTAAATCTTTTCAAAGGTTACGCCCTGCTGTAGAAAAGCTAGTTGCCCATAGCAACCAATAACATCGCGTCTTTCGTTTCCTTGCCTTGTAAACATGAGACGTGTCCTGTGATTGGTTGCTTTCCGCTCCGCTACCTACGCCTGACGCTCAGCACTGTACAGATGTGACAGCTTTTTTCCCGACATGCCCTGTGGCTCTGACTGCTGCACCGGGAAGGAGGAGGAGCTAGGTGAAGCGCTTCCGGGTCAGCCCTCTATACGTTGAATGGGCTGTGTTGACATGGTGGTCCCCGGCTGTAGGCGCTGTCTGCCAGTGTGAGCGGTGTCCGCCTCCTCCTCTCCGGCCGGGGTGTATGGCGCCCTTGTCCCAGCTGGTAGTCTGGCTCTCCCAGTCTGCCGCTGTACGCTCTTATGGGGTCTTCTCCAAAGGCCTGACCCGCACCCTGCTTATCTTCTTCAATCTGGCCTGGAGGCTGCGGATCAAGTTCCCCTATCTGTATGTCATCGCCTCCATGATGCTGAACATCCGGCTCCAGGTGAGGGACAGGGACACTCGGTGCCTCTGCTAGTTCTGCCTGTCACAGAGCCAGTGTGCTGGACTGGATCAGAGCATCTAATGTATTACTGATGCTATTGTGTGCACAGGTCATCAGGACAGGGCCACACAATGGGGGAGGTTTATCAAAACTGCTGTAAAGGAACACTGGGTTAGTTGCCTATAGCAACCAATCAGATTCCATCTTTCATTTTCCAGAGGAGCTCTGCAAAATGAAAGGTGGAATCTGATTGGTTGCTATGGGCAACTAAGCCAGTTATACTTTACATCAATTTTGATAAATCTCCCCCAGTGTCTGTCTGTCCTAATATTTTTAGCTAGTCTATCTGTATGATGATCTGGGTATACCGCTATTGCACCGTATAACTGCACTAGATTGCTATGAGATCACCAGTAGTATTATGATATGGGAGGGTGCACAAAATCTTGTGTGTATGTTGGTTTCCATGATGGAGGAAAATAGCATATTTTAATACAAATTCATATTCATTGATAGGGGTTTGACCCCTGACACCCCCACTGTTCAGCAGTTTGAGAAGGCTGCAGCGCCATCCCTTGTATAGTGGTTGTGCTTGGTATTGCAGCTCCACTTCATTCACTTCTTTGGGAGGGAGCTCCGCCAAGGCCATGTGACTGATGTACGTTACATCATAGGAAGAGGCTGCTGCGCTCTCTGGACTGCTGTGGTTTCTTCCAACAGCTGATGAGTGGGGGTGCCGGTAGTTGATGACTTCTTCTTTTCATCTTCCTAAACTGTTGAACAAATTTTAGCAACCCCCTACGTTTACCAAAAACCAGACCCATTGGCCCATGGAAAGTCCTCCATTGGTACCAATTCTCCAAGGTTGAGGAAATATGTGAATGTGATTACGGATCAGACTGCATGTGCTTTGTTTGTAGTCTGTTACCATGGAGACCTATAGCTCTACATAAGCTGTTGATGCAAACCAGTCAGTTGTTTTTTATCAAGAATATTTGAAAAATTACTTCAGATTTTAGATGCTTTGGCACGAAAATGAGGTTGCAAAAGGGCACATATCTCCTTTAATTGAATTCTTCTAGGATGCTCGTGCACACGACTGTTTGGGTCTGCGTCCAATTGGCGCTTTTTTTTTTTTTTTGCAGCTCACACACGTTCCCATTCATTTCTACGTGTCCGTAAAAATGAGGACAGCACACAGATGTCATCCATGTGCTGTCCGCAAGTTATAGGATAGGTAGTTCTATTAGGAAAATGAGGCATGCATACGGTAGTATCCGTATTTTGCAGATCCTTGGTTTGTGGGCCACAAAATACCTATGGTCGTGTTCATGAGGCCTAAGGGTAGGTTCACACTTGCACTTAATGGATCCGGCAGAGAACAGCCTGCCGAAGTTCACCGGATCTGGCCTACTGGATACTGCTGGACCCCATTGACTATAACGGGATCAGGACAGTTTCTGGGTTTTGTCCGACAAAAAAACGCACTTATGCCTGAAAGCGATCATATCCATTTATACACAGTGGGGTCCAGCGGTGAACGGCAGTATCCGGTAGGCCAGATCCGGTGAACTCTGGCAGGCTGTTCTCTACTGGAACTGTTAAAGGGGTTCTCCAGGAATTAAGAAAATGTAAATACTAAAATATTATTTTATAATAAATATATTCACAAATACCTTTCATTAGTTATAATGGCTCGTTTTGTCTGGGGAGCAATCATCAGAAGAAACAAAATGGCCACCGTCCCATTAGTTCACACAAAACCTGTCCTAATCACACAGGAGGACAAGTTACTCTACAACACTGAGGTAAAGAGCTGCCTCATCTTCCTTTCTGCTCTTCTTGTCAGGAATCATGTTCCTGAATACAGGTGAATCTCTGAGGGAATGGAGATGATGAGGAGACATGAGAGGAGGGTGAGGTGTGGCTGATGAGCAGCAGCTCTTGTATGCAGTCTCCATTACCACAGTCTGTCCTGTCCATCCTCTCTGTACTTAGTCTCCTCATGAATTTCCCAGAGATTCAGCTAAAGTTCTTATCATCTGTATTCAGGACGATAATCCCTGACAAGTAGAGAGCTGAGAGGAGGAGGATGAGGCAGCTCTTTACCTCAGTGTTGTGAAGTAACTTGTCCTCCTGTGTGATTAGGACAGGTTTTGTGTGAACTAATAAGATGGCGGCCATTTTTTCTCTTATTGATTGCTCCCCAGACAAAATGAGCCATAATAAATAATGAAAGGTATTTGAGAATATATTTATTAGAAAATAATATTTAAGTATTTTCATTTTCTTAATTCCCGTAGAACCCCTTTAAACGCAAGTGTGAACCTACCCTTATCCTCAGGTAGTTACTAGGTAATTTTTTTTAGTATTTTATGCAAATACATCTGTCACAATGCATCTAATTTTCATATTTTTAATTATTTTTTTAAAATTCTGGTTTGATTCTCTTTCAGGTCCATATAGAAATCCACTAGCCCCCACATCCGTGACAAACTACACTGTGTTCCAAATTATTATGCCAGTGAAATTTTTAACAGGACTTCATCAAAATGAGCGTTCAGGTTTTAGATTTTTTTTTTTAAATAAAGCTTTTTATTTATTATATCATTTTAGATATCTTAATTAGATTGCCAGGCGACCTCGATTAAAGGGAAAGCTCTTTAAAAGGTTCGTCCCACGTTATTAAGTCTCAGTTCTCCTGCAGTATGGGGAAGAAGAAAGACCTTTCGGAAGACGAAAAGCAGGAGATCGTTCAGTGCGTTGCGAAAGGCATGACAACAATTGATATTTCTCGAAAACTGAAGCGAGATCATCGGACTGTGAAAAGATACGTGAGCGACTCACAGCCCAAGCGAATACGATCCGATAAAGGCTCGTTGAGGAAGGTCTCCGTCAGACAAATGAATCTTATTAAAAGGGCGGCTGTAGAAATGCCGCTGATGAGCAGCAGAAAGGTATTTGAAGCCGCCGGTATCCCCGGGGTGCCACGAACCTCTAGGTGCAGGATCCTCCACAAGCTGCCAGTGGTTGGGCCACCCCTAACCAAAGCTCACAAAGGGAAGCGTCTGCAGTGGGCTCAGAAATACGCAAAGACTAATTTTGAAACCGCTTTTTTCACCGGCATATGCTGCATCACACTTGATGGTCCTGACGGGTGGAGTTCCAGATGGCCGGCGAACCGCCGCCCTGTTCCCTCAACAGAGCAGCATCAGCAAGGAGTGATGATTTGGGCTGGAATATTAGGAAGTGAGATGGTGGGTCCCTTTAAATTCTCTGAGGGTGTCAACGTGAGCTCTGAACGATATGTGGCGTTCCTAACTGAGCATTTTCTGCCATGGTATAAAAAAAAGAATTGTGCCTTCCGAGATAATATCATTTTCATGCAAGACCATGCCCCAAAAACCACCATTGACTCCTTGGTTGCTATGGGCATCACTAGAGAGAAAATCATGGTTTGGCCACCATCATCTCCTGACCTCAATCCTGTTGAGGACCTGTGGAACATCCTTAAAAGGAAGGTCTATAAGAGTGGCCGCCCGTATACCTCAACACAGCAGCTCTGGGAGGAGATACTGGCCTCCTCTAAGGAAGTACAAGCCGAAACAATACATGGACTTACAAGCGAGATGGAAAGGAGAGTTCTCCAGGTCATCTCAAAGAAGGGCTCGTATATCAATATGTAACTTGATCTGGAAATCGGGAATGAGCTAATTGATTGGTCTTGTTAGCAAGAATTCTTCACCATTGAGGGACTGTCTCTACAGGTGAAGAAGCGCCCACCTCTCACCTGGCCCTAATAATCTTGTGGCTGCACCGCTACCGGAGCAGCGACTGCACATGTGCCAGCGGCTATAGTTACCGGTAGTGACGCATGAACAGTTGCTGCTCCCAAGGTGGAAGCAGAGCCTCTGCACTTGCGTCAGTACTTGAAGCAAAGGTCCAGGCAGGAGATTGTCAGGGCCGTGCAAGATGTCCGGCCCTGTCGATCGAGAGGAAGGTGGTCACTTCTTCACCTGTAGGAACTCTTGCTCAGGAGATGAATCGATTTTACTCATTCCTACTTCTTAGGTAGGTTACTGGCTTTCCTCAAAGAGACCAGCCCTGTAAGGAGACTTTTTGGCAATGCTCTATGGGAAAACAATATGCAAAGAGGTACCTCCCAAGGAAAGAGAACCATCTCTCTAGCGCCACCTTATGGAAGCGGCTCCCTATTTTTAACAAGCCTTGTGGCATGACAAGGGAAAATAGCCAAGCCAAAAATCTATCCGTAGACAGCTGTTACATGGTGCGATGCAGCTTAGGTAGGGTTCTGGCTCTCCTTAAAGAGACCGGTCCTGAATAGAGACTAACTAGAAGTTCTAGGTGGTATAGAGACTTGGTGGCAATGCTCTATGCACAGAGGTGTCTCCCAAGGAAAGAGAACCGTCTCTAGTGCCACCTTATGTAAATTTGACTTGGTTATTTTGCCTTGTCATGGCCCAAAGCTTGTAAAAATGATGGATATTGACTCCTAGGGAGCCACTTCCACAAGGTCACCCTACCAAGATGGTTCTCTTTCCTTAGGAGATACTTTGCATATACTCATCCCTACTGGAAATATAATTTTTATTATCTAAGTTGTGTTATTTTTTTTTGTTAATTTATCAGTGCATGCAGCAAATGACTGATTTCTGTTGGAAAAGATAATGAATGTCATAGTGACCCACTGAATGGTTTCAAAAAGTGAATTCCGGATAATAATGTAATGGAACAACATATTTGTGTGTTCTTTTGAAGCTATGAAAAACCTAAATGGCAGATGCATAATAATTTGGAACATGGTGTATGAACAGGTTACGGGCCTTTCCTTCGAGAACTGAAGCAGACCACTGTGCCACTCGCTGCCAAGAAGCCGGTCCGCCACCACGAGATGTGAAACATGAAGTTGTGGAAACCTGGAGTCTGTTTTTACCAGTTTACATAAAGACATTATTCATCTGACTCTCAGGATAACTGGAGCTCATGAAATGCCTGATGATGGCAGCGGTTACTTTTTACGGACTGAATTAATTTTATTTAGTGAGGTTTTAGAGGACTTTTATTTCTTATTTATAGTTCTATTTCTCTGGACGGCACAGGATGTGCTGCTGCGCTGGTCTCACAGGAGATAACTTTATGTATTTTATTTGTATTTAAAGGGGTATTCCCATCTCAGACACATGCTTTCAATATCAGATAGGTGCAGGTCCCACCTCTAGGACCTGCTCTTATCTCCAGAACTGGCAACTCGAAGGGAATGCCTCCATTCATCGCTATGGGAGTCCCGAAAACAGCAGAACACAGTGTGCCTTCCTTTCACTGTGGGGGTCCCATTCTGGAGATGAGTGCGGAGCAGCTCCTATCTGACATGTTTGGCAAATCTTAGCAATATGCCATCAATTTCTGAGATGGGAATACCCCTTTAATTGTAGATTAGGGCTGCTATAGGCCTTCAAGATGGGCATCCTACCTTTTGTGTGACCCTTCCTAAATACGTCACCACTGTATTTTTCTGGTATGGTACAGGGGGCTATTGCAAAAATAACATATCTGAGTGCCAATCCAGATTTTCTATTTTAATTGGGGACTACGGCATGCTGACAAAATCATGAGTGACTAACCTTTTTAAAGGCTATCTACACCGTTGGGGGCAATTGTTTTATTATTGCAATGTACTTATTTTGAGCTAAATTTGATTTTATTTTTTTTCCAATTGGTCTTTATTCAAAATATTCAGCCCCTTTCTCTGTAGAGCCTTGAGATTCTCTAGTAACAGGCTGTTTGTTTGCACTGCGTCCCATCAGGGAACTTAGCTGATGGCTCATGTGAAGCCTTATCTCTGAACTCCTGATGGCTCATAAACACTCTTTATAGCTCACTTATTATCAAACGGAGGAGAATATGGCTCAGAGATATAGACTACACAAAGTGATGTTAGGATGCTCAAAGGTAGGCTAAAAGTTAACCCTTTATGACAAAAATGGAATTTTTTTTTTAATAACGACAATTTGAAATTTTTTTTAGCCTTAAATGCAATCATAAAACAAACAAAAAAAGGTGTTCATAGCCTTAAAGGGAACCTGTCTCCATGAAAATGCAAAGTAATCTGCAGGCAGCATGTTACAGATTAGGAGGAGCTAAGCAGATTGATATATAGTTTGTGGGGAAAGATTCATTAAAATATTTTATATATCTAAATTCCTGCTCGTTCTGGGCTTTGTAGTCCAGGCGGCAGTCCTATCAGTGATTGACAGCCTGCCTTCTATGAGGAGATGGTCCTATCGGTGATTGGCGGCCTTCCCTCTATGAGGAGGTCCTATCGTTGATTGATGGCCTGCCCTCTATGAGAAGGTCCTATCGTTGATTGACGGCCTGCCCTCTATGTGGAGGCGGTCCTATCAGTGATTGGCGTCCTTCCCTCTGAGGAGGCGGTCCTATCAGTGATTGACGGCCTTCCCTCTATGAGAAGGTCCTATCAGTGATTGACGGCCTGCCCTCTATGAGGAGGTCCTATCGTTGATTGATGGCCTGCCCTCTATGAGAAGGTCCTATCGTTGATTGACGGCCTGCCCTCTATGTGGAGGAGGTCCTATCGGTGATTGGCGGCCTTCCCTCTATGAGAAGGTCCTATCGTTGATTGACTGCCTTCCCTCTGAGGAGGTCCTATCGTTCATTGATGGCCTGCCCTCTATGAGAAGGTCCTATCGTTGATTGACAGCCTGCCCTCTATGTGGAGGAGGTCCTATCGGTGATTGACGGCCTTCCCTCTATGAAGAGGTCCTATCGGTGATTGGCGGCCTTCCCTCTATGTGGAGGAGGTCCTATCAGTGATTGACAGCCTTCCCTCTATGAGGAGGCGGTCCTATCAGTGACTGACAGCTTTCCCTCTATGAGGAGGAGGTCCTATCAGTGATTGACAGCCTTCCCTCTATGAGGAGGCGGTCCTATCAGTGACTGACAGCCTTTCCTCTATGAGGAGATGGTCCTATTAGTGATTGACCGCCTTCCCTCTATGAGGAGGAGGTCCTATCAGTGATTGACAGTCTTCCCTCTATGAGGAGGAGGTCCTATCGGTGATTGACAGCCTTCCCTCTGAGGAGGCAGTCCTATCGGTGACTGACAGCCTTTCTGTCAATCACTGATAGGACCCACTCCTGGACTTCAATGAGCAGGAATGTAAATGTCTGAAAAACAGCTTATGCTAAATTTTTTTTCCCATAAAACCATACACCAATCTGCTCAGCTCCTCCTGCTCTATAACATGCTGCCTGCAGATCAGATACCATGTTCAATCTGCAATGTTCCCTTTGAACTCCTTGATGCATGTTAATGGTTTAAAATTGACAGAGATAGTGTTTTTTTTCCTTTAAATTTTTTAGCAAATATGATCTGAATCATTGAAAAGAATTCAAGATATATGTACTGTATGGTTAAAGGGATTCTTCCTTATGGACAGGCTGTAGGGGTATTCCGATCTCAAACTGATAAATGCGGGTCCCACCTTCGAGACTTCTGCAATCTGCGCTATGTCTGTCTGACTGTTTCCATATCTGCAGCCACCGCATCTAGATGGGAGGAGATTGGGAATACCTACTTATGGTCACTTAAAGGGGTCGTCCAGTTTAAGAAAGACATGGCTGCCACCTTCTAAAAAGCAGCACCAGGTATTGCATCTGAGCCCAATTCACTTCGATGTAGTCGAGCTGCAGTACCAACCTAAGGACAAGGTGGTGCTGTTTTTTTTTTTTGGGGGGGGGGGCACAGTTTTGTAATCCTGGACAATCCCTTTAATTGCATTTCTAATACATTACATGAGCACTGACTTGTGTATAAAATGATTTTAGAAGGTCTGGAAGCCCCAATACTCGAGAACGCCTTTAAGAATTGCGCTGGAATTCACACTACAAGGAATCTACTGTCAGTGTACTGTGAGGTGACCCATTGCAGTCGCCTTGTTCTCAGGTGACAGCCAAGCTGACCATTGCCCTCACTTGGTATTTTTATGGAAAACATGACTACTGCTCCTTTTCTGCTTTTTAATCGCCCAGACGCCGATCACTTCTCACTGCCGCCATGAAAGGTTTAGGAAACCACGTACACAGTGCTAGTAATACCCGTGTCTTCGTTTTAATAAGCGATTTTCTTCCGTGAATGCCCCAGTGAACAGAGGTGGTGCCTTCTATAGGGAAGATGGAGGTAGCTTTATAAACCAACGTGCCTGACTCCACAAATGGAGTGGTGGACAGTTTGGGAATCCTAAAGGGTTACAGTCGCTGCTGCTATAAATGTACAAACGCAGTTGTGGAATCTTCTCATGATCAAAAAAAAAAAAAAAAGTTTACACCATCCAATAAATTGTCCGTTCACAATATACAAAAAAAAGTGGTTTGGGTTTTATTTCTCTGTAATAAACATTAGGCAAAATATCTGTTCTCTAGAAAATCTGTTTCTATAATGCTCTATAGGCAGCCATCTGTGATCGAGCGCTGAAGAACCAGGGATACTAGCTGTACCACAGACAGCACCGCCAGGTTTTGCCTTTGTAGTAGGTCTTTAACCCCTTAGTGACCAGCCTGTTTTGGAACTTACTGACCAAGCGTTTTACTTCCTTTTTTCATCTTTGCCTTCCCAGAGCTATAACTTTTTTATTTTTCTGTCTATATGGCTGTATGAGGGATTGTTTTTTGCAGGAAAAGTTGTAGTTTTTAATAGCGCCATTTTGGGGTACACAACTTTGATTAACTTTTTCTGGAAGGGAGATGGGAGAAAGAAATACTGCTACTGCATTTTTATGTTATACATTTTACAGCATTTATTTTTAGGTTTAAATAACATCTTTATTCTCTAGCTCAGTACGATTAGTGATACCAAATAGTTTACTACTTTTTTTTGCTTCCCAAGACCCATAACTTTTTTATTTTTCTTTCTATGGAGTTGTGTGAGGACTTGTATTTTTCATTGGTATCATTTCAGAGTACTGTATTTCTCACGTTATAAGATGCATCCGATGATAAGACGCACCCTAGATTTTAGAGTAGGAAAATAAGAAAAAAATATTTTTCATCAGACCTCAGATCAGCCCTTTAAGACCCCCATCAGCCCACCGTGCCCCCACCAGCCCACCGTGCCCCCACCAGCCCTCCCATCAGCCCACCGTGCGCCCACCAGCCCTCCCATCAGCCCTCCCACCAGCCCACCGTGCCTCCACCAGCCCTCCCATCAGCACACTGTGCCCCCATCAGACCTCCCATCAGCCCACTGTGCCCCCCATCAGACCTCCCATCAGCCCACTGTGCCCCCCATCAGACCTCACATCAGCCCACTGTGCCCCCATCAGACCTCACATCAGCCCACTGTGCCCCCCATCAGACCTCACATCAGCCCACTGTGCCCCCCATCAGACCTCACATCAGCCCACTGTGCCCCCCATCAGACCTCACATCAGCCCACTGTGCCCCCATCAGACCTCACATCAGCCCACTGTGCCCCCCATCAGACCTCACATCAGCCAATTACGCTCCTCTGTCTTCTCTGGCCAGCGCTGCACTGTCACCTGACTGTGTGCAGCGTCAGGTCAGAGTGCGCACTACATCCAGACGCTGTACGAGGTCAGGACAGTGCAGCGCCGCCAGGAAAAGACAGGAGCGGAGCTGCAGCGCAGGAGGGCAAGTATGTTTCCCTGCTCCCGGCACCTAGTACACTTTTTCCTTTATTCTACAGTGAAATACCACCATCCTCCCAGCAGTTACAAATCTGAAGAATTGCCCTATTAATCTAAATTGTATTTTACCTCAATGTACAATGCATGCTCACGCTGCAACTACATCTCCCAGCACGCCCTTATACTAGGCTGATTCTACCGGGTGGCATTTCAGAGCTGTACAGGTGATGTCACTGTGTAGTGCACAAGATATCCAGCAGACGGATTAAAGTGACCTCCGGTCTAAACGGTGAGGCTGCCAGATTGTCAGAGCAAAAGGGTTAAAATGGAGAGGGGACAACTGTGGCAAAGAACGTCGACCAGAAGTTCCACCCAAGCAGCAAATGCTTTTTCACTAGTAAAGTCCCAACTCATTTTTGGAAGGACATATTATACTAAGGCTCCATTCACACGTCCGTGTGCGATTGTAGATCCGCAAGACACAGACACCGGCCACGTGCTTTCCGCAATTTGCGGACCGCACATGGCCGGCTCTAAAACAGAAATGCCTTTTCTTGTCCGTGTATTCGGACAATAGGACATGTTCTATTTTTTTTTTTTTGCGGGGCCGCGGAACAGAAGTGCGGATGCGGACGGCACACTGAAAATAAATGGGTCCGCACCTGTTATGCAAATTTGCGGAACGGATGTGGACACATTCTACAGACGTGTGAATGGAGCCTAATGGCGAGGAAGATTCGGGTTGCCATTAAAGGAATAATGAACACATAAGATAAGCCATCTGAATAGAACATTTTTATTAGATTTTTTTGCTCACTTAGGAACGTTATTTAAGTAGAGGCTCACAGAGATAAAGCGCAACTCCTACATACAGTAGAACAGGAGCATATTACACATTATAGGATGTCAATTAACTAATGTTAAACATAAGAAAATCTCTACCCTACTCGCCCAATGGGTCATTTATATACATAAACCCCTCTGACCTGTAGGTTTTGCAATTCTTGCAGCAAATTTAAGTGTATTTACATATTCCTGCAGAGGGAATTATCCAAGTCCTAGCACAAAGCTGCACAACTTCAATATGGTGCCCATACTCCACATGCGGGTTCAGCACTCTTCTGTATTACTTAATGCGGAATAGGACTTTACGCTGAAGACGATGCTGGATTTCACCGCGTCTCATCATAAGATGCAGAACCTTGTGAATCGCATGATCTGGGTATTTCTGGGAGGGGGAAGAAATAAGACACCAATTTAAAAATAAAATCAGGCAACTGATGTCCAATCCTCATCTCCCAAATCTGCTGTCGGGAGGACAGCATAGACATTAGATGTTCAGCGGGTTCATCCAACATTTCTCTAACACGTATCACTAGCTTTACCCCATGCAAGCAAACATAACTGGCTACTAGATTGCTAGATAAGAGCAATCCTCAAAGTTTTGTTCCAAATCTTAAAATGCTCAAATGAATTCAGACTGTCGACAACAGTCAAACAAACCCACTGAGCAGGGGCGGATGGGTAATAGACCTTACAGGGAAGTTTCCTGGTGGGCCGATGCCCAGGGAGCCACCTGGTCCCTCCTCACGGCCGGCCAGTGGAAGTTTTTGAGGATGTATTCTGTGATGGACTGTGGTATTTGGCTCTGTTGGGGTAGTATAATGTGCCACAATATGGTATTTCTAGGCCTGTCTTCCATCAATTTAGACCTAACTACAAAATGGGGCCACTTTTAGTATTTTTTACAGGGCCAAGTTCCCAGTCCATCCCTGCCACCGAGGGCACATCGACATTGCATGAAGCTCGGTATATGTGCTGGGAAAGCTCCCAGCCTATCCATAGGCCCCTAATTTCACCCCACAAAAACCAAAAGAATATTTTTTCGGCTTCAGTCACTATATGACTTGTATAGAACATCATTCTATACAGAAAGGTGTCCTTTAGCCTCCTCTTGGACCAAGTTCTGAGGGACGAGATGAGCAAAACACCAAAAATTAGGTCACTGTCTGTTCAGTGGCACATGGGAAATCCTCCTGACAGACCTCCAGCGTACTCTATATTTGCAGTTGAAGGCGGTTTTAAAATTTGCACACCACATGGCAGCACTTAAAACGGTCTATAATGCTCAATATATGCCTCCAAAAACTTCATTAGAGAGCTGTTTTCCCCAGCGGTAACTGCACTAAAACTTTAGGGACAAATCTCAGTGAGGAACATTTGTGTTTCTCACACTATAAATTTAGGTTTATGATCAGAAGAAAATGTCATCTACATCCTTCTCACCTGTTTGAGGAAGTCCTGGATGATGCTGTGTTCAGAAACCTGAGAGCCAATGGCAAACCTCCTCTTCAGCTGCTTCTCGATACGGGACAGCATCTCCTGGTCCTCTTGTGTGGTGAACCCTTCCACTCCTGAAGGAGGGTGAACAATCAGAATGGCACCATGCATAATCGCAATGTAACTAAACATTAGGTTGTTCCCTCGCGTTCTACTTACCGGAAAGACTTCCTGACATGGCCGCGTCCAGCGTGGACACCTGGAACAGACGCAGAGCCTCTTCTACATCGCTTTCTGTGGCAAAGGGCTGTAACTTCATCTTGCTAAGAGATTCTGAAATCCGGACAATGGCTTCCAATTGTCTGCAATTCCAATTGTCACCAATATTTAGAAAATCTCAAAAATGCAAAAAATTTTTTAAATAATGTCATCTACTAATGGGGAAAAAATCTTGCAAAGTAAAAAGTCCTATAGCTATTTAACGCTTCGTAAGATTTTCCTGAAGGCTTGTAAGATTGGCTCACATTCATCACTGTGGCTGAATTATGGCTGTGAGCCACAATCTGACACTTCTTGTGCAAAATGGTGCATTTATTTGGACATTTATGAAGCAAATGAACTTCCCTTGTGAATTAAAGGGAGTCTGTCAGCTCTGAAACACCCCAAACCAGAGTAAGCGATGTATAGTCTAAGTGACGCTGAGTCCAATTCTGTGATTTTTATCTTCGTAGTCACTTGCATTCCGACGCTGTGCTCCAACAAACCAGCAGTAAGTCGCATTGAGAGGACTCCTGAGCTCACACACCTAATGGGGAGGACTCAGCAGTCCTGTCAGTGCATTTTACTGCTGGTTTGTGGGAACACATCATTGGAATGACAGACTCAGCTCAACTTACACTATACATCACTTACTGTAGTTGGGGGGGGGGGGGGCTTGGCCCTGTAAATTAAAATGTTTACACTTCTTGCCAATCTCCAAAAGTTGGGGGTGCTGTAGGAAGATCATGGGTTTTCAGGCCAGACAAACTCACTCTAGTTTACTCCACCTCATGACTGCAGAAGCAATTGATTAGATGGAATTGGTGATGTGAATGAAGACACTACACACTTCCACTCAAACGGGGACTGGAAGCGGAGAAGAGAGCCTAGTGCCTCTGACAGGCGATTTTATTTATTTTTAACCTACTGCACCCTTGTCCAGATATTTCAACAGGTATTACAGGCCAGTTTCACCCGAGCAAGTTCACTTCAAGAAACTTTGTGGGAGAGCAATTTCCCGTTCTGCATTCTGCGCCTGTAACGGGACCACAATGCATTATAATGATTTATAATACTGTGTGTCCCTGCCCGATCTCTGCTGTAATGATTTATACTGACAGCATTATGTCACATCATAATATCATGATCTCCCATTACACGAACAGAGTTCAGAATGGAAAAATCACGCTCTCACATGCAGCACATTTTTTGCTGTGAACTTGCTTGTCTGGAGGTGTTATGCCCCCAGTTCTGACCCTGCAAAACTGCTGACCGCACTATGTAGGGATCATGGACGACTAGTTAAACATACATTTGTTTAGACTTATTTGTTTGAGAAGGTAACATCAAAGTAAGAATTACTTTCCATACCTGACCGTTATGGGGATACTGGATCTCTTTTCAGTCTCCCTCTCGTGTTCACGGGCACCGCTACGCATGAGGACGTAACGATTTTTAAGCTTTTCTGCTGCTTCCACTGACAGGCGAGGGCCACATTTACTGTATTAGGAAGAAAACAAGTAAAATCACTGAAGTCTTAAGCTCTACTTGTATGCAATGGGAAAAGATGGGACTTACGTTCTGCAATAAGCAATGTATTTCTTCAGGGTATTGAGATCCACCTCTCCCTCTACAGACTGAGTTTGTGTCCGCGCGCTAAGATGTACGTTCATCACATGCTTAGCCAGAGTCTGTGGAGAACAAAAGTAAATTCGATATTCAGAAAGAGTGAGAACACAGGAGTGTTATAAAAAAAGATGCCAGGAAACCCAATGGCTGTATGCTGATGAATTTTACAGCATGAGCAAGAACTCCCCTTCGTAACTAAACAAAAAAACATGTACGTATTTTGTGCATATAATATATAATTTTATGTAATATTTTAAATGCGCTCTAGATAAAGTAGATTCTCACCATGTCCCTCTGCTCGTTGTGTTCATCCTTCACGATGAAGATCATGTCAAATCTTGATAGGATGGTGGGCATGAAGTCAATGTTCTCCTCACCCTTGGTATCATCCCACCTCCCATACACTGAATTGGCAGCAGCGAGTACGGAGCAGCGAGAGTTCAGGGTGGTTGTAATGCCGGCTTTTGCAATAGAAATGGTCTGTTGCTCCATAGCCTCATGGATCGCAACTCTGTCATCCTCTCGCATCTGCAAGATTAATGTCATAAGTCAATGTCCTAAAACACAGATACTGAATATATTTAGTTAACCTGGAGATGTCTCCTAGGAAACACTGGTGGCATATCACTAGGTCCCTGGAAGTGGAACCCGCACTTATCTCCAAAATGGGCTCCAAAAGCAGAGAAAAAGTGCACCACACATTCATCAGAAGTGAGCAAGCACAGCGGCCACTCCATTTACTTCTATGGGACTGTTGGAGATAATCAAGCACTGGCTCGGCTATTTCTGGAAGTCCCATAGAAATTTAAAGCGTCCTCTTGAGCATTTGCTGTCGGCTCTTCAGGGATCCCATACTGGAGATTAGTCCAGTCCAAGAGGTGGGACCCACACCCAACATTGGTGGCATATCCTAGCAATATGCCACCAATATCTAAGATGAGAATACCCCTTTAATAAAGCTATGCAAGTATAGTATCTACATCTTCAGTGAACCTTTAGACATTTAGCTGCCTAGCCATATATTTGTAATGTAATTTTTTTAAAAACGTTACCTTATCGAATTCATCAATGCAAACAACTCCTCCGTCTGCCAGCACCATGGCACCTCCCTCCATAATAAAGTTACGGGACACAGGATCCCTCATGACTGATGCAGTCAAACCAGCCGCACTGCTACCCTTACCGGATGTATACACCTACAAGTGAAGAAGCTGAATTAGTAACAGATGCTTGTGAATGTACTCAATGAGGAGGAGAGGGACTGAAACGCCTCTTACCCCAATGGGGGAGCACCTCTCTACAAATTTTAGAAGCTGAGACTTGGCGGTTCCAGGGTCTCCCAACATCAGTAGGTTGATATCTCCTCTACGTGTCAGTCCATCTGGAAGTCTGAGGAAAAAGTGAGAACGTTACATCTGAAAACCAAGGCAAATTTTGCAAACCACTTAAAGGAGTTGTCTGCTTTTTTACTATTGATGACCTATGATATTGATGACCTATCCTAAGAATATCAGCAGGGGTCCACGCCTGGCACAACGCCGATCAACTGTTTCAAGAGAAGGCAGCGCTCGTACAAGAGCTGCCTTCTCTGCTCTGTCTACCTGCATGTAGTGGTGACCAGATGTAATTACAAGTATGGCGCCCCCAATAACTTCCATGGGTCGGCTCTGTAGTATTCACTTGAACACACAGCAGCAATCCAGCAGCTATGGCACCTGCTAAATTCACAGGTGTGTGCGATCTTTAAGACCCAACGAGCGCCCAGAGGTTTAGCTCTTGAATTACAATCCTTTAACTATAGAAGAATTCTATATACTAATGAAGGGATGCTCAACCTGCGGCCCTCTAGCTGTTAAACTACAACTCCCACCATGCAGTGCTGTAGGTTGATAGCTGTAAGCTGTATGGGCATGATGGGAGTTGTAGTTTTGCAACAGCTGGAGGGCCGCAGGTTGGGCATCCCTGTACTAAAGCATGAAATTCACCTTTTACGGGATCCACCAAAGAGCAGACATGAAATGGCCTTTTTGATGTCACTGCTGCCATAAATTGACGGAGCGATACTTTTGGCAATGGTTTCATAAATGTCAGGCTTGGAAGCAAGACGCCGGAATTCCTCTTCTTCTTGAGGAGACACAGCACATGCTGCACTCCTTCCTTAAAAGTAAAAAAAGCAAAAGGTGTGTGAACGGCTGAAACAAAGAAAGGCTTAAGACAAATTACCTAAAAAGCAACCCATCACCATGGGAGCAGGTGAAGAGATCCCCGGAAACAGATTTTGCAAAGATGGGCATTGCCCCTTTAAAGGGAGATTTTGATATGTCAGAGAATTTGATCTGTGGGGTGTCAGTGTATGGAGATGACCACTGATCGCTAAAGCAAATGGGCAGAAGATGTGCTCGACCTACCTGACCGGCTCTCCTTTCAGGACGTAGTGGTATAGCATGCAGCTGAGCACTACTGCCCAGGGGCATAGCTAAAGGCTCATGGGCCCTGGTGCAAGAGTTCAGCTTGGACCCCCCCTTCCAAGCTCCCTTGCTGCCCGAGGCAAAAATTGAAAAGGCACCTCCTCTTGACTTAACCCTTTCCCTGCAGACAGAGGTGTAACTTGACCAGCATGCACGTTCTATAATATTGGTGTATTATAGTAGCACAAGGGTCTTTGGGTCCCCTCAGGCTCCTGGGCCCGGCAGGGACTGCTTCCTCTGCACCCCCTATAGCTACGCCCCTGTTTCTGCCCCACTTGTTTTAGTGATCAGTGGGGTCCCAGCACCAGAACCTCCCCAAATTATAACATATGTCAAAAGTTTAAGATGAAGGGCACCCTTTTGACGTTTGCTATAACTACATGCATGGACCTAGAACACCTAGTTATCAGACCACAACCACTCACTGAGCTGTAGGCCATGGTTTTCCTGTAGATTGTGTCCAATGCTGCAGTAGAACCAGCAATGATGCCAGTGTTGTGTATTTGCTGACACCTGTATGTGGGCATCAGTACAACTCACCTGTGCCTTCTGTATCTACTTGGATACCAACAACACGGATATAGGAGCTTCGGATTCCCACTCCCACTCTGTCACGGCCTTTATTGGAGGTTTTGCCACTTTTACGAATGGAATAAATACCCATAATCGTCACCCGATTTCCTGGAACCACTTTGTCACAGAGGTACCTGGGGAGAGAATTTTAATTGAAGAGTTTTTACATGGAAATGTGCAAATTACATCCAGTAGCAAAAACTATATACACAGAGCAGTGAACCTTACCTGTCACAGTACAACTGCATATGGCGGGGCATCTCCCCGTGCGGCACTGCATCTGGAGACTCCTGGAGTTTCAGCGTCTGAAAATCCACACATTTACATTTGTCGGGTACAATGAAGTACGGATCCAGAGGACACTTGGGCCGACCTGCCTGCTCCCTGTGGACAATAAAGAGTGTTTGAGTACAAGGACATGTGTATGAAGCAACATATGAAATATACTTTCTCTGGGCACATACGTGTTGCACTTCCGTGGCATGGCATAACCCTCCAAGCCAGGCCGCACGGGGATGTTACTGATTGTGTTTCTGCAGCTGCGGCATTGTATGGAGATCTTTATAGCTTTGGCTCGGACGGCTGTAGCCGCAATGATGATACCGGGGATCTTCACAAGGTGAGACATCTGCTCCGACTGCAAAAGAAATATGGAATTAAGATACCAATAGCCAAGTAAGCAATGTACAAAGACATTCTAAGCCAGGCTCCTTTCTCAGCACCAAGGGGAATTATACTGATGGTCTATCCTCAGGATAGGTCATCAACGATCGGTGGGATGGTCCGACTGCCGCCGATCAGCTGCTTGACAAGACCGTGGCACTCCAGTGAGCGCTGCGTCCTCTCCCTAGGCCTGCGATGTCACGTTCATCAGTCACGTGTCCTTGGAGTTGCAATACCGAGCACAGCCACTATACAATGGAAGGCACTGTGTTTGGCATGCCGCCAGAAGGCCACCAGGCAAACAGCTGATTGGCAGGGGTGTCAGGATTCGGACCCCCACCGCTAGACCAACAATATAATAGTCTCGGAAAACCCCTTTAACCCCAAACATATTCAATCACGTCTTGAGAAAGAGTTAGCTAGCAACATTTGATACCAGGAGGAACCTATGACCTTGTGTCACAACTTAATTCTAACCCAATGAAACGTCAGCCATGTAAATACCTTCAGACTCCGAATGTTGGCAGGGTTCGCATCAGAGCGCAGCATGACCTGGATTTCTTGCACAGCTTCTTCACCTGCAGGACGTGGACGTGTCACCTCATCCGCCACCTCCTGAGCGGCTTCCTCCAACTAAGATGAGATTAAGTTTATAAAGTTAATCATTTCACCCACAGGTCACAGGAAAGACTGAAATATACTATAATATTAGAACACATTATATATAATATGCCATCAGATAACACGCTTGTGTTGCATCTGATATAAGACTGCATGGGCAGGACAGCTGCTGCACCCCGCTGATCAGGGGTATCTCCAGCACTACAAGGCCCCATCCATTGTGCAGTGAATGGAGCAGATTGCTGCAGTAGAGCTCAATCCTCTGTATAATGGACGGAGCCGTGTAGTGCTGGAGCTACCCCCTGAACAGCTGATCCATGGGGGTCCCGTCAGTCACATATTGATGGCCTACCCTAAGCATAAGGCCATCAATATAAAAATCCTGGAGAACCCCTTTAAGGCATCACTTACCAGCTGAAGATGTTCTGTGGGCTGCTTATAAAGATAGTCTGCAAGGTCCTCATCAAAGCTAGCCAGATCTTCCATCTCCACCTCGATCCAGTACTCGCCAAGGTTATAGTGCCGCTTGAGTTCATCTCTGAAATAAATAAAACATCCACAAAAGAATATATAAATTAAACAATACACAATGTACGTACATGCCAAATGCAACACTAACTGTGCTACGGCAAAACTACAGCTCCCATCCTACCCTGACAGACACAGGTTATCAAGACATCATGGAAGCTGTAGCTTAGCAAAAGCTGGAGGTCCACAAGTCAGAGAGGTCAGTGCTCAAGAGGGTGAGGCAAAGACGTCTGTCTCCTCTCCATCACAGAGCCACACGTCTTAGGCCTAGTTCACGCTTTTGTGAACCAAAACCAGAAGTGGAGGCTACACGCAGATCAGGTATAAAGTAGAGACTAGGAAAGATTTATCAAACTGGTGTAAAGTAGAACTGGCTTAGTTGCCCCTAGCAACCAATCAGATTCCAGTTTCCATTTCCCAAAGGAGCTCTGAAAAATGAAAGGTGGAATCTGATTGGTTACTATGGTCAACTAAACCAGTTTTGCTTTATACCAGTTTGATAAATGTCCCCTACTGTGATTTTGACCCGTATCTGGTTTTGGCTCACAATCACTGAAGTGTGAACTAGGGCTTAGAGATGGAGGCGCGTTGTGGGACATTAACTCAGGTCCACCATAGTCAGGCTCTGTTCACCTCAAAAGGGCACTATAGATGGCTTAGACTTGCATAGGGACCACTTCTCCATAGATATCTCATGGTCCCTATGTAAGTCTAAGACATCTATAAAGCCCTGGAGCCCTTTTGAGCGGTATCTTACAGTATTTTTCTGTAAAAAAAAAAAAAAAAAATTAAAATTTGTATATACACACACAGAATACATAAGCACACTTCACACACATCTGTATATATATATATATACACACACACACACTATGTAGTATACATTATATTACATACACACACTATACAGTACATACATTCACACAGACTATACATATAGCAACCAATGGATTCATTAACTCCTTATTTGCCAATGTCTCCACTTTCAGATCACACTGGAGGCCGAACACCTTCACAGTGAAGAACCAGATCATGACTCCAGACCGCCATATGGTCAGACAGTACGGAGGGGGCTGATATTTTGAGGGTGTCAATATAACTTCTATAAACAGGGCAATACCGAGATCAAATCTAGGTCTGTCTTAAAGGAGACGTGCTCCATTTATTTAGATGTAAAACCTCAGACCTCCGCCCTGCCAGTGTGAACATGTAATAATCAGTGACTATGGCTGCACTTCTCTAACAGCTGGGTCTACACGTTACCGCAGTACTGCGCTCTGACCTGTATTTATAGGTGAAGCCGGTGCGGTCGGTGCCATAGCGATACTGGCGCAGGAATTCCTTAAAGCGCTTCTTCAGCTGCGACTTCTTGACTTGTCCCTCGTCCCCTGCCTGCTGCTCTCCCCCAAAGCTGTCGCTGTAAAAGATACCGGGATCGTCGAAGCCGGACATGATGGCAAAGAGAAGGGATCAGCAGAATGGCGACCTGTCTAGGAGCTGAAAGCGCGCGAAAAGACTACTTTCGCGCCAAAGCAGAATCGGCGCCACCGAGGGAGACACCGCCTACTTTTGTGTTCTATTGGTTAATGAGCCGGGAAGCCTGAAAAAAATCCATATGGGTGGTGTTTACGCTGTAAACTGAGATACGCATGCGCGAATAGACTATGCTTGCTAGAGTGTGAAGTGTTGTTTGAAAACACGTCGTCATGTGTGGAGCCATTTTGTTAGACACCCGGAGGTTTACTGTACATGCTAATGTATTAATGAAGTACATAGGCCTTCAATGTAAGATCAGCAATGGCTGTGGTACCCTGACTCTTATTAAACAGATTGTTCAGGAGTATCTCCATGATGCCTCCATTACTACAGCATGGATGGAGCTGTTTGGCTCTGGTTCCTATTTTTGGAGATGGAGCTACAAAAGTGGTAATTGGCGGTGGTCCTGGATGTCAGCCCCTCCCTTATCTGAAATTGATAGCCTATCCTGTGTGTTTTACTTTTTTATCATCTATTTCACGTATTAACTTTTATTTATTATAATTTTAGGGAGGTTTGTGGATAGTAGGGGCGTACTGGCTTTAGCCCCTACAGGGAAATTTCCCGGTGGGCCGATACCCAGGGGGCCATCCCAGCCCTCCTCATGGCCACCTGACCCTCTCAGCATTAATTTATGGTAGGAGTATCAGGTAATTATGCACTTGGCCAAGGGTCACAGGTGCTCTCCTGAGCTCGACTGTCTCACCGTCCTTGGGAAGATGATACAGTTGATCACTGTGGTGAATGCGGCTGTATTTCAGTGGGTCTGTGGCCCGCTTTTTGTAGCCAAGAATAGAACATGCTCTATTGTATTGTGGAACGGACACACGGATGCGGACAGCACACAAATTACATCCATGTGCAGCCCATTTATTTGTGGACCCACAGAAATGAATGGTCCTGTCTGCAATCTGCATAAAAAGGCAGATTGAACATGGATACAAAGTACAGTTTTGTGAATAGCCCCTAAAGAGGAAGGAGTCCTGGAAGTGATGATAGACTTCCGCAAAGCCTTGATCTCATCTTTATCGAGTCTGGGATTACATAAGGAGACAGAAGGATCTAAGCAAGCCTACATTCTCAGAAGATCTGTGGTCACTTCTCCAAGATGTTTGGAACAACCTCCCTGCCGAGTTCCTGCAAAAATTGTGTTCAAGTGTACCTAGAAGAACCGATGCTGAAAGCATAGGGTGGTCACACCAAATATTGACTGGATTTAGATTTCTCTTTTCTTCAGTCACTTGGTATTTTATTAAAGAAGAACTCCAACAAAAATTTTTATTCCATGTCCTGCTAGAAATGTACATGATGTAATCTGTAGTGAATGTCATTTTCTTACCAGTAGCTGAATTTTTGAGTTATATCATCCTGAAGTTTCTTATCTGTGTCTTGTGACTAGGAATTAGACCCACCAACTCACACAGCACCTTATGTGTGGACAGGAAGTCTAATTTTCTATGCATTCCTATGGGAGCCTCACTTTCAGTCTCATAGGAATGAATAGAGCAGTTACTGGCTTCCTATCCTGGGTCAGTTGGAGGTCAGGGAGTTGGTCACATGACCCAGCTACAATAAGAAGAGAGTGGAAACTCTCAATTTCAGCCTCTGATAAGGAAAAAACAAAACAGTGCAGCAGCACTCTGCAAACACAAATAATGTACAATAATGCCATAGTCATATAAAACATTTTGGTACTAGTACTATGCTTATTTTGCAAAATTGAGAATCTTGGCAAATCATTTTGTACAAAATATTTGAGCCCATCTGCCATACGTCAAGGCGTTCTCTTTCAGACGGGAACCTAGCGCTAATTTCTACCTGTTATGTGCCATAATGGCCACCATAAAACTCAGGGAGTGCTGGTTCCTCATGCATGCTGGGTCCACTCTGCCTTTGCCATTTTAGGTGCCTTAAAGGCCTCCATTGAATCCATTATGACTATGGCATTATTGTACATTATTTGTGTTTGCAGAGTGCTGCTGCACTGTTTTGTTTTTTCCTTTGTGTCTCTAGCCATGGCAGCGTGCACCTGCACTTTGGATGTGCTGACTGACCCCCTTTTTTTGCAGCCTCTGATAAGAAAATGACATTCACTACAGATTATATCATGCACCTTTCTAACAGGTCAGAGAATAACATTTTTTGCGGGAGTTCTTTAATTCATAAAAATAAACTATTAACACTTCTATTTTTGAAGGCATTCTTACTTTACAAGAATTTTTCCACACCTGACTAAACTTTGGCTATAAAATAATAGCTTTTTGTAACTCTGTCCAGCAATCCAGTCAAGCTGTCTAGATGAATCAATTTCTAACTATATCTCTAGACTTGTTTTTGCAATAATTGCTTTGAGATAAGCTAGCTCTCCAAAATCCTACGAGCCAACTTCCGGGAGTCCTTTATGATGTAAAATTATAGCTCTCCATACATACAAGTATAGGCATTATGTAACTATAACCTGGATGATGTAAAGTCATATGTGGACAAAATGTCACCATAGGGTTAACGGTTACATTTAGATCTATATTGCACCAAAACTGAATAAGATGGAAGCCTCCTCGAGAGTGTTGCCTAAAAATGAAGTAAAAGAGCTGTCTCCATATTCCCTTCCGTGACCGCTCTAAGTATAGGGGCCTAGGAAAAGTTCTACAACTTTCTTATATACTTTGTGCTCGTCCACCATATAAGGCCTCTCACACACGACCGCGTTTCACGGCCCGATACGGGCCGTGAAAGCCCGGCCTGTGCTACCCCAGAGGACGGGAGAGCACGGCGTCATTGGTTGCTATGACGCCGTGCGCTTCCCGAGGCCGCCGCTGTACAGTGAAACACTGTACACGCTCGTATACAGTGTTTCACTGTACGGCGGCTGCCTCAGGAAGCGCACGGCGTCATAGCAACCAATGACGCCGTGTGCTCCCGTCCTCTGGGGTAGCACAGGCCGGGCTTTCACGGCCCGTATCGGGCCGTGAAACGTGGTCGTGTGTGAGAGGCCTAAGGGTTAATTAATTCATGAGTCATTTGCCACTAGAGATGAGCAAAGTGAGTTTCGGATGCTACATCTGAAGCCACGTCGCTAAAAAATTTGTTATAATACTGTATGGAGATCCGTCTTCATACAGTATTAGAATGTATGGGATCTGATGAGCCGAAGTAAGTTATTCATGAAGTTGCGCAAGACTTCGTTGAATAACTTCCGTAAACGATTATTACAGTGAAAAACAACTTCAAAACCTGGAACTGAACTCTACTTCGGTTCCGAGTGGTACTTTGGAACCAAAGCCGAATTCAGTTCCAAGGTTTTTCACTGTAATAATCATTTACCGAAGTTATTCAACGAAGTCTTGCGCAACTTCATGAATAACTTACTTCGGCTCATCGGAGCCCATACATTCTAATACTGTACGGAGACGAATCTCCATACAGTATTATAACAAATTTTTTAGCAAAGCGACTTCGGATGTACCATCCGAAACTCACTTTGCTCATCTCTATTTGCCACTGAATAACTGCAATACATTAGAAAATACTGTTTGCATGTTATTTTATTTTTTTAATGCTTTTAGTTAAAGAAGAACTCCCGCAAAAAATTTTATTCTCTGACCTGTTAGAAAGGTGCATGATGTAATCTGTAGTGAATACAATCTTCTCATCAGAAACTGTATTTGTGAATTATCCCCTCTCTTCTTATTGTAGCTGTGTCATGTGACCAACTCCGTGACCTCCAACTGACCCAGGACAGAAAGCCGGTTACTGCTCTATTCATTCCTATGAGACTGAAAGTGAGGCTCCCATAGGAATGCATAGAGAAATAGACTTCCTGTCCACACATAAGATGCTGTGTTATCTGGTGAGTCTGATTGCTGGCCACATGACACAGATGAGAAGCATCAGGGAGATATAACTCACAAATACAGACACTGGTAAGAAAATAACATTCACTACAGATTACATCATGTACATTTCTAGCAGGACATGGAATAAAAATTTTTGCGGGAGTTCTTCTGTAAGTTTCATTAGCATTTTTCAAATCCTATAATTACATTTTTATTAATTATTTAGGATTTTACATAATGATGTTCTTGCTTATCTATTTGAACGGAAGCAGCAGACAGAGCTTTTTAGTTCCGATTCCTGTTTCTGACGTCAGACCTGCAAGATAGCTGAAGGACAGGTCATCAGTAGTTGAGTCCTAGAGAACCCCTTTAAAAGGGGGTTCTCCAGGACTTAAATATTTGATGAACTATCTTCAGGACAGGTCAGTATCCCCGCCAATCAACTGATAATAGAGGCCACAGGGCTCTGTGAGCACTTAAGCCCCTTTCTAGGTCAGTGATATCACGTTTAACAGTCTCGTGGCCTAGGCGCAGCTAAGACCACTTTCACACTAGCGTCAGCACGGATCCGGCGGGTGAAGAGTCCCGCCGGATCCGTGCTGCCGCAGGTGCAGGTGTGGGGCCGGAATTGCGCTCTGGCCCCATTCAGTGTAGTGAAAATAGTAGTGTAGTGAAGGGATGTAGTGTAGGTGTAGTGTAGTGAAGGGAGAGACTGGTGACACCGGGGCCAGGATGTAAGCTTACCTGGAGTCTTGTCCGCGAGAGAATAGTGCAACGGACCACCGAGAGGAAAGATTCCAGAGCAGAGCAGCCTGCACAGCGCCACCTGCTGGACCTCCAGAGGAAGGTAAGGTGACGGATCCGTCATGAACCCAATTAAAGGCAATGGAGGACGGATCCGTTTACTAGTGTGTCACACCGAACGGATCCGTCCCCATTGACTTGCATTGGGGGTCATTCCGGATCCGTCTTGGCGCGGATGCCCAGACCGGAGAGCAAACCGCAGCATGTTGTCTGGAGACTGAACGGAATGCTTTTAGGAGCATTCTGTTGTCTTCAGTTCAGTTTTGTCCCCATTGACAATGAATGGGGACAAAACTGAAGCATTTTTTCCGGTATTGAGCCCTTATGACTGAACTCCATACCGGAAAAAGTAAACGCTAGTGTGAAAGTAGCCTAAATACCATTCATGTGAATGGGGATGAGCTGCAATACCAAGCAGAACCACTACCCAATGTATGGCGCTGTGCTTGGAATGCTGTGAGGAGGCCTCCCCAAACAGTGGATGAGCTGGGGTTGGACCCCCGCTGATCTCATATTGATGACCTATGCTGAGGATAGGTCATCAATATGTAAATTCCAGAGACCCCCTTTAAATATAATTGTATTCACCTCTCAGCTGAAAGAAACATTAGGTCTATACTGGTCTTCAGCCTTGGGACATACACAATAATGTATCTATTCACTGACAGAAAACAGACATCTTAAATATAGTGCAGAATTCACGTACAAAGTAGATCTCCAATCCACTCACCGTTTGTGCTTCCCACGATCATAGTTTGTAAATGGAGATTAGATCACAAAAGGCTCTGCCGGAAATGACATTTTCATAGTGTGTGAACAGTGCTTAACAGTAATTTCCTCTATAGTCACTGTAATTATTTTTAATTAAACCTATGTTCACACTTCAGTTATTTGGTCAGTTATTTCCATCAGTTATTGTGAGCCAAAACCAGTAATAAAGCCTGTTCAGAGATAAGGTATAAGGGAAAGGTTTTCCATGTTTTTGACCTGGTTTTGGTTCACAATAAGAACTCATGTACATGGCCATTGATCGCCCATCCCGTGCATTGGGGACCACAACATCCGTGTGGATTCCGCAGACGGATTGAGACCCATTCAACTTGAATGGGAGAATGGGTCCGTGGTCCGCACCGCCAAAAAGGTAGTGCACTAAATCGTGGTTCCATGCCTCTGTTTTGCACCAGACCTTCCGGGTTGCGGACCCATTCAAGCTGTTTGCGGGCCGCAATACGGGCACAGCTGGGCAACGGCCGTGTGCATGAACCCTAAAATGGATGCAAATAACCGACCAAATAAGTGAAGTGTGAACTCAGCCTAAAGGCTCATGCACACGACCATGGTGTGTTTTGCAGTCCGCAAATTGTGGAATGGGTGCCCATAATAGAAATGCCTATTGTCCGCAAAACGGACAAGAACAGGACATGTTCTATTTTTTTTTTTTTTAGGCCAAGGAACAGAGCAACAGATGCGGAGAGCACACATGTTTTGCGGCCCCATTGAAGTGAACAGGTCCGCATCCTAAACACAAAAAAGGCGTCTCGGATGAGGACCAGGACAACGGTCATGTGCATGAAGCCTAAATGAAGTCTCTTCGTGCATTGGGTTTGCAATGTGAGTAATATTTCTTCCACTAGGTGGTGCTGTTCCCCAAATCAGAATAATATTGTAATCATCTGTAATCCACAGAATTTGTTCTCGGTGTGAGAGCATCCAGCAAACTGCTGCAGTGATGTTTCCATTACATTACACAGGCAAGTGGCTGGAAAGGCAGATTGCCATGGGTTCAGTGCATGTTATACAGGTGACATAGTGGCCAAGAGAACATCTTGCCAGTGTGACGATAATCACATGCAATTCCTCATACATATGACCATATCTTTGGACCCCATCCGATCCGGGATGAGGACCCATTCAATTCAAAGGGGCTGCAAAAGATGCAGACAGCAAACCATGTGCTGTTAACATCCTTTCGTCCTAGAATATGTCCTATTCTTTGAGGAGAAGGATGGGACAGTCTTACAGGAGTTTAAAAAAATGGTGGCATGCACATGGCCAGAAACTGTGTTTTGCGTATCTGTGATTTGTGGAGCGCAAAAAGGAATACGGTCGTGTGCAGGAGGCCTAACCCTGCAAATTGTCTGCAAATTGCAGATCCGAAAAACGCGGATACCATCTGTGTGTGTTCCGCATTTTGATGAGGACACTAATAGGATGTGTTCTATAATTTTGTGGACTCTGTGTTCTGTCCACATCGTTTGCAGCCCCATTGAAGTGAATAGGTCCGCATCTGGCCTGCAAAAAATGCGGCTCTAATCGGGACCCAAACCACGTGTGCATCAGCCCTTACAGAGGGAACATATGGCCATGATCTTGTAGGGCTAGGAATTTTAGGGGACCACAAGCAGAATTACAAGCTTTAAAGTATTGGGAAGTTATTCCAGAAATGAATGGATTTTCCTTTGTTTCTGCTTTGCAGACTCCATTGCAATTGACTGCAGGCAACGTGAAGCCTGACTCGTTCCATCCAGGAGAAAAGCTTTAATTTAATATTCGAGATTTCCATCTCTGGGCTATAGAGAGGGCAAATGGATTGAACTCACCTGCTGCTTCTGCTGTCCCTTATCTACAAAGGAAATGAGCCTGGCTGTGCTGGATATTACTTCAGTGGAAGCGAGAGGCATACTGTATATAGAAGAGGCGGTTAACCCCTTAATGACCGGGCCTGAAAAGGATTTAAGGTATGATGAGGTTTTCACTGCCAGGCCCTGTCAATCAAAGTGCAGAGGGTGCGGCAGTTACAGAGAGAGCAAAGCCTCTAGGTGTAATGGTAACGCCCTCGTTGCTCCCAGAGGCTCATTTGCATATATTAAACCATCATTTTTCTCAGTAATGCGGGCACATATGAACATGGGACCAACACAGATGTCTTCAGCTGCCAAGCGCACATGTAACAGGTCAGCCAGTGTCATAGGTACAAATCTGCTGACAGATGCTCTTTAAAGGGGTTGTGCAGTGCAAAGATATTGACGACCTGTTCTCAGGATGGGTAATCAATATCAGATGGGCAAGGCTCCGCCTCTCAGCACCCCCCGAAGATCAGTTGTTTAGAGGGGTAATGGAGCGGCGTCCGCTTCAAGGTGGCACAGTCTAATTACAACTGCTCATCCCATTCAAGTGAAGGTATTGTAATCACACTGCACCGCGGCTAGAAAGGAGACGGCGCACTGATGATTTTGAAGAGGACGCAGCGCTCACACGAGTGCCGCTAGCCTGTCGGTGGGGGAGCAGACCCCTGCTTATCTGATATTGATGACCTATCCTGAGAACAGGTCATCAATATTATGCCGCTGTACAACCCCTATACTGACCAGCACATGATTTTGTTTTTTGCTCTCTGCATTTCAGCAGCCATCATTATTTTTTTTTAATATTTCTAATAGGCTGTCTGGGACCTTGTTTTATGCAGGAGAAATTTTATAATTTTTTTGCTGTTGTTCGGGTTAAATTACGGTGTAACCTGATAAATGAATCGACACAGGCTGCTGTTCACATCACGTTTTTCCCATTCAATTAACGCATACAAAAAACATATGCGTTAAACGGATGCCTCAGACGACATCCAGTGGCATCCATTTACCATAGAGTTCCATTGTAAAAAAGAAGCATATGGTTTTTTTTAATACCAGACTTCTGTATCTTTTTTTTCTAACATATACGTCAAATGGATGTTTAAAACGTGATGTGAACCCACCCTTATGTCTCATTCACATAGTCAGTGTTTGGTCAGTGATTTCCATCAGTGATTTTGATGCAAAACCAGGTGTGGCTTTAAACACAGAACAGGTGCAGATCTTTCCCTTATACCTTATGTCTGTGGAGGCTCCAATCCTGGTTTTGATGTGTGAATGACGTGTGACTAAGGCTTTACTGAGCACACAGCCCTGGAGTCCTTTAGAGGTCCTCGGTCCTCCGAACCGGTCATTGGGAAGTCCAATGTCCAGCTTGCAGCTGAGATTGGAGCTTCTTTTGACCCCGGCTGTGAAGGAGGAGTCTATGCTAAGGGTACTTTCACATTTGCGCTTCAATATTCCGGTATTGAGCTCCATCATAGGGGCTCAATACCAGAATAAAACGCTTCAGTTTTGTCCCCATTCATTGTCAATGGAGACAAAACTAAAAGCATTCCGTTCCATCTCCAGACTGGAGAGCAAACCGCAACATGGTGCGATTTGCTCTCCGGTCTAGGCATCCGCAGCAAGACGGATGACCAGGCTCATAGCTATAGGGGGTGCAGAGGTAGCAGTCGCTACCGGGCCAGGAGCCTGTGGGGGCCCAAAGACCCTTGTAACGCATAAGAAGACACACAGAGCACTAAGAGGAGGGGGGCCCAAGCTGAACTCTTGCACCAGGGCCCATGAGCCTTTAGCTACGCTCCTGCGGATGACCCCCAATGCAAGTCAATGGGGACAGATTGGTGTGACACACTAGTAAACGGATCCGTCCTCCATTCACTTTCAATGGAGTTCATGCCGGATCCGTTTAAGAGATGTTAAAGATAATACAACCGGATCCGTTCATTACGGATCCACATGGTTGTATTATCAGCACGGATCCGGCGGGCCCCTTCACCCGCCGGATCCGTGCTAACGCTAGTGTGAAACTAGCCTAAGAACCAAGGCTGATAGTAACAACTGGTCCCTAGCACAGGAGCGCTGCTGGAGCCGTTATCCCTCTCAATGGCGGCAACGCCAAAAGACGTCGCTGCAGACTGAGGCCCTGCACTGCACGGTCAGTGGGCAGTTATTATGGGGTTAAGTTACAATGATTATGGAAGGAGAACGGCTAATAACTGGCTTGTGCTGACTTACCGTATGTGCCGTAATGGTTAATATTAAGGAAGCAGGCCCTCGCATTTGTCCAGTCAAGCTGTCTAGATGAATCAATTCCTAACTATGTCTCTATAATTGTTTTTGCAATAATTGCTTTCAGTTAAGCTAGCTCGCCAAAATCCTATGAGCAAACTCCCGGGAGTCCTTCATTATGTGAAATTATAGCTCTCCATACATACAAGTATATGCATTATGTAACTATAACCTGGATAATGTAAAGTCATACATAGAGGAAATGTCACCATGCTGTTAACAGTTACATTTAGAAAAAAATTTTCACCAAAAATGGAAAAAATAAATGGAAACCTCCTGGAGAGTCTTGTCTAAAAATGAAGCAAAAGAAGTTGTACATAGCTGGCTCCATATTCCTATCCTCTATGTGACCTCTCTAAGTATAGGGGCCCCTGAAAAGTTCTACAACTTTCTTATATACTTTGTATTTGTCTCCCAAATTAGTATGAATTCACTTTATTATATCATAACAGACAAACATAACAAGGTTTCAATTTGAATCTTTTGAAAAAATGCTCCTGTATCTAGATATTGTGATTATACAATTGTCATGGCGCCCCCTGGTATTATTTTAATTGCTGCTACATACTTTTTATGGCGCCCCCTGGTGTCTGTTTGATTCCCTCCAGCACTGAAGATATAGAAGTGTCCTCTCCACTCATTATAAGGTCTCATGCACACAACTGTATAAATTTTGCCCTTCACAAAACATGGATCCGCAAAATACAGATGACTTCAATGAGCCTGTGGTCCACATTTTGCAGCCAAGAATAGCCAATGGTGTATGTTTTGCAGACTGGACATACGGATGCTGAAAGCACATGGATCATCCGTAAAATCCAATGGGTCTTCAAAAAAAAACACAGATACAACACAGATGTCATTCATATTTTGTGGATCTGCAATTTTCAGACCACAAAATACATATAGTCGTGTGCATGAGGTCTAACTTTTTTTTTATTACAGGGATGTGATCTGGCTGCTGAACCTCCAATGGACAGGTGCTCAGCTACCAGCATGGACATGAAAAGATGGCAAGAGGATGGGAGGAATGGTCCAACTGAGAAAACGGAAGGAGGGGTCCAGCTGAGAAGATGGAAGGAGGGGTCCAGCTGAGAAGATGGAAGGAGGGGTCCAGCTGAGAAGATGGAAGGAGGGGTCCAGCTGAGAAGATGGAAGGAATGGTCCAACTGAGAAGATGGAAGGAGGGGTCCAGCTGAGGAGATGGAAGGAATGGTCCAACTGAGAAGATGGAAGGAGGGGTCCAGCTGAGGAGATGGAAGAAATGGTCCAACTGAGAAGATGGAAGGAGGGGTTTAGCTGAGAAGATGGAAGAGGGGTCTAATTGAGAAGATGAAAGAAGAGGTCCAGCTCAGAAGATAGAAGGAGGGATCTGAGAAGATGGAAGGAGGGATCCAGCTCAGAAGATGGAAGGATGTGTCCAATATAAGCGTTGCCCATGTACCATGTAAATATGTGTTTATGTAATATTTGAAGTGAGAATCCTCCTGTAGAATAAACATGTGTAATTAATTGTACAGTAAAGTTTTTGCTTTGTTGGAAAGGCCTCCACCTGCCTTATTTCCACACCTTCCAAAGAACCTTTAGGTGAGGCCTCTCCACTCACCCATGCACTTTACATAGCAATAAAAATTTAAATTTTAATTAGGATTAAAAGACATCACATTGAAAATAGCGTCTGATCTGCAGGCAGCACGTTCTAGAGCAGGAGGAGCTCAGCAGATGGATATATTGTTTTTGTGAGAAAAAATTCAGTATGACATATTTTATTCATATAAAAGTAGAAGGTGCTGAGCAGATTGATCTATAGTTTTGTGGGGGGAAAAAATTTCAGTATACAGTAACTTGTATTCTATTCCTATAGATCCCGGTTCTTTCTATGCTTAGGAATCCAGTGGCGGTTCTACTCAGTGATTATTTCTATATGCACTGTCATACAGGGAAGGCTGTCAGCTGGGGCATACCTAAAGGCTCATGGGTCCTGGGGCATGAGTTCAGCTTGGGCCCTCCTTCCCTCAGTGCTTTGTGGCCAGGGGCCGGTAAACACATAGCCTTCGTGCTGCCTGAGGTAAAAATTGAAATGGCAACCCCCATGCCAAATTCTTGATCTAACCCCTTCCCTCCAGCCAGAGGTGTAACTTGACCAGCATGCACTTTCTATAACACCAGTGTCTTATGTGACACAAGGTTCTTTGGGCCCCCTCAGGCTCCTGGGCCCGGTAGCGACTGCTACCTCTGCATCCCTTATAGCTACGCCCCTGGCTGTCAGTCACTGAGTAGGACCACCCACTGAAGAAAACATAAAAAGAATCGGAATCTATAGCAATAGAATAAAAGTTACTGTATACTGATTTTATTTCCCTACAAAACTATCGGTCAGTCTGCTCAGCTCTTCTACTCTACAGCATACTGTGTGCTGATCAGACACCATGTTCAACCAGACAGGTTCCCTTTAAAGGGGTTTTCCCATCAAATACAATGGGCGCATATCGGTAGAACATGCCCCCATTGTCTGATAGGTGCGGGTCCCACCACTGGGACTCGAATCCTGTCTCCTAAACGGTGCCCCGAAAGTTGTGGAGGGCACACCGTGCATGCGCAGCTGCCCTGCATTCATTGCCTGAAAATAGCTGAGCACTGGCTTGGCTATTTCCCTCGGCCCCATAGAAATTAATGGGAGCATGGCCGCGCAAGTGCAGTGCACTCCCATTCACTACTTCAGGGAAAGTGCTGTTCCCAGCGCTGTTCTCGGGTTTAGCTGCGGGTCCCAGAGAGTCTTATCAGGCAATGGCACCTTTCAGACAATGGGGGCATACTCTAGCGATATACCCCCATTGTCTCAGATGGGAATATCCCTTTAAGAATTACTACATTGGAGCTCTGTTCAGTAGCTTCTAGGAAAAATCTACTGTAGCTGTAAATAGGTGATAGACAGGGGTGTAGCTATAGGGGGTGCAGAGGTAGTAGTCGCTACTGGGCCCAGGAGCCTGAGGGGGCCCAAACACCCTTGTGCCGCATAAGAAGACACACAAAGTACTCAGGGAAGGGGGGCCCAAGCTGAACATCTTGCACCAGGGCCCATGAGCCTTTAGCTACGCCCCTGGTGATAGAAGCTGATTGCATCACAATTTTTGTGATAAAGTAAAAGAAATCAACACAAATACAGGTACCTTCCTACCCTACACTACACCATCCATAGAGTAGATAAAGCCATAGCACTAAACCTAAAAAAACAAAGCAGCTGGAGTTTAATCAATAATGGAGCTAGTCTGGAGCCAGAATTAGCAAACCTGGAGCCCTGCCAATGTTACCACAAATCATGTAGTATATAAATCTTGGGCCCCACATGGGCGAAACCGCAAAGAATAATAGAGAGTGGAGATTGATGTATATCACCTCGGATCCATCTGGTTCAAATCTGAGAAATTATACCTGAGTGTGGGATAAAATAGAAATGCTTATCCCACAGAAAAAATACTATAACACAATTACAAAGGATACCGAGGACCCCCACCAATCAGTTATTTCGAGCTCCCGTGGTGCTGGAAGATGTACTGTATATGGTGCTGTAGGCAGACAGCTCAGTACACCGTATAGTGGTCATGCCGGGGTACTGCAGCTTAATTCCTATTCAAGTGAATGGGAGCTGAGCTTCAGTACGCCGGCGCCGGTAACTGCGCAGGGTATGGAGCCACCAGCCTCGACCGCGACAGCAAGAAACAGCTGGTCGGTTGGGGGGGGGCCGAGTGTCGATCTGATATTAATAAGCTATCCCGAGGATAGGTTATCAATATCTGTAGCCTGGAGAACCCCTTCAATATTTCTGAAGGACAACTCTAAAAATGTGAGACCTCCTTGTCTACTACACCATTACTTATTGCTGGTCATACACTTCAGATTAGATTTGGCCTAACGTGACAGTTTTGGCAGGATTTGCCAAGAATCTTATTTGTGTGGTCAGCGCCTGATGGTCCCAAATGGCAGATGTTTGAGGAAAAAGGGATATGGTGTTCCCATAGTTTATGCGCCTCTACCCATAAAATATGAAATCAGGAAATACAGCCGAGTGTATTGCCAACTTGACCAAAATTCTAAGAAGCTATGGATGACAATCCATACGGGAACTCTGCTGGTGGAGCAGTGGTCACATTGGTTGTCATCCAGATCAGGAACAGATACAACAACAATAAAATTGTGGGTGCGCTAACCCATCAATTGGACTCCAATAGTAGTTCTGAGGCTGGCCATACACATTAGGTAATTGTTGGCAAAAACAGCAAACCATCTAATGTTAATGGTGGTGTCCCAACATTAACCCCATGGCAGATGTTGGGGAAAGAAGATCGGGCTGTTGGATTTCAAGGGAGACAGGATGCCACCAGAGACGTCTTCTCATTCAGAACACAGGCATGCTCGGGTCATCTATGCTTGCATGTGTATGGGGGGGGCCAGTCAGTAGCGATAGCTGTCACCAAACATTCAACTGACAGCCATCTATACTGTATGGTCAGCTAGAGATGTGAATGCTCATATTATAGCATTTAGGGCTGTTGATAATTTGTTAAATGCCCCTTAGTTATCTGTCCCCTTCCCTGACCTAGACCACCAGGGAAGTTTATATTAGCCCCTTCACTGATCTTGACCACCCGAAATGTTAACATTATAATTTCTGCTACACAGTATTATTTCTGACCTTGTACTGGATAGAAACTGCATTCACTTCAATGGTGTCAGTTAAAGGGGTTCTCCAGGCTCTCCTGTATTGATGACCTGTCCTCAGGATAGGTCATCAATATCAGATGGACGGATCAGCTGTATGAGGAGACGGCGCGCAGTGTGCACGTGCCGTCTCCTGTCTCTCTTCCTGCTGCTTTGCGTCCGTCTCCTCATACAGCTGATCGGGGTGCCAGGTGCCAGACCCCCGATCTGATACTGATGACCTATCCTGAGGATAGATCATCATTATAGGAGAGCCCGGACAACCCCTTTAAGAATGGTATTTATGTCAGAGAGAAGCCAGAGGGGGCCATGGCCGCTTCTTCAAGACATCAGTGGGGGTCCCAGCAATGGGGATCCCACCGATCAGACATTGATGGCATGTCCTATGACATTTATCATCTACTATATCTCAGAAGGGTTTCCTTCCTCTGGGTCAATACCGCCTGATAATCGATTTAACTCTATTGTCACAGTTTATGTGGCTTTGATACTAGATAAAATATTATGTAAAATAAATGTTTCCGCTCATGTTATTTACTGGAATAATTCACATTTCACAAATCCCCAGAATCGTGATGACTTGGTGTATAAACTCTACAAGGCTATTAACTAAAAGAGGATTAAAGCGAGGGAACCTGTGAAAGCATGCCATTCCCGGATTACTTCTGGTGCCCTACTTTAAATGGCTGTATATTTTAGGATTGGGGTAGATCAGCTTTATACTCTGTGACTCTTCTGTAAACAACATGGAAAAATATAATCAACCGCATATGAATCATGAGACTATGAAAGCCACGGGACGTCCATCTCACATTGCTGAGCAGAAATCTGTGCACTAGACGTGGTACACCTAGAGTACATGCTAATATATCCACAGAGCTCACCCAAAACTTACATGACCTCTACTATGGCACTCAGGGTACCCTGTGTTGCAGGCTTTTTGGCAAAGGGTTCCCAGGGGGTTGTACTTGCTCTTGCTAATCAGGACTTGTATTCTTATGAGACTGTGCATCAAAATGGTTAGGGATCTAAGCTTTCTTTTTAGCAGGGGTGCACCTAGCCTTTCTGCTGCCTGAGGCGAAAACTGAAATGGCACCCCCCTCCCCAATGCCAATTTCTTAACCTAACCCCTTCCCTTCAGCCCATGGCCCTTCCGCTGCCCCCCTCTTGCCCCTACCTGTTGCTGCCTGAGGCGATCACCTCACCTGGGTGCACCTCTTAAAGGGGGTGTCCGATTAAAAAAAACTGAACAAAACTGTTAACGGTCTAAAGTAAAAAAAAGAATTGATACTCACCCCTTTTCTCCCCTGCTGGGGAATGCATCATTAATGCACCTCCTTTAGAGTCACTGGGGTGCGGTTCCCCATAATTTGATCTAAGGTGGCCACGTGCTGCTCAGTCTACCCAATACACAATGTGCGGTGGTACTCTGAGACACCCTCCCTGCTGTCTGATGGTGCAGTGTCCACTTGCCTTTGTCTTCCCCTGCAGGTATTGTGACCAGCGCCATCAGAAGGGCGTAGGGTAGTCTTAGTAGCTAGTGGCCATCATAGATGAAAGCTAAGGCTACTGGGAAAAAGCAGATTTGCAGCACAATGACTCAAAAGAAGGCCACAACACATCTCTGTTACTCCTATAGACTTGGAATGGAATGGCAATGTGCATGCTTGACTAATGCTGGATTCAAATGAGGGGCCCCCATTTTCATGATCACTGGGGGTCCAAGAAGTGGGACTCCAAGCAATCAGACATTTTCTGACCTATTTGACCTATTCTGTGGATAGGTGATAAATGTTGAACTCTGTAAATAATAAAATGTTGGCTGCCCATAACCACCACAAGGGGGAGCTTAGTAAACTCAACAACAATATAGTATGCAGTAAGCTCATAGGCTCCCTCTAGTGGTAAATATAAGCATCCAGAATGTTACTTTTTTAAATCTATGTCTATGTAAGAGATTTTGAGCGCTGTATAGATATATTTTTTAAAAAATTAATCAGCACAGAGTGTTGAACCTTAAAAAACTAATGTGGTATTTACAGGTGTATATTCACTTTAAAGGGGTGAACAAGATAATACTGTACATTGTATGAGAATACATTATACCTTTGCCCCTTTCCTTGAACAAGGCTAGGAATCCTTTAAAGAGGTTTTCCGGTTGGCATCAACATCCTTTAAAATGATCATTTATGAAGGGCACTATAATTTTGTATGTATTTCTTTTCCCTTTATTGCTCCTATCTCTCATTCTAGGCTGTGGTCACATCACCATGTCCATACAGCTCTTTCTTACTTCCTGTGATGTCATGTCCGTGGGTGGGGCAGTGATAGGGGAGGGTGGAGCTATAAACTAGCTGGGCATTGTTAGGGGCAGTGCTAGAGGTGTGGCAGAGGAAGGAGAAGTGCATCATGGGTTTGGTTGGACACAGCAACAGAAAGTGCTACATACAGGATGGAAACAAACTAGAGGGATTGGATTATATGGTAAAAATTGGTCAGGAGAATCCAAGTTGAAAAAAAAAAGTCTGGAGAAGATGTGCATGAAGTAAGCTATTCCATAGTTACATAATTGTTAAGGTTGGAAAAAGTCCATCAAGTCCAACCAAAGCATAGTAATCCTGGGAAACCCCTTTAACATTTCTACTTTCTATGTGCCGCTGACGCGTTTCTAGGGGAGATTTGATCAAGGTCGTACAGGGAACAACTGAGGGATGAGGCGTAGTAGAATATTTCTATTTGCTAGAGTCGAGGGTTTGCTCTTTGAACATGAAAATTACAGCTGTCTGAAGCTTTTTATTAGGAGACAAGGGGAATATAGCTGAAATGAGTCAAAAATCAACTTTGATTAGAGCCAAGTACATGTCTAAACAAAGGGAGATGGAAAATAAATATCACTTTATGACTCGGTTGATTTGGGTTTTTATTGGACCAAATGTTAATTATCGGAGACAATGCTTTGTTTCAGAGACACGTTACGCCTTTGATCTCTAAAATTCTCATTTATTTTTGTATTTCCTTCACTGGACTAATGTGACCTCTTCTATGAAAGTTAATAAAGAACAGAAATCTGCAGCGCTGGTATGTATGTCAACGTGTGGGTGTCTGGTGGCGAGCAAGTCAGCCGCCGACAAGTACAGACTCAACAACAAGTGCAGCTGGGTATGATGGGGCATCGGAAAACCTGCTGCTAACATCTACATGCATATATAATGCATTTAGTGCGGCAGGGTGATAACGCCCTGGATTAGGGGGCATGCGAATAGAAAACAAAAGGGTAAACCCCATATTAATAAGGGTGGTATTATTGAAAGTTTGCCACAGGTTTTCCATAGTCGTAGTCTGTGTTCTAGAAAATGCCCCTAGGTTTTTTTTGTGTAACTGCAAAAGCTATACTTGTGGTTTTCTAAATTTTTGGATTTACAACTGATGAAACAAAACAGCATACTAATTTAAAGGAATGTGTTAGCAGAAAATGACCTATTGTTTAAATCAATTTTTTAAAAAACATATTTTTAAAGGGTTATTCTCATTTTAGACAATGGGGGCATATCGCTAGTGGGACCCGCACCTATCTCCAGAACGGAGCCCCCAAAATGAATGAGGGCGCACTGCGCATGCGCAGCCGCCCTCCATTCATTTCTATGGGGCCGCCGAAAATAGCCGAGCGCTGGCTCGGCTACTTCCGTCGGCTCCATAGAAATGAATGGGAGCGCACCGCGCATGCACGGCCCGGCTCCCATTCATTTCTATGAGCGGCGCGGGGAGCTGCGCCTGGTGGTGGCCGGACCCCCGGAAACCTGGGGTCCTCCAGGCGCAGCGCTCCCCGCTCCGTTCTGGAGATAGGTGCGGGTCCCAGCGGTGGGACCCGCACCTATAAGACAATGGGGGCATATCCTAGCGATATGCCCCCATTGTCTAAGATGAGAATACCCCTTTAAAGGTTTTTAGTGATATTATTTTTTTATTATATTATATTTTTATATTGCATGTAATTATACATATATTATAATTTTTATGTCACTGTCTATATTAAAAAAATATCCTTTAACCTTACTTGTGTTTTCAAAAAGTTTGCATAATGGCTGTGCTTCTTTGTACAATCATATCTGTGGATTAACTGGTGTTTTCTGGGCTTCGCTAATGTCTCTTTCAGCCATATTAGTCCCTGTTTCAGCTGCATAGCTAGATGCATTTCACTCAGAAGCAAGGGGTGTCTCCCTTCTGTTAAATCTGCCAGTGACTCACTTCCCACTATATTTGTTTTCTTCTAGGGAGCTCAGAAAGCTGATACGGAGGGGTAACTAACTTTATATCTCTAAAGTCTATAAAAGCAGTGAAGAAGCAGTTCTTTTATCAGGCTCAGGATCTCAGCTAGCTCTGAAACGCTCCTTTCCATGTGATCCATCTTCTGTCTCTCTTTTACCAGGAATGGATGACAACAACCAGTGCACTGCTTTTCTGCTCCCTTCTGACCTTTGCACAATTCACAATGCATGCCTAGAAAACTCTCCCATAGAAGTCAATGAGGTTCCCTCCAGCCTATTGTGTCTATGGTCCATGGTAGCTTCTGTGATAGTAGCTTCAAATAGACTTGACTTCAGCTGAACCGTTGTGACTCATTACTGGCAGGGGTGCACCTAGCTATTCTGTTGGTTGAGGTGAAAATTGAGATTCACCCCCCCTCCAGGGGACGAAATTCAAATCCAACAACCCCCATTCCAGCTCTAATGTTAAAGACAGATTTGGGTGAACATTACATACAGTAGTACAAAACCATACAAAGACACTTTCTGGTCATGGGAGTCAGAAGCATCCGGGAATGGAGCAGCAGGCAGACAGATGATTGCCACAGGTCAGGGCTCCAGGGATTGTAGGCTCCCAAGTCTGACAACTTTAAATATCAAGTGGCCAAATAACACTTATTAAATAAGGTATACAATATAAAAGTAAGAAAAAAAGTTGTCTGAAAAAGATTTTAAAAAAATATTACAAGGGGATAAAATGTGGAGCCCTGGAGTGGTGCGAAAAGTGCAAGAATTGTTTCTACTGTTCTTGGCTGAATTCAGAGGTTTGACCAGTCTGCGGACTGAGTTCATGTTCGATGAAATGTGGCTAAGAACAAGTGACATCATTGAGGCACTTTGTGGAGCTACCAGTTCTCTAGGAATGAAGAGGTTGCGCTATGATGAATACAGCTTCAGTTACCACGGCCGCTTCCCCCGCTGTGTGTAGGCGATGGTGGGTCCAGTTTACAAGAACTATACAAGGGGGACATTCTTTTTGATTCAATTATAAAGCGGGAAAGTTCAGAATCAACTTCCAATAAGCAGTAAATCAATGGTGATTCCCTGAGCCTGGATTATTCCGCTAGGACAATTGGCGTCTTGTCACCAAGTTTTTTTTTTTTTTTTTTGTTGTTCTTCTCTACTGAGGGTTGAAAAGTGTTTTCTGGGATTTTAATATAGGCCAGGGATCTTTCGGCACTCCAGCTGCTGTGAAACTACAACTCCCAGCATGCATACTTACTTGGCTGTTCTTGCAACTCTCATAGAAGTGAAAGAAGGATTCTGGGAGTTGTAGTTCCAGAACAGGTGGAGTGCCAGAGGATGCTGATCCCTGGGATAGGCCACCAGTAGCTCCACACCCCAGTACCCCCGTCAATCTATGTAGCTCCTTTGTTGCCGGAGCTAAAGTGAGTATTGGACTACCCTCATCCACTCTGCGTTGCTCCCTATCACTTCAATGGGAGCACGAGCACTGGCCACTACATGGTTAACAGGGCCTTTTAATTCCAGCTCCAACTTCCAGCAATGGAGGTACATAGAACAGCTAATATGCGGAGGTGCGGGGTGTCGGACCTCCGACGATCAGCTAGTTTTGGCCTATCTGTAGGACTTACAAAAGGCTGGAGAACCCCTTTAAGAAGCCGCAACACTTGGGTGAGCGTCGTGGCCTCTTCCATCGATCACATGGCCTTTGTGCAGCTCAACTGCAATTACAAGCACAGCCACTATACAATCTACAGCGCTATCCTGGGTATAGTATGAAAAGCCACAGCTATAATCTATACAGCTAATCAGAGGGGATCCCAGAGTCGGCCCCCGCCAATCTGATGATGATCTATCATGGTGATAGGCAATTAATATTTAGTTACCTGAAAATCACCTTAAAGGCTACACCTTTGGGGACAATTGTTTTTATTATTATTGCATTTTACTCATTTTGAGCTAAAACTCATTTTTTAAATTGGTCTTTATTAAAAATATGGCTTCCTTTTTTCTGCACAAAAGCTGACATGCTCTATGATTTTCTGTCTTTTCCGTCAGACCAGCAGCCGACGGGCTCCTGATCTCTGCTCTCTGACATTATAAACACTCATTATAGCTCAATTCTTATCTTACTGATAAGAATGTGGCTTAAACGTGGTTTAAAAGTGTTTATGACCTCTCAGTAAGTAATTTAGATAAGGTTTATTAGATGACCAGCACAAAGTGAAAGTACCAGTCACACAATTAGAAAAACTGTTAACCCTTTGTTAACAGCTCAATATTTTTAATAAAGGCCAATCGAAAAATGATTTTTAGCCAAAAATGAGTAACATGCAATCATAAAAATCATAAAAAATTGCCTATGAAGGTGTACATAGCCTTTAAACAACTTTTTATCTGAATTCTAAGAGTACATTTGCATTTTGCATTATGGGCCAGTAGTCAATAAGTGGCTAGTAAAAAGACAAGGACCAAGGGGATGAATGGCTGTTATGGATCCTGTGCTATATTAATACAACACTGGCTTGTAGTGAGTTATTATAACATTTTCAAGATTTTTTGAAACCCACAAAATAGTCACCATTTTAGGCAGGAGACAACCACCAACTTTTTAAATTGTCTTGAGTGATCTTGGAGGTCTCAGACATCAGGTATGAGTTCCTTGTAAGACGCTAATTAAGATTTTGACTTCCCTATTCCCAACATGAGAGAGCCTTCCAAGAGAGACTGAAAGGATTAAGGGGCATTAAATGTACCTTCATTTACTATCCTTTCCATGATAGTGTCTGAATTCAATGCGGTTAAACTGGTTATACCATGATTAATGTGAAAAATGAAAATCATACAGTACATGATAATCTCTTTCTAACAAAGCTAAAACCAGCCCTGTACCTCAAATGGGTCCGGATATCTCCACATTCACTGCTCCAATTAATTTATTTCAGGCTGCCAGCTCAGGAGGAGTGTTCTTCCTTAGGGGGTGTGTCCTTACTGCTGCAGCATTCTTCCTATCACATATCGGGGCATGTCCTGTCTGCTGCAGTTCCAGGGTTGCCAACCAGAGGTTTTCTTTTTTCTGGACAACTTATCCCAAAATCGCGGACAGACAACATTTTTTACGGACAAATTGGAAAACCATAATAAATTATAAAGATTATAAGTAATATATGTTTACATCTCAATATACAGATAAGAACTCTTTACCAGGATTTACTGTGAGCGGAAAAATGATGAGAATTACTAACAACAAAATCCAGGCAAGTACCACCAGCCTCAAAAAATCATGGACACGTCTATTTTTTTCACGGACACAGGAAAAAAGTTGCTTATTTTTACGGACTGTCCAGAAATCTCTGGACGGTTGGCAACCCTGTGCAGTTCTCTCCCTGTAACTTATATACAGTGGGGGAAAAAAGTATTTAGTCAGCCACCAATTGTGCAAGTTCCCCCACTTAAAAAGATGAGAGAGGCCTGTTATTGACATCATCACCTCAACTATGAGAGACAAAATAAGAAAACAAATCCAGAAAATCACATTGTCTGATTTTTAAAGAATTTATTTGCAAATTATGGTGGAAAATAAGTATTTGGTCAATAACAAAAGTTCATCTCAATACTTTGTTATATATCCTTTGTTGACAATGACAGAGGTGAAACGTTTTCTGTAAGTCTTCACAAGGTTGGCACACACTCTTGCTGGTATGTTGGCCCATTCCTCTATGCAGATCTCCTCTAGAGCAGTGATGTTTTGGGGCTGTTGCTGGGCAACACGGACTTTCAACTCCCTCCAAAGGTTTTCTATGGGGTTGAGATCTGGAGACCGGCTAGGCCACTCCAGGACCTTGAAATGCTTCTTACGAAGCCACTCCTTCATCGCCCTGGCGGTGTGCTTGGGATCATTGTCATGCTGAAAGACCCAGCCACGTTTCATCTTCAATGCCCATGCTGATGGAAGAAGGTTTGCATTCAAAATCTCACGATACATGGCCCCATTCATTCTTTTATGTACACGGATCAGTCGTCCTGGTCCCTTTGCAGAAAAACAGCCCCAAAGCATGATGTTGCCACCCCCATGCTTCACAGTAGGTATGGTGTTCTTTGGATGCAACTCAGCATTCACTCTCCTCCAAACATGACAAGTTGTGTTTCTACTAAACAGTTCTACTTTGGTTTCATCTGACCATATGACATTCTCCCAAAACTCTTCTGGAACATTCAAATGCTCTCTAGCAAACTTCAGATGGGCCCGGATATGTACTGGCCTAAGCAAAGGGACACGTCTGACACTGCAGGATCTGATTCCCTGGCGGCGTAGTGTGTTACTGACGGTAGCCTTTGTTACTTTGGTCCCAGCTTTCTGCAGGTCATTCACTAGGTCCCCTGTGTGGTTCTGGGATTTTTGCTTACAGTTCTTGTGATCGTTTTGACCCCATGGGGTGAGATCTTGAGTGGAGCCCCTGATGGAGGGAGATTATCAGTGGTCTTGTATGTCTTCCATTTTCTTTTTTTAAATCAAGTAAAGTTTATTAGGCAATTCACAGCAAAACAAGCCATACCATAATAGAATGTAAAAAGTAACATAGGCATATATCAATAAAGACAGTATTATAAAGCCAAGGTGTACACTTATTCCTGTATGTCTTCCATTTTCTAATTATTGCTCCCACAATTGATTTCTTCACACCAAGCTGCTTGTCTATTGTAGATTCAGTCTTCCCAGCCTGGTGCAGGCCTACAATTTTGTTTCTGGTGTCCTTTGACAGCTCTTTGGTCTTCACCATAGTGGAGTTTGGAGTGTGACTGTTTGAGGTTGTGGACAGGTGTCTTTTATACTGATAACAAGTTCAAACAGGTGCCATTACTACAGGTAATGAGTGGAGGACAGAGGAGCCTCTTAAAGAAGAGGTTACAGGTCTGTGAGAGCCAGAAATCTTGCTTGTTTATAGGTGACCAAATACTTATTTTCCACCATAATTTGCAAATAAATTCTTTAAAAATCAATGTGATTTTCTGGATTTGTTTTCTCATTTTGTCTCTCACAGTTGAGGTCTACCTATGATGTCAGTTACAGACCTCTCTTATCTTTTTAAGTGGGAGAACTTGCACAAGTGGCCGACAATACTTTTTTCCCTACCGTAAGTGCAAAATATGTGACTTTAGACTTTTTCACACCAAACTAGAATGTGTATACACTGGTTTTCCCAGACCGGCTAGCAATCCATTTTCAATAAAAAATAAATAAATCGACACACTAAAATCACATAGTTCATATTAAACATTTTCTTAATCAAAATAGTGCAAAATACAATATTTGTCATTTCTTCTACAGCACATGTCAAATCAGCTTAATGAGTTACATGAATTTGGTGTGAGTAAGTGGAGTTACACCGAAGATTCAGCTCTCTACCATAAGCTATGGCTGTTGGCAGCTGAAGGATGGAACTGAGCATGTGGGACCACCTCAATGAGGCAAGAAGAGAAATAAGGAAAAGCACAAACAGCAGATGGCTATACAGATACAATTTATTAAAGGTGGTTTCTAGGCTCCTGATTTGGATGACCTATCCTCAGGATAGGTCCATAATATCCAATCTGACGCCCCACACTCCCACCTCCTGGACTGGAACTAGCACTCTGAATGGTACAGGATCAGCTCTGTTCAAAGTGTAGTGGCCGTGCTGGGTTACTGCAGCTCAGCACCCATTCAGTTTAATGGGAGCTGAGCTGCAGGCTGTCTGCCAAAAATGTGATTGGATTTTTTTCACCTGTTGTCGGATATAACTACACATGTATGGCGGGTCAGCATGTCCCTGAGAAAGTACACACCCCCAAAGCTGCCAGCTTGAAATAAAACTTGCAGAACAATTCCAGCAATGAATGGGGAGATCTCTGGTCCCATGTGAGGTACAGGGCTGGTTCTAGCTTTGTTAGAAACAGATTGTCATGTACTATATACATACAATATCATGGGATAAACACTGTAATTATTTTTCAGAATGATTTTGAAGGTAGAAGCTGTACCCGTAAGGAGAATTCCAAGCAGTTACCCTCAGGGGTAGAAGGTTTACTTTGAATGAAATATTGAGCAATAGTAGAAATTCTGCTTGTAGTAAAGTGAAGCACAACAATCATTATTAGTATAAATCATTCACTGCGGGGCTTTTATTTCCGCTGCAAATCCCAGCCAGCTGCACACACTGTAGGTTTACTGGAGGTGGAAATGCGTGAGTCAGGGTATGATGAATATGCCTGGCTTTATCCTCTCTCCCACTACTGCATCTAGTGCTCAGACAGCACACGTGAGAGGCTAGACTCTTGTTTCTTCTTCTTCATCTTTCACGGAAGAAATGGATTGTAACTACCTGTAGATTTGGCTGTAGGAGGTCAGACCTTATGGACAGAATCTATTTGGCCCTGAGTGATATGTGTAGTGCCTAGGGTAGGTACTTTAGTCTAAAGTAATCAAAAGTAAAGTAATCAACCACTTACTTTTTTTTCACTTTAAAATGTTAAATTGCATTGACTTACTGTTTAATACTGTGTAACAGTGCCCATTTGCACTGTATTTTCACAGAACTTTGCAAAGGGTTAATGAATACAGAGAGACTTTTGGGACTTTCTAGCTAATAATGAAAAGCTGATAATTTACCACAGCTACTATAAGGTTTAAAACTGTTGCGTCACTGCCATTGAGTATCAGTGAAGGTCTTATGCAAGTCTATGAGAGACGGAAAGTGTAACATTGTATTTGTTTGGGCTGAGTTTCTCCACTCCACCCCTCTCACTACAAGGTTGTAGTTCAGCCAGAAACAGTATGTAAGGAGAACAGTCATAGTGGTCTGCAGTTAGGTTTCATTGCTTAGAAGAGACTCATGCTAGTCTGCATGGATGACCAAAAGACTATGAGATGGGGATGCTGAGGAACAGACCATGGATCACTAGCCCTGTGGCCAAGGAGCCACCTGCAAAACTAAGCCACAGACCCTGGATCACCAGCCTTTGACCAGGGTACCAGCCTTCTGAGAGATAGGGGACAGCTAGCTCAGACCTTTCCTCAGCATGAACCCTTCATCTGCCTGGGAGGAAACTGGAGAAGCCAGCCCTATGCCTCATCTGTATTGTTTTGCACCTGAGTTCCTCCAGTAAAGAAGCACACTGGTTTACTGGAGACCCTGACTCTCGCTTATTTCCCATTGGGGTGCACCACACCTTACCATCCCTTCTGGAGAGCAGCAACACATGGTGACACCTCAACGGCATCCGGGGGACCCAACGTAGCATTGGGCCCCCCCCAAACCCGGCCAATGCATATCCTCCACTCCAGGATGGCAGAAGGAATTAGACAGACACAGAAGACACAGTATTAGGTGGACTATTCGTATAGTACTGTTGTTATTAGGGCTAGTCCGAGGGCCTACTGAAGAGAAGTGTATTACAGCTACAGGTCAGTACTAGTAGTGAAAACGGTACAAAAATTATTGTGCTGTTTGGCAGTAACTAGAGTTCTATGGGCCCCAGGGAAATTTTGGATCGGGCCTCGGAACTTTGTCAGGCTCCACTCACCTGTTTAATTCATGAATAATTCTAGTAGGGCAGCACTGGGGCCTGATAGATCCTGTACCGCATGCGATTCAGCTGAGATGAGCACTCTGACGGGGCCCGACATGAAGTACAGTGACAGTGCTGGGCCCCGTTACATGTGAGTGACGTGGCCCCCCTCCCTCCACCGGGCCAGTCTCGGTTGCACCCTCTGCATGCTGTTTGGCTACCCAGAACAATTAAAGAATACATAGCGTATGAGTCCGCACATTCATGAGTCTTCCTCTTTCCTCCTCCCTCGCCCTTCTGTTCTGTGGCTTACAGGTAGGGGAGAGTTCACATCATTGTTATTTTTATGTTCTTTTCTAATTCGTCAGTCCATTATGGATATTTGACATCTTTTTGAGCTGTTTGCAGGACTTTTTTTTCACACGCTCTTCCACTGATGCCTCGACCGGATATGCTCCTATTTCTTCCTGTACAGCTACATAATTTTACATGCAGATTGTCCTGCGAGCACAGCTTAGATTGCAGAATCGGCAGTGCAATGGAATGGTAAGTAGTCGTGAAATGATCTTCCTTCTACAGGTTGTCTGCAAGCTAGAATTTAGCCTGAGCACCGGAGAACTCCTTTAAGCTCACAGATCCGCTTTAATTTACTGGAAACCTCTGACTGAAATTTCTAACCAAAGCACAATTGATGTGAATGGCCTTTTGTTCCGAATGTTGTGTCAGAGGTTTCCTGTGATGGAAATTTCTAAGAACCACTGAATGGATTTGACTGCTCCATAATTTCGGAAAAGGACTTAACTCACGGACTCCACCTATATAATGGTCTAACGTGTCTCTTTCATACACCAGAAGATGACATATGGGCGGCATTATTCCACTGTATATATGTTTACATACATGTATAATATAATAACAGGTTTTGTGGAACCCCTATATTGATTACCTATCCTCAGGACAGGCCATCAACATCTGATTGGTAGAGGTCTGACTCCCGGCACCCCCCAACAATCAGCTGCTTGAAGAGGATCCTCAAGTGTGAGCAGCGGCCAACGGTGTACCAGTCACATTCACTTGAATGGGACTGAGCTGCACCTAGGTCATGTGACTGATGTACGTAACATCATTGGTCTAGGGAGAGGCCGCAGCGCTCACTGGTGCAACGCTGCCTTTTCGAACCGCTGATCAGCAGGGATGCAAGGACTTGGACCCCCACAGAGCAGATAGTGATGACTTATCTTGAGGGCAGGTCATCAGTATATGAATCCTGAAATCCCCTTTAATATACTGCTTGAACATTTTTGGGGTCATTTATCAAACTAGTGTAAAGTAGAACTGGCTTAGTTGCCCACAGCAACCAATCAGATTCCACCTTTCATTTTCCAAAGGAGCTGTGAAAAATGAAAGGTGGAATCTGATGGTTACTATGGGCAAATAAGCCAGTTCTACTTTACACCAGTTTGATAAATGACCCCCATTTGTCTTTCTCCAGAGTTTTTACTCAAATAGATTTGTTTCAAGATGGTGTTGCATCAAAATTATATTGTAATGTTCTTATTAAAGGGGTTTTAACTGAGATATTTTAACTGATGACCTATCCTCTGGAAAGGTCATTAGTATCTGATTGGTGGGGTTCTGAGCTTGGGACCCCCGTCAATCAGCTGTTTGAGAAGACACTGGTGCTCCTGTGAGTGCCTTGGCCTTCTCTCAGCTATCAATGCACAGCGCCGTACATTGTATAGTGGCTGTGTTTGGTATTGCAGTCCAGCCCCATTCACTTCTATGGGGTTGAGCTGCGCCTAGGCCCCGCGACCGATGAACGTGACATCAGATGGCCTCGGAAGAAGCTGCAAGAAGTCCACGGTGCTACTGCAAGCACCAGTGCCTTCTCAGCTGATCCCTGGTGTCGGACCCCCACCAATCAGAGAATAGGTCATCAGTTAAAATATCAAGGAAACCCCTTTCAAAAGAAGGAAACTGTTTCAAAAGAAGGTGACATACATGACCGTGAGAATATCTTAACAAGACACATACCTCTCAACCATCCTGGATCCAGCAGGACAGTCCCAGATTGCAGTGGCTGTCCCGCTGTCCTGTTATGGGGGAGGTATGTCTCGGTTTCTGGCAGCTGTCCCTGCATCCATAAGACGCAGAGACAGTTGCCTGTATGATGATAAAGCACAGAGCTGGCATCGGCTCACTGCATCATCAATAATCCCTCCCGTACCCCCTGCTGGCTCTACATACCTTTGGTCTGGTGGGGGGGGCTGTCTGACAGTCAGCCTTGGCTATGCCCCCTCCAGACTAGAGCAGATGTCCTGCTGGTGATGCTGCTGCTAGGAAGAAGGTAAGTATATGGTGTTTATTTTTTTAACTTTCTGTGAGTGGCACGATGTGGGCATATTACTGGGGGCACAACATTACTGGGGCGCACAATGTGGGAATATTACTAGGGGGCACAATGTGGGCATATTACAGATGGGCACAATGTGGGCATATTACAGCTGGGCACAATGTGGGCATATTATTGGGGGGCACAATGTGGGCATATTACAGGGAGGCACAGCTGGTCATATTACTGGGGCACAGAACAGGGCATATTACTGGGGGCACAGCTGGGCATATTAATGGGGGCACATAACTGGGGAATAATTACTATGTGGGACAGTAAGGGGACTGGGTGGGATTAGGTGTATAGTTATGTTTTGGGCGGAGTTAGAGGCGTAACCTAGTGCCGAAAAAATTTGCAGTGGCACGCCACATGATGTGTCCCTCTTTCTCCGTTTACGAAGTTGGGAGGTATGAAGACATGCTGCAAATAATGACTGATATACATACATAAAAATGAGGCAGTAGAGCACCACAGTCACATTTTAAAAAATAGTGGAGCGCCACAGTCGCATTTATAAAATCTTTCTATTAGTGGGGGTCATGTACTAATGTTTTACACCAGTTTATTGGTGTAGAAAATGTGGACATTTTTTTGACATAGATAAGTTACAAGTCTTGTCACAACTGCCTTTTTGTGGCAAAATTTGAAACGTTATAGCTATTTACGACACCCTTGACACTTTTCCAAAAATTTGGCAGGGTGTGGATGGGAGGAAGGAGGAGGCATCATTTACCAACATATACGCCAGAAATCTGGCTGGAGTAAATTTCTATTCTGCTTCAGGCTGCACTGCTGCCAACAAGAGTCAAGAGTAGGTCAACAAGGGCAGAGCTTAGCAGGCTGATGGGGCGGAGCTTAGTGCTGCAACGGGGGGCAGGGCTCAGCAGTGCAACAAGGGCCCCTAGACATAACAGAGCTTGGGGCCCCAGAAACGCCAAATCCTCCCCTGTTGACAGGTTAAGATACAATCAAAGGATTCAAAAGGTTTATGAAACCTGCACTAGTGCATAGTGTATAGGATGATAAATTATACTTATAACTAACTATTATCAAAAGGTCATACATATTTTTACATTATATATATACATACTTGTACATCTATCGTCTTGCACAATGGGGCTGTCTATTGGGAAAATAAAAGCTAAGTCTAGCTCAGGGAGGATCATAATGTGTAATACCTGTAAACAGGAAGCATTTGCCCTAAGCCGATTGACATTGTGTCCGCTGCTCGTCTGTGGTCGGGGATAGAACTGCATTGTGAATTTTATGACTTCCCTTTTATATGTGCTATTAGTCACAATAACTTCCTGATAGCATTTGGGCTGTGAATCAGGATTTGGATATTGGATATTGCCACCACCATTTGTGAATATCACCAGACAGAAAGAGGAATCTTGGGTTAATAAAGTAGTGTAGATGCAGAGGGTGCAAAGGTCGCAGTCTGACCTTCTCTATGGAGCCTAAACGGCACCTAATAGCTCCCTGCCTCACAAAAATCTCTTAATTTTTATCAGCAACTAGCAGAAAGACCCGGCTTCGCCTGGGTATAGATGAAATTTCATCTATTTCATTTAATGTTTCTGTGTGTCGTTGCAGAGAGAAAGTCAATGCAGCTGACAGAAGTTGATTTTTACCTTCAATTTTTCAATCCCCATTGGCTGCGGAGTGGGCATGACCTGACCGGGTCGGGGGCGTGGTTTACCGGGACCTTGGGGGGGGGGGGGTGCTTTTAGGTCCTTCTTTTTAAGGTGGCCTGAGTTATAGGTCAATGCCATGGTAATTTGAGGAAACACAGTGGGTTGCAGTGGAAGAAAACATTGCTTTGCACGGGTATATTTAATCTATTTCATTTAATGTTTGTGTGTGTGTCATTGCAGAGAGAAAGTCTCCTTCCCACCCATTCCTGTAGCTGACAGAAGGGTGTGGCCTGACCGGGGGCGTGGTTTAGCGGGACCTTGGGTGGGGGTTTGCTTTTAAGTCCTTTTAGTGGAAGAAAACATCTTTTATTACTACTGAACGGTAGTAGTCTAATATTAGTCTATTTCATCTAATGTTTCTGTGTGTTGTTGCAGAGAGAAACTTACCCTCCCACCCCTGCAGCTGACAGAAGTTTATTTTTCCTTCATTTTTTCAATCCCCATTGGCTGCGGAGGGAGAAGGGGGCGTGGCCTGACAGAGTCGGGGTGTGGCTCAGTGAAACCTGGAGCAGGTGTTGTAAGTCCTTCTTTTGAGAGTGGTGTGAATCACAGGTCGGTGCCATGGTAATTTATGAGGACACGCAATGGGTAGCAGTGGAAGATTTACTACTGAACGGTCATAGTCTAAAATTAGTCTAAAACATAAGTTATATTTATGGTAACCGGAATACCCCTTTAACAGTGTCATCCACAGCGCTCTGCCCCTTTAAAACATTGAATAGAAATGACTGGATTGTTACCTGAGATCCTCAGCTGGCTGCTAATTACCTGGCTGTGTTGTTATGGAAACCTGCCCTCCCTGTGTGTGTCTGTGCAGAGAATGGCAGTTGGGGTTTAAAACCAATGCTGTCAGGCTAATATTGGCTAATGTACGTCATATGTTGGGAATATCTCGGGAACGTTATGTCCTAGAGAGATGAGACCTGGTCTAAAACCTTCCCAGGCACCTGATGTACCTGTGTACCGAATTTGGTGAAAATCGGTCAAGTAGTTTGGTCGCACATAGAGAACAGACAGACAGAAACTCATTTTTATAATATTAAGAGATGCAGGCACATATGAACATGAGAACTTAAAGTGGCCCAGGAAAAAAATAAATAAAAGTGGCCCCATGTTGAAAGTGGGTCCAAACTGACAGAAGGTGGGGCAACACAAGTAGATGGTGCCGATATAAGTTGGCAGGGTCAGTAATACCCCAGTGCAGGCAGCACAAAATACGTCCCCAGAAACTGTCCCTCTGTGGTGGCCATGAATAGCTACCACGTGCCACTTCTCCTCCAATTTGTCTCGGATATGGAGCAGAAGGCTTAGGAGGTGAGATGTAGACCCCTATAGTTTGCCAGTATCTACCCGGCCAGCGGCAGTGAGGGTGCCCCTATGGGCATCGGCCCACTAGAAAAATTTCCTGTAGGGTCTATGGCCAGCCTAGCCCTGGAACATGGGACCAACACAGATGCCTTCAGCTGCCAAGCGCACATTCAACAGGTCAGGGTGACATAAACTAGTGACAGATCCCCCTAGCAAAATGCTGGGTCATTGTCCTTAATTGACCCAGCCGTTTTGCCAAAATCTTGTATTGAACAGCTCCAGCACATGCAGGTGAGTCCTCACATTCATGAGCTATTGGCTTTCCCCGCCCACCTGCTGCTGATTCATATTGGAAAAAACTGTCAATCAGAGGCAAGTGGGCAGGGAGAGCCGTGAGCTCATGAATATCAGGACTCATTGGCATCCGCTGGAGCTGTTAAGATTTAAAGGTGAGGGCAGCAGACAACTGGTGACAGATTTCCTTTAAGACAAGGCCTTTAGGAAATTATTTCAAAGAAGAGAGAAATCACTACTTACACCCCAGACTTTTTATGAATTCCATTTTTTACACGATCCATTAAATTGTAGCCAATGTACCACTACACTGTGTGACAGGAAGGGAGCTTGCATAGACATTGACTAATTAAAGGGAGTGCCTAGTCAGAGTGCAGCCACAGTCATTAAGTCACTGAATAGTGACCTCGCAGGCAAGAACCAGCCACAGTACACATGTAAGTGGTAAATGGGATCAGAGATTTGCAATGACCAGACATCATTCTGGAAGGTATAATTCGTTCTACAGGAGCAGTTCATGGTGACCCCCCAGCTACGAGGAGCACTGCCAAAGACCACCTGCACACATTGCAGAATACGTGCAGTTTCTCCCCGCAGATTACTGTGTAGAAAAATCGCAGCGTAGTACAGTACCAGCAAAGAGCATGAGGTTACACAAATTTCATGTATACGTTGCTGATTTTTTACTGTGCGAAAATTGACCTGTATTACAGATTTCCAAATCTGCAGCATCTCAATTATGTTTAGATGACCTTTCACCGCTCCTGACATGCCTGTTTTAATAGCTTCATGCATTCCCCATGTAATAACTATTCTGGAACATCTATTCTTATGTCTCTTTGTTGTGCTATTCCTGTATTATTTCTACTAGAAGTTATTAATGAATTGCTAGCAGTCTGCAGTAAGGGTACAGAGGGGAGGTAACCAGTTGGGGGTGTGTACCTGCACAGAAAATGGCAGCACTGATTGGATAGAGTTAGACTGTGCAGGTACACACCCCCAACTGGTTACCTCCCCTCTGTACCCTTACAGCAGGCTGCTAGAAATTCATTCATAACTTCTAGTTAAAATAATAAAGGAATGGCACAACATAGAGTCATAAGAATAGATGTTCCAGATTTGGTATTACATGGAGATTGCATGAAACTATTAAAACAGGCGTGTCAGGAGAGGGGACAGGTGCTCTTTAAGGTTTTAGGTGTGGATTTCACCCTTTTCCAATCAAGAGTGAGAACTGCAGCAAAACTGTATCAAATTTGCACCAAAACCAATGTTAGAAATTGCAGATTTTGGTGCGGATATGGTGCAGAAATGTACATAAATCCGCACAGAAATTTGTGCAGATCTTATGTACATTCACCCTTATGCAGATGGTCTACCGAGCGATCCAGAGAGGAGGGAAGTGTAGCCCTAGTGTCTTCCTAAATTCCTCTGACATCTGACCAGTCAGTCCTATGTACTGTATCTGATACATGAAGGTGGTCACCGGCTGGTCGCTATGGGCATGAGTCCATGCAGCTCATCCTGCGGTATCCCACACAGAATACGCTATAACCTCTGAGGGTCATTTTATGATAAATGCATTTTTCAGGATGTAGCAGGGAGGAACTAATGCCTTTGATAGCATAATCTGACAGCAGCTGTTGGACTCGGGATTTCGGATGAAAGCTCATGGAAATGTAATCTTTTTGGCAGTCATTAGGACCAGCCCGGTATTTTGGAATGGATATTGTGGCTTAGTTATTCAGCATTCATCATTATTGATGGATATAATGCCTACTCATCAAGGCTCTTTGGAAAGAGCTTCAATTGTATTGGTGCCAAGGCAGGCGTCTGTTATTATTGATGCTGCATTCAGATGAATCAATGTACAATGAAGTGCGGGCAGTCAAGGGAGCGGGAATGTGCGGAAATGCAGACATCTTTGCTTCCTGTAGTCTTTTATTCATAGTAAGATTTTTTTTCCATGTTGCAATAATATGATTGTGATGAGATAAAGTGAGAATATAGCAGGGTTGTAGCTCGAAAACACAATGATCTGGTGCAAAAACAAAGACAGTCTACACTGCGATGATACAAAGTGTCATTCTTAATTAATATTTGTGAATTATTAATATAAAAAAAATACTAAAACATGGGAGATCATTTATCAAAGACCGTTATTTTATGCCGGTCTTGGACATCCCCTTTGTGACTTTTTTGAAATCTGGTGTATGGACTGTTAGTAAATGGCCCCAATGGGATATGAAGTTATACCACTGCCTTTCCAGATACGCATCGCTAAGTTCTGCCACATCACACCACTAATTTGGTGACCTCTTATATGCCCACCCACACTGTATAATACCCCCTTAAGTGCCCCTCATATAGTATGGTGCCCCTAATCACAATATGCTTCCCTTTATGTTCTCCCGAAACAGAATAATACCTCTTATGTGCCTCATACACATTATGATACCCTTTATGTGCCCTCAACACAGAATAATACCCCCTATATGTCCTCAAACACATTATAGTGCCCCCTTATGTGCCTTAACACAAAATCTGCCCCCTTATGTGTCCCCGACACAAAATCTGCCCCCTTATGTGTCCCCGACACAAAATCTGCCCCCTTATGTGCCCCGACACAAAATCTGCCCCCTTATCTGTCCCCAACACAAGATCTGCCCCCTTATGTGTCCCCAACACAAGATCTGCCCCCTTATGTGTCCCCAACACAAAATCTGCCCCTTTATGTGTCCCCAACACAAAATCTGCCCTCTTATGTGTCCCCAACACAAAATCTGCCCCCTTATGTGTCCCCAACACAAAATCTGCCCTCTTATGTGTCCCCAACACAAGATCTGCCCCCTTATGTGTCCCCAACACAAAATCTGCCCTCTTATGTGTCCCCAACACAAAATCTGCCCCCTTATGTGTCTCCGACACAAGATCTGCCCCCGTATGTGTCCCCAATACAATATAGACCCCCTTTAGTGGGTAAATACTCACTCATTTCCCAAGATGAATGGAGCAGATCTCTCACAGCAGGTCTGCTCCGGTCTGTGCGGCGACTAGGCACAGCAGGACCGATGACGTTATTTAATCTCACTTTCCAAGCCCCTCAACACCGGTTGCAGGGTGAATGGTGAATACACTATTGTATTCAACTGCCTTCTGAGGATGTGGATGCAGTTAAAATAGGTGCTGCTGCTAGGGGACCCACCTACCAGAGGACAGCAGGAGCCTCCCTAATCTCTCGGGCCCTGTGCAATGGTGTGATGTGCATAGTGGCCAAATCCACCACTGACTCTAGGTTTGGAGGGTTTGAATGGGAACTATGGTGTATAACAGTAGCAGCAAAGAGAAGAATTTTAAGAATGTGTAAGTCTGCTCAGTATTCATGAATCTACCCCTAAGTCTTCTGTTGAACAGTGGCCACAAGGGGGCGTTACTGAGGTGCTGCTGATTTGGAAAAGAATCTCTGTGAAAACAGTCGTCTGCACATGACTCTGCCCTTAGACGTCAAGGTGTCCTTGTATGATAGACATTGATAATGTGTCGATCAAACTTGTCTTGGTCAGAGAACCCTCACAAAGCTTGAGAATGAGGTTCTCCTGTCTGTGAATCTAAATACCAGATGGAGAAAAATTTGGATCAGCTCACCTCCATGCAGGTACGGTGCACGCGATGTGGGGTGGCAACCTGGAACAATGCAGAAAAAATGTGAGTGGATCCGGCACTCTTCCTTTATTGACTTGAACATAGTAGAAAATGTTAAAACCACTATCGCTTACGCGTTTCAGGCATGCAAGTCCTTCCGCATAGCATACCTCCTCATAGAATGGTAGTAAGGTCAGGCGTCAATGACAGGATATCAAACAGACATGACAGTGACCTGTTAAGGACCCAGGGCCTATTACAGAGGATGATTTTGGGGCCAATTATCGAGAATAAGAGTGTCATTTCCAATAATTGACCCATGTAGTTGTGCCGCAGGTCAACCGACAAACGACCAAACAGTCATTGGTCAACTGATTGCATCTTTCATGCAACATGATAGCTGCTCGATTATCTGCAGCATATCACCCTGTGTGATCAGGGGTGTGCTGCCGATAATCAATCCAATGGAATGAGGTGGAATGATTGCGGTAGTAATTACACCTCCTCTGTATACTTTGCATTGGTCGCATCTGGGAAATATGATAGGACCTCTAGCAGCTGGCAGATACATTGAAACCTATCACATGCTGCTCACATTATCTTCCTCTTCTAACCATCTCTACTATCAGATGACAGCAGATGAACACTGTCATAAACTGTCATGAAGGAGGAAATTCATTGACCATAGAGCTGATCACTCTGCACCTAGTATCTTGATAATTGAGATCTACGCATGGACCATAGATGTTGCACCAATGTCAGTGTCTTGTTACGAGTAACTGGTGTATTCTTACGTGCATTCTCCTTGCATTAACAATTCTGGAACATCTATTCATATGACTCTATGTTGTGTCATTCTTTTATTATTCCTTCTAGAAGCTGTGAATGAAGGTCCCGATGGGTGTTACCAGTTGAGGGTGTGTCCCTGCACAGTCTGACACTATCCAATCACTGCTGCCAGTGTCACACCCCTAACTTGTAATACCCAGCTGGACTTTCACCACCAGGCCACTACCTTTTATAATAATCCCAGTGTGGTTGGCTGCTGACCTGATACCGGTGCCTGGCACTGAGGGAACAGGCAATACACCTAGTCAAGAAAAAAGGCAGAGCTTAGAGTAGGCAGAATTTTTGTGAATCCATGAAACTAATCCGAGGTCAGGGCTGTTAGCAGTTCGGTCAACAGGCAGTGGTCGGGTAAGGAAGCAGAGGGTCAGAATAGGTAGACAGGCAGAGTTCAGTACATGGCAGACAGACAGGAACAGCCAGTTTCATAGGTACAAATCTGCTGACAGATGCCTGTTAAAAAGACCTCCAAAAATGGCCAACCCACTGTGGGGTTCATACTTACCTGGTCCTCCTTTGCTACCCAGCTATTTCTGCAGCTCCGCAATGCCCTGGCATCAACATCCTGATGAAAGGCACTACGTCATCGCTGCAGCCAATCACTGGAGGCAGCAGTGACCTGTCACCCATGTGGCATATGACAAGAGTGGGCCACTCTCTTAGGCCTTTTTAAAGGGGTTATCCAGTTTCATAAACAGCCCCCCCCCTCATGTGCCGGGCCCCTCACACTAAATATACTTACCTGACTCCCCGCTCCCTGGGCCGCTCCTGGTCCCCGCACCGTTGCTGCTGCTTTTCCCTGTAAATGGATGAACACATCCGGTGTCAGGGGGACTAACCAATGGCAGGCGGGGACGAGCATCCCTAGAATCGCGGTCTCCCCGCCAGCCTTTGGCTGCTCCCCCCCACACCGGATGTTTTCATCTGTGCACAGGGAGAAGCAGCAGCAGCGGCGGTGCAGGGACCAGGAGCAGCGCAGGGAGCGGGCAGCAGGGTAAGTATATTCCGTGTGAGGGGTTCGGCATATGGGGGGGGGGGGCTGTTTATGACACTGGATAACCCCTTTAAGTCTTCAATAACCCCTAAACGTGGCAGAGTTTTTTTAACAGTGTGCACCAGTTTCTTGAGCAATACAATGATGTAAAAAAAAAGTAAGTTATCTGGCGTAAAAAGGAGAAAAGTGTCTAAGATACCCCAAGATGGACTAAATCCACCAATCACAGAGCGTGCACCACGGTGATTAATTTCCTGCATCGTCTGACTGCCTTGTCTAAATTTACGCATTTCGCAGCATTAGTAAATCTGCCCCAGTATTAATACATGTCTCCCCTGTGCCTGTCTGGGAGTTGACCTCGTATAAAATGAACAGCCGAACTCATAAACGTAAGCTCAGCCTGTGGGGCCTCCGATTTTATCATTGTGTGAAAATGTTTAAGTTCAGAACGGTTTCGCCTCCTTATCTTCGCCTGATGTTTCTTCTAGTGGACGAGGGAGTGTTTATTTCGCTTCCTGGGTTTCTAATATGCTGCTAAGGAAACAATTTGCTTCCTGAAAGACATCCTTCTTGATTCGGACTAAACAGAGATTGCAATAGTAAAGCCGTAAATCTTTATACGTGTTTTATGTGCCAGATTAAACTTTATCCAAACACGCAGCAGATGTGTCCAGTTTCTACAGTCCTGCGTCCTACCAGCAAATGATAGAACTTCTTAATTGTCTCCTTGTGTTGAAGCCCAGACATTACCATTTGTCGCTGCAAGAAGCAGCTGCTGATGCTAAAAGGATATGTGGAGGTCTTACACCTGTGCCGCCATGAGGGCTGTCTAATGTATGGCTGACGGCTACGTCTGTATTTTATTTTTATTTTAACATAAGTGGCGTTGGATCCCATGAGACGGAAGAAGGAAATCCTTTTCTCTATTGAAATCCAAGCTTATTCTTGGCAGAAAACTAAGGACTGGAACATGGACCGCAAATACAGGCACGTAAACAAGCCCTTAGGGAATGTGCACTCGGCAGTGTAGTTTACCAAAATCTGCACCAAAATGAATGAATACGTTACTTGTGGATTTGTCCCAGATCTCACTCTGTCATTGCAAATCCAAATTGACTTGTTGCGGATTTCAAAATCTGCACCACAGGTTCATTTCTGTCTAGGTACTGTGGTCAAATAACTTAAAGGGGTATTCCAGTTAGATGAAGTGATCGCCACCCACAGGATAGGGGATAACTATTAGATCAGTGGGGGGTCTCACTGCTGGGACCCCACCAATCATGAGAACATGAGGTCCTGTACCTCCAAAATGAGTGCAGCAGGTCGAGCATGCTCACAGTTGCTCCATTCATTTCTATGAGACTGACGGACATAGCTAAGCGCACGGAATCAGAAATGGCACAAATTGTAGTGCAAATTTACGCTGCTCACGGCAGATGTAGATTTCATTTTCTGTCTTTAGGACATTCCTAAATGCACCAAATGTATTAAGAAATGTGTCTTAATATTTTTTGCACATTCCACTCTGATAAGCCGTGTGCGGGTTGTTCCATGCATTGGGGACCACGATTTGCACAGGCACCGTCCGTGCAGTTGCCGCAGACAGATGCAGACCCATTCAACTTGAATGGGTCCGTGATCCACCCACACCAGAAAAAAATAGAACATGTTCTATTTTTTGCAGTGCAGGGGCACAGAGAGAACCCCACGGCGGCACTCCGTAGTGCTTCCGTGAGGTTCCATGCCTCCGTTCCGCACCGATCCTTCCAGATTGCAGATCCGGATGTTTGCGGGCTGCAATACGGGCACGACCGTGTCCATGAGGCCTAAGACTGCGGTATGTACAGGGTTAAAGGGATAGGTGCTAAATATTGGATACTGGTAGGTCTGACCACTGGGGAGCCCCAGCTGTCCCGTGAATGAGGACTTCCCAAGTCCCCTCTCTGAATTAGGTGGTAGTGTAGGTTCACTGCTTCTTTCACTGTCAGTGCGCTTCATCAGTCCCATAGAGACGAATGGAGAAGTGTACCAACATGTGCAGTAGCTCTCCATTTAGAGAAGGGGAGCCAGGGACCCTCCATTCTCTGGGGGTCTCAGCAGGAAAACCCCCTGCAATGTAACGTTTGTAACCAGTCCTGTGCATAGGTGATAAGTCCTTTTTCTGGGATAACCCCCTTAACACAACCTACTGGGATGATGGTGCCCTTGGCCTGGTTTATTGAATGACATAAGGGACTAGAGAAGTCATAAGGAGCCATATCCATCAGTCAGCCAATATCTCACCAATAACATATATTTACATTAATGTATATGTTCTTTCAAGAGCAGGGACGTTGGGTGACCTCAGGATCCTAAAGATACAAGATTTGTGGATAATTCTGACATCTTTTAACACAAGAATGGAAGTTCTCTGAACCTTATCATCTTGACCATTTGCAAGATGATAAGGTTCAGAGAACTTCCATTCTTGTGTTAAAAGATGTCAGAATCCTCCATAAATCTTGTATCTTTGGGATCCTGAGGTCACCCAACCTATATGTGGTTTAACTGCATCTTCTCCGCTTTGTGAAGATTACATCTTCAGTTTAGATCTTTTGGTCAGGTTCGTGTCCGAGGGTGCAAGTTTTGAAGCCAAAGCAAGAAGTAGATTGTAAGGGAGTGAATTATACAGGAAAGACTTAACTTCTCTCCGGCTTCATTCACACGACCGTATTTTGTTTCCGTGTCCGTTCCGTTTTTTTTTTGCGGACCGTATGTGGAACCATTCATTTCAATGGGTCCGCAAAAAAAACGGAAGGTACTCCGTGTGCATTCCGTTTCCGTATGTCCGTATTTCCGTTCCGCAAAAAAGATAGAACATGTCCTATTCTTGTCCGTTTTGTTGACAAGGATAGGCATTGTTACAATGGATCCGCAAAAAAAACGGAAACACGGATGCCATACGGAACGTCATCCGTTTTTTTTGCGGATCCGCAATTTGCGGACCGCAAAACACATACGGTCGAGTGAATGAAGCCTAAGTACCTCTTACCTCTCCTGACATGTCTGTCTCAGCAACTACTTGCATTCCCCATGTAATAGCGGCCAGATCCCGTATTGTAGTATACGATGTACTCCGGCAGTCTGTTCCTCTGCTGGCATAGCTCGGAGAGGAGTTCCTAACAGAGATGTGAACGTAGCCTAGAAGTCTCTAAAATACCTGTTGGAGAACTTTTATCTTCAGATAGTTCCCTAAAAGTAAATAAACTGACTTCTATGTTTCCTGATATTAACCCTTTCAATACCGGAGGTTTTTTCGGTTATGCATTTTCGTTTTGCGCTCCCTGCCTTCAAACAGCCATAACTGTTTTATTTTTCTGTTCACATAGCTGTATGAGGGCTTGTTTTTTGTGGGACAAGTTGTACTTTCCAACGCCACCATTTAATATTGCATATGGTGTGGTGGGAAGCGGGAAAAAAAATCCAAATCGGGTGAAATTGCAAAAAAAAACCGCTATTCCGCTACAGTTCTAAGGGTTTCTTATTTACAGCGTTCGATGTTCATTAAAACTGACCAGTTACTTTCATTCTACAGGTCAGTACGAATCCGGTAATACCTAATATGTATAGTTTTTCCTGCGTTTTGATAGTGATAAAATAATTAGAAAGTTGCCCTTTTTTTTTCCTTGTCATATCTTGACCCCTATGACTTTTTGGTATTTATGTGTACGGAGCTGTATGGGGGCTCATTTTTTGCGGGGCGATCTGAAGTTTTTATTGATACCATTCTGGGGTGTGTATGACTTTTTGATCACTTTTTATTTAATTTTTTTTAGAAAAAAAAAGCGACAAAAAACGGCGAATCGCCATTTGGACGCTTTTTTCCACCACACAATTCGCCGTATTGGAATTTTTTTTTATATTTTAAAAGTACGGGCGTTTTCGGTCACGGTGATACCCATGATGTCTATATTTATTGTTATTTAGGTATTTATTTTTCACTTATACGGAAAGTTGGGCGATTTGAACTTTTATATATTTTTTAAAATTTTTTAAAAATTTTTTGTGCTTATTTTAAAGCTCAATATGAGCTGATATATTGTGTTTTTTTTCTTTTCTTTATGAGCAATCAGGGATTTACTAGCTTGAGATAAATCCAAGAATTGCTCATTTCTTATCCTGGCCTGCCATCTAGTGGCCAGAATAAGAATTGCACTTTGAAAGCTGTAAACCTCATCAGCGAGGTTTACAGCTTTCAGATCGTGTACAGACACCCCGACTGGCGACACGGGGTGTCTGTACACCACCCGGAAGCGTACGCTTCCGGGTAAAGACGCAACTAGATGCCGTGATCACGGCACCTAAAGGCCCAGCGAGACGCCGGCGTTAGAAACAGCAGAGACTTGCTGGCCATGACGCCCGCCGCACTTGCGAGCGGGCGCCATGTGCCCGCATCGCCCCAGCGCCGTACATGTACGGCGCTGGTACTGTAAGGGTTAATCTGACATAGAAAGATATAAAAACACTAACCGATACTTTACAACATGTTTTTATCTAGAAATCTTAGGCTCACAAAATAAAAAATATTATACAATTTGTAGTTCTAAGCATAGCAATATAACAACTTTGACTTTATATCAGTACCTTATTGTGCAAACTGCCAACTGATAACTAGATGGGAAACATAAAAGTCACAAAATATGAAACAAGGTCTGTTCTTCCACTTCCATAAAATTGAAAGAATTAAATAAAAAATAAAATTTTAGGCTAGATGGTATATAACTCCACCCTTATTAAATAGAATAGACTCTTCCATTTCTACCAAGTGTTGGCGGGCGGTGTAAGGGCCCATTCACGCGACCGTGTGAATGGGTCCGCATCTATTCCGCAATATTGCGGAATAGATGCGGCCTTATTCACTTCTATGAGAGCGGGCAGCCGCGGCTCCGCATAAAAAAACAGAACTTGTCCGCAACAGCGGACAAGTATAGGCATTTTCAAAGGGGCGCCCAGCTGCGTGTTCCGAACATTGCGAAACACACGGCGGCCAGCACCCGTAGTATTGCGGTTCCACGTTTTTGCGGCCCCGCAATATTACGATCATGTGAGTGGGCCCTTAGAAGAAGGCAATTTATGACATAGACTGTCATTTAAACATTCTGGCATAAAGGGGGTTATCTGGTATTTTGATGTTGATGGTATATCTTCAGGATATGTCATCAGATTGGGTGGGGGTCCCCCGATCAGCTGTTTGAAGAGGCCACTGTGCTCACCAGAGCTCCGGTTAGTACTGCAGTCTCCTCGCAGGCTGTGCTTGGTTTTGCAGCTCAGTCCCAGTCACTTGAATGGGACTGAGCTAGGCAATGGCCAAGTGACCGATGTATGTGACGTCACTGTCATAGGAAGAGGCCTAAGAGTTCACAAAGCTGAGGATAGGCCATCAATATCGAATTCCTGGGCAACTCCTCTAACTCCTGAAATAGCTTTGTCCCACGAAAAATATTCTACAGTTTTCACACCAGCTCCTGCATCTGAATACTTTTGTAATTGCATGTAATTAAAAATTTTTCATAGCCACTTAGTTATTCAATAAAATGTATCTGTATAGCGCTACCTGCTGTTTTTTTTTCCTTATTTCTTTGTCCTGCTCACTGAGAAGGCCGCACATGCTCAGTTTCATCCTTCAACTTCCTCCAGAGTTGTGATAGGGAGAGCTGAGACACGCCTCCTGAGCTGTGATAGGGAGAGCTGAGACACGCCCCCTGAGCTGCAGCAGAAAAGTCACTCCCCTTGAGCCAACTTGATATAAATCTAGCAGAGCAATGAATGTGGAGCTCTCTGGATCCATGTGAGGTACAGGGCTGGTTCTAGTCTTGTCATAAGGAGATTGTCATGTACTATATGATATCTGATTTTCATTTTTTACATAAGTCATGGCATAACCCTTTTAACTCGGCTGATAATCCACTCCTATTTTGTTGCACATCCATAAACCCATTCCTGTTAAGTAAAGCTAAAATTTAACAGGATCATGCAGATGTCCAGACAGCTCGCAACTGTAGGATGGATTTGGGCCATGGTCTGCCTGTAAAGTACCCCTGCTGTGGATCATTGGTGGACAACCTGCTGCCTGAGGGCCACATGGGTCATGCAGTGCTATTCATTTTGGCCTTCACCTGTTGGAACACAGAAATGTGTGTTTGCTGAACGGGGAGTAGGGGACCACCCTTCTTTCAATATACGACCAGGCATTTCTGGTAAAAATTTTGGTGATAGGAATAACCGGGTGCCGGGTGTCACTGCCTCCACTGATCAGATATTGATGACCTATCCTGATGATAGGTCATCAATAAAAATGGCACCCCTTTAATAATTTTCCATAAATTTAGGATACCCTCTTCCACAGTAGTGATACCCTCTTCCACAGCAGTGATTCCCCCTTACAGTAGTGAAGCCCCCTTAGTACTGCCTCGCAATAGCAGAATCTCCCACACATAAATAGTACCCCTAGTGATACCCCTGTAGTCTTAGTAAAATGATAAAAGTAATACTCATCTAGCCCCATTCCCACAATGGATAAATCACACCTTTCAAAACACAAGCATTCCCTGAACTTGTGCTTTCCACATTTCAGGGCAGCAGGCAAGATGGCTTCACTGCATCAGCCTGGTCTGCGGTGGAGATCACAGGGTGAATGTTGGAGCAGGGAGCTGATGGCTCTGTGCTTTACCATTGTATTCAACTGTATCTACTTCCCAAGGACACACACAAGTTTGAAAGCAAGATATGAAGCAGGGTCCCTGGGACATCAGGCAATATCATGGACTTCCCCGCTGGATCAATGATGGTTGGGTGGCATGGTTTGGGTACGGAATACTTGTCTTAGGAACCTTGGGCAACACTCATATAGAGCACTGGTAGCTGTAGTGGTAGTTTTGCAGTAGCCTGAGCGCCACGGAACAGAGACCCCTGGTCCAGAGCCATCATCTATAAAGGCTTTTACATAAGCATTTACCTTGAGGTATTTTTAATGGCCCTTTCTATTGATTCACAGCTGTAATGTATTCAGAGGATGGAAAATGTGATAATGCTGTCTGACTGTAGAAAATAATGATGTGACTTACCATGGCCAAAATGTACAGAAACGGGGTCTATATTCATCAGAGCACCATAAAGCAACTGAAGATGGAAATCTACACAACAGCTCACTGTATACGATTTTCATTCCTTCATACATCAGGTTGGGAAATTAAAGAGGCAATATACCCAAAAATGAATCGGTATTCTGTCCCTACCATTTGAATGGCAGCATTGAAAATTAGGATGTTCTCAAAGGCATTGCATATCTAGCATTAGATCTAGGGCAAGTATGCATACCTTCTGATATTCAAGGGGGGAGTTATTCTTGAGTTAAGGGGAACCTGTCATGTTGAATATGGTGTCTGAGCTGCAGGCAGCATGTTATAGAGCGGGAGGAACTGAGCAGATTGATATATAGGTTTTTGAGAAAAGATTTAATATAACATGTTATTCATTCAATTCAATTCCTGCTCATTCTGGGCTTTGAAGTGATTGACAGCCTTCCCTCTATGAGGAGGAGGTCCTATCAGTGATTGACAGCCTTCCCTCTATGAGGAGGAGATCCTATCAGTGATTGACCGCATTCCCTCTATGAGCAGGCAGTCCTATCAGTGATTGACAGCCTTCCCCCTATTACTGTGTATACATATAGTTGGCAATAGGACCTCCTCCTCATAGAGGGAAGGCTGTCAATCAGTGATAGGACCTCCTCCTCATAGAGGAAAGACTGTCAATCACTGATGGGACCTCCTCCTCATAGAGAGAAGACTGTCAATCACTGATAGGACCTCCTCCTCATAGAGGAAAGACTGTCAATCACTGATAGGACCACCTCCTCATAGAGGGAAGGCTGTCAATCACTGATAGGACCTCCTCCTCATAGAGGGAAGGCTGTTAATCAGTGTTAGGACCTCCTCCTCATAGAGAGAAGACTGTCAATCACTGATAGGACCTCCTCCTCATAGAGGAAAGACTGTCAATCACTGAGAGGACCGCCTCATAGAAGGAAGGCTGTCAATCACTGAGAGGACCTCCTCCTCATAGAGGGAAGGCTGTCAATCACTGATAGGACCTCCTCCTCATAGAGGAAAGACTGCCAATCACTGATAGGACCACCTCCTCATAGAGGGAAGGCTATCAATCATTGATAGGACCTCCTCCTCATAGAGGAAAGACTGCCAATCACTGATAGGACCACCTCCTCATAGAGGGAAGGCTATCAATCACTGATAGGACCACCTCCTCATAGAGGGAAGGCTATCAATCATTGATAGGACCACCTCCTCATAGAAGGAAGGCTGTCAATCACTGATAGGACCGCCTCCTCATAGAGGGAAAGCTGTCAATCACTGATAAGACCACTTCTTTGACACCAAAGCCCAGAATGAGCAGAAATTCAAATGAATAAATTACAAGTTTTACTGAATCTTTTCCCATAAAAACAATATCAGTCTACTCAGCTCCTTCTGCTCTATAACATGGTACCTGTAGCTTACATTTCACTTTCATGGTGACAGGTTCCCTTTAAGTCCTGTCTCTGACCCCACTCAATCTCTCTCCATACCTGTCCAATTCTGCTAAGTCTGCTTTGTGACCCTCAGAGCAATGATGCCCCTTCAGTGTCCCCTCATAGGAGTTGCAAGCCCTTAGTGCCCCTTCACAGTAAGAATGCACCTTTAGTGCTTTCCACACAGTAGTGAAGCCCCCTTACAATACTGATACCACCTTAATGCCCCTTGTGATATCCTGTTAGTTCCCCAACACAATAAAAATGTTATCCTAGTGCTCCCTTCACAATAGTGATGCCCCCCCTAATAATAGTGCCCCAATACAATAAAAATATCCTCACAATAGTGATGTCCTGTTAGTGCCCCAGCACAATACAAATGCTCTCTTAGGACCTCCCTCACAATAGAAATGCCCCCTTAGTGCCCCAATACAGTAAAAATGTAATCTTAGTGTCCCCTCACAATAGTGATGCCCCAGCTGGATCCAGGATGAAGACATGAAGTATACACTGTAGAGAGGTAACTTCAAGACAGTGGCCCAACGTAATATGTGTAACACGGCCCCTCAACCAGCATAGATCAAACAGGGCCCCTTTTCATTCTACCTCAGAGATCTTGCCTGCTCTTCCTTTTCATGACCATTGGGCCAATTCCTCACATCCATGTTGGCTAACAATGCAGTTGCTCTGAGGAGGGGAGTCCTACACGAGCCATGAATGACCAAAAATGAATCCCTTAGGGCTCATGCACACAACCGTATGTGTTTTACAGCCCGGAAAAATAATATGGATGACGTCCACGTGCATTCCATATGCTGGCCCCCTAATAGAACAGTCCTATCCTTGTCCTTTATGGGGGATAATAGAACATGGTCTATTTTTTTTTGCAGGACGGACACGTGGACATACAGACATATGGAACAGGAATATACATGGGGCAACTTCCTTTTTTTTTTTTTTCCGCTGACCCATTTAAATGAATGGTTCTGCATACCTGCTACTAAAATTAAACTGAAAGGACACAGAAAGAAAACACGTTTGTGTGCATGAGCCCTTATAGACATCTTCAAGGATGAATTTTTCCACAGATGTTAGACTTGGGAATGTGAATATGGCCTTATAGAGCAAAGGGGTTCTTACGTGAGAGATCCCTGTCTATGCCACTCCCACATGAACAAACCTTGTTTTCACAAGGCACCCCGGAGCCCGACTGTCGCGCCTCATTCCAGCGCATTCTCTTAAATACCTCAAAGTCACGTGACTTCCCATCGAGAAGGGCGGCGCTGGACTGGTCATGTGACAGTGGGCGGTGACGCAGCGAGGGGAGCTGCGTCTGGTGTTGCAGTAGTGACTGTGTGTGAGGAGAGGACTGGGTCTGCGGCTGTGACCAGACTGTGCAGTGTTGTCGCCGGTTCGGCTCTGCTTATCCCTGAGAAAACAAGCGGGAATGGAGGAAGACGGGGCCGGTGAGTAGCTGCTCGGTGACGGTACTGTCGCCGTGTGTGGTTCAGTGCAGCAGTCCCCTCACCGGCAGCGGAGGAGTTAAATGTCATCTCTGCTATAATCCAGGCTTGGTGCATGGGGGCTGAGCGCTGAGGGCGCTATGCAGACTGTTGCTCTGCGCTGCCTTAGTACATAGCGCTGGTAATGATGTGATGGTGAAGCTGCAGCTATCAGGCCTGTTTACATGCAGTGACCCCCAGGGGAACACCCCCATATTGCCTTCACATGTAGGGACCCTTTAACCCTTTCCATTTCCTCAATGTTTTTGATGGCAGATGATCCTTCCTTGTCAATAGACCTATCTGGTACACAAGGGGTTCGCTCGTAGCAGCCAGTCCCTGCGGGACCCGAGAGGGTCACCTCCAGCTGTCACCGGCAGGCAGACGGTTAATGCCGAAGCATCATCTCTTGCATTTCTGAACGGGTTGACTCCTTAGCAGCAAAGAGACGGTTAACCAGAGCTCTGCCGGTAAACGCTGCAGTGCAAGTCCCAGTACAGAAGTGACAGCTAGTTGGGGACTACAGTCGTTGCGGTCTTTGAGCAGTTCGGGGGGTTAATTAAAAGCGATGGCATTCATGTATGTGGTGATTTCGGTTGTGCCAGTCTTCTAGATTTGGATGTAATAGGATTAAAGGTGATGCATTGGTAGCACCCTGCCGTGTCCTTGCAGATGGCATTGCTGGTTTAGCCAATTCACATGTATTGGCGAGCGCCACGTGCGCAAGCCCGGGTACAGGGTGCACGCCCGCAGTACAGATCCTATAGGGGCGTCCAAGTGATCGGTTCACGTAGGGTAGTAGATATTGTCTCCTAGCAACACCGACATGTGCCCCCTGTATGCGCCCCCCCCCCGGGAGATGGCAGTGTAGTAAATGGTACGGATCGTGTGTAACGAGACCGCCAACCTACAGGAGATGAAAAATGTTGCGCCCGGGGTGCCAGGTATAGCAACAGACTGGGCTTTTAAGCCGGGAGGGAGTATTTTCTTTAGGTTTAATAGAGGTGGATTCTGTAATGTTGTTCTACTACGTGGGTGGCTGAAGCCCCCCAAAAATGTTCTGGCCGAGCCTGGCTCTTAGACGGCACCCTGTCTGGCCGTCCCCTGAAATGGATACCGGGACTTGGAGTCAAGGAAACTGTGTGTTATTTTTTCCCCACCCTTGGCAATGTGTAATGAATGCCGGAGTTCTTTTTTTTCTTTTCTTTTTTTTTTTTCCTGTCTGTGCGCTAAGGTTGTGAGTGGAGGCGGCGCTGTGTGCGTAAATGTCTGTGAAGGTCCGCTGCATAGCTGTCAGTAAGGAGCCGTCCTGTATGTTTTAGGTCGCCGTGTTCCTTCCAGTGGTTTTTTGTCTTGCGTTGAACCCTGCTCCAGTGCAGCCCTGGGACAAGAAGGCTTTGTCTCGCGTCTTGTGGTCGGGGGGACAGCTGCTGTGACAGTTGTTTTTGCTCTGATGCTATCGTTGCTCATATCAGAAGATGCTGCCGGAGACGTGTCCTCTAATCTGTGGTCATCATCTTATTTTTTTCTATTCTTAAAGGGGAACTCCATCTCTCATTATCTTCTGAGCTCATATGTCTTTTAAAGAGGACCTGTCACCTCCCCTGACATGTCTGTCTTAGGGCTCATGCACAGGAACGTGTGCACCCCGTGGCCGCGCTGCAGACCGCAGCCGCAAATAGCTGTCCACAGTGCACGGCCACCAGCCATGTGCCCGCCGTTTGCAGATGCGCACCCATTGACTTGAATACACGCATGTTAAAATGAATGGGTGCGTGTGCTGTCCGTGAGTCACTGACGTTTGAATGAGGCTTTAGTAACTACTTGCATCCCCTGTGTAATTCTGGAGCATCTATTCTTATGACTCTATGCTGAGCCATTCCTCTGTTATTGCTACTGGAAGTTTACGAATGAATGGTTAGCAGCTTACAGTGTTACCAGTTGGGGGTGTGTCCCTGCACAGTCTGACACTGGCAACACTGAGTGTCCAGAGTCGGGCACACCCGCTACTGGTAACACCCAGCTGTACCTTTACTGCAAACTGCTGGTAATTTATTTGTAAAATTCTAGCAGGAATAACAGAGGAATGGCACAACATAGAGTCATAAGAATAGGTGCTCCAGAATTATTACACGGGAGTTGCAAGTAGTTACTAAAGCTGACATGTCAGGAGAGGGGACACATCCTCTTTAAAAGGGGTTATCCAACCCCTATAATGCCCGGGCCCCTCACACAGGTTGTACTTACCTTGCTCCCCAGCACCCACTTTGCATCTAATGCCTGCACAGCCGCCGCAATGGGGAGATGCAGCAGCGGCCGTGCGGGTATCAGAAGCAACACGGGTGCTGGGGAGCAAGGAAAGTATAACCTGTGTGAGGGGCCTGGGCATTTTGGGGGGCATTATAGAGGTTGGAAAGCCCCTTTAAGGCCTCTTTCACACAAGTGATTTTTCCTGGGCGCAAAGATGAATGGGCAAGGATTGAGTACGGGTGCTCTGCGTTCGCCACACGTGTTGTACCTGAACAGAAAACGCGCTCGTGTGAAAGAGCCCTTGAAGGGAGGAACTTATCTGATCAGCGGGGGTCTGACGCTGCACCCGCACCGATCAGCAGTTGTGTACTGTAGAACTGCCCCTCTTCCCTTCAGTGGAAGCGCTGCAGTTACCAGTTGTGGCCACTACACAGTGGGCGGCGCTGTGTAGTTCTGACTTGTGGAACAGCTGATCGATGGTGGTGCTGGGGGTCGGACCGTTACTGATCAGAAATCAATGGCCTGTCCTCAGGATAGGACGTGAATCCCGTTCAGTCCTGGAATACCCCTTTAAGTGGTGGGCGAGGATAACTTGTCACTAAGTTTTATCCCTGTGGAAAGGGCGGCCGTCACCCTGTAACACTGCTACAACTAATAAAAGAAAAAGAAAAAAACATAAAAAATGAATGACTTAGTCAGGCCGAGTGACTTGTCCATACAAAGCCGTCTGCCATTACTCATGAAAACCACCCAGAAAATGTTACAGCAGGAAGGAGCGCAGTCTGTACAATCTTCTTACACTGCACAAAGACCCTGCAGTGAAGGAAATAAAAGGGGAACTCCAAAAAATGTCTGCTGGGATCTATGGGGGAAATCCATCAAGACCGGTGCAATGATAAACCGGCTATGTGGCCCATTTCAACCAATCAGATTCCACCTTTCATTATTCAGCGCTTCCTTGGCAAAGGAAAGGATCACTCTGATTGGTTGCTATGGGCAACTTAGCCAGTGTATCTTTGCACCATCCTTGATAAATTTCCCCCTGTGTGTCGTGAACGCCTCCAATTTCCAAGATGAACGATTCACGATTCTCAATAAAGCTCTGGAACCTCCCAATAAAGCGCATCTCTTGGGCGTCATTATGTTTTTCTATGGAGAATTTTTGCAACTTTGGGTCATTTATTATAGCTCTCTGTGCCAGTTTTCTGACCTAGAACAGCCACAGACTTTGTAATTTTTTTTATGTTTTGCAACAAAACTTGTCACTTTTTAGCCTTTTCTAACACCTATAAACCATTCTTATTAGGCTTCATGCAATATATTCGGATATTAAATAAGCCAGCATCCCATCTGCAGAGATTTATTGAGCATAATGGCTCTTTCCTCTTGGAAAGTAGTGGGATTCACAAGTCCGACCTCACAGATGTTGACTTTTTTTTTTTTTCTTTTTGGAGTTCCCCTTTCATTTCCCGTCCCTCAGTTTTCAGTTCCCCGCGGGGTCTTTTTTTGGTGTGAGAACCGTGTATTCCACCATCAGATTATATTCCTCCTCCTTTCTAAGTGGTGTTCATGAGTAATGTTAGAGCCGTGTATGGACGAGTCATTCTGAGGGACGATGTTATTCATGGCTCATGTATCCAGGAGCTGCAGGTTTCTCCTCTGCATAGCACGTGGTTGTGCCGTGGGTCCTCGATTCTTCCCCCCCGTACCACGCATCTTTCCTACGTTGCATGTCTTGAAGGTTACAGCTGTTTATGGGTCTCGCTTGGAGGACACATTGACCCCACATGTTGGGTCCTCGTGTTTAGAAAGTGAAAGAATAGAAAGTTCTGCTTCTGGACTTTTTCTGCTGCCCATGTTCTCTGCTGAGGGTTTGTCACCGTGTGCACGCGTCCATGTGATATTTTGATGGCTTCAAGACGAGCAGAGGTTCTTGGGACATGTGATCGGCTAATCTGCTGGACAATTCTTCTGCCATTGCCATATTCTGCTAAGGTTGCGGCCAATTTAGGATCCACCGGAAACATTTGGGAACCAGTTGGTTGCCTTTGGTAAGTTCATCATCAACATCTCGGATCAGAGTAGCCTATGCTATGGCGCAGTCTTAGATTTCCTTAGACTGCCCCCATAGCACTCAGAGCTGTCGGTGTGGTTGCAGTCAAACCACAGCGGATAAAACAAATTGCGTTATAATTACAGCCTGTACTCTGACATCAACCTGACGGGAAAATTGTTTGTGTGATGAAGTCACTGAAAGGGTTGTCCAAGATGCCACTTTAAAGGGGTATTCCCATCTCACAAATGTAGTTTGTATAGTTAGATATAGCCATACCAGTATTATTACTAATAGAATGTATTTATATAAAATGTACCGTTTAGAAGATTTGTCTATTTGTATATCCATTGTCCCACACACATCAGTCAGGCCGTTGCCCCTGGTTACGACCACTGCGGCCATGTATTAGTGGTGGCCGGCTTGCTCTTGTTCAAACCCGCTCTGAGGTAACTGCTGTATTGTGAACGCACATTACATGAACATGCGCAGACACATCTTAGGGCTGTAGCATTTTTGTCTGCGCTTCCGAAACACAGAGAAACGGATCATGGTCATGTGCATGAGGCCTTGTAAAAAAGAAACTTAAACACCTCATGGAGGCCTTTCCGATCCAGCGTATGTAATGTTCTTGCTGCAGCGGTGACGTACTGTGCATTGCTGTAGCCAATAACTTAGCCAAGTAATTGGCTGCAGAGGTATACGGGACGTCACTGCTGCAGCCAGAACACTATGTCGTAGCTGCAGGTGTGGAAGTGCTGGATCAGAGGGGATTATATGTAGTTTTGGCGCAAAAAAATTACAACTGAGACAACCCCTTTAAGATGCCTTCACAGCTTCTACTCGCTGCTTATTTACCATGTGTTTATTGGAGAAGACAATGACCCCTATTTACAAATTTTTTTTCCTCTGGTTTTGGTGTAAAAAAACCCCCTTTTTTGTGATTTTTTTTTAAGTGCCTTTGTGCCAATATTTTGTCACACAGGTGTTTTTATGCTGTCCTTGCCGTTTGGGAGTGGCACGGGCTGGGACTTTTCCCACAGCAAATTCAGGGCTCATGCACACGGCTGTGGCCGTATTGCGTCCCGTGTACGGTGGGTCCACAATACACTGGCAACGGCTGTGTGCACCCCCCCCATCACGGATCGCGGACCCATTCACTCGAATGGGTCCGATATCCCGGAGCTGCAGTGTGGAACGGCGGCATGGATCAGAACCCCACGGAAGCACTCTGTCCATGCCTCCGCACTGCAAAAATATAAAGCTTGTAATTGTAATTTTTTTTTTTTGCGGTGCGGATTGTAGGATCCGGATTTAGGACCCCATTGAAGTGAATGGTTTCGCGATCCGCATGCGGAAGCCCCACAGTCGGCGCCCGCGCATTGTGGACCACAATTTGCAGTCCGCAGCAAGGGCACGGCCGGCACACGTTACTAAGATTTACTGGAGTTGGACTGGACTGGACTGGGCTGGAGTATTTTTTGCTCCAGTCACACGGACTGCCATAGGTGCGCCTAGTTGCTGATGAGGAGCACGCCTCGTCATAAATTAGGCGAACCCTCCAGAAGTGCAGGAGGGAAATCCAAAAAACAGCGTAAAAAAGCCGGCCTTTGTAAATGACCCCCAATGTTTGTCCAGCTTCTTCTCCAATGATGTAAAAGTAAAGCCACTCCATAACAAAAAAAAAATGCGCTGTCGAACAATTTTCCACGTTCCCTGCCATTTCTCCTCCAGGCTTGTCGGAAAGCTGTAGCCTCTCCGTCCCCCTCGTCTCGCTGAAAAAACGCAGATGACTTTTGTCTGGAGGAAAAGGATGTTTAAACTATTTGACCCGATAAATTCTAGTATATTTTGGTTCTGGTCTCAATCTTGATTATAAATCAGACAATAAAGTAAGTCGCCTGTTTGGCCACCTGCGGAGTCCTTTGTGGGGACCCGTCTGTACGAGGCCGTCCATGTGTTTCGTTTTAATGGAACGGGAAGGCTCCGGGGACCTGGAGCATTTGTTTTAAGAAGGAAGTGGGCTGACCTGTTTGGTTGCCATGAAGTGAGACCATTATTATTTGTGTTTTGAGGAACATCTGCGTTCAATTTCTTACATTGAATTTTCCAAATTCTTTCTTGCCACAAGTTGATAGTATACGAACCTCTGAACTTTTTTTTTTTCCCCCTCATTGTTATAACTCAGACGTCGTTCCAGTTTTTTTTCATCCCTAGATCTTGGAGGAACTTTCTCAGTAATGAATGGTGTGCCTCCCTTTTTGCTTGAAGACAATTATATTTTCTCAGGGTCTCCAGCACTAGGTTGAACATTTGGACGCTTACATCTGTGTTTCTCTGGCCTCCATACGTAATCTTTTTTTCCAGTGTTGTAATGTGGAAGGAGAACTTCGTGAGATCAGTGGTGGTCCACGTCCAGCTTTCCGGTCTCTAAATAATTTACTTTTTTTTTTGGTTTCTTAAAGGGGTTGTCCAATTATAGGCATTGGGGGCATATCGCTACCCTGCTACGTGGAGAACGGAGCGTGAAAAGTTGAGGAGGGCGCACTGCACGTGCGCGGTGCGCTCCCATTCGCTTCTATGGGAGCAGCAGGGAGCTGCGCCTGGTGGTCTCCCCGCTCCGTTCTTGTTGTAGGTGCAGATCCCAGAACTGGGACCCGCACCTATCAGATAATGGGGGCATATCCTAGCAATATGCCCCCATTGTCTGATGGGAATAACCCTTTAGAGGGGTTGGCCCATCTAGGACTTTGATGCCATATCCTTGCACCATGTGCAAATGGATAAAAATAAGTAAAAAATAAAATCATTATGGTAATGCCGACTCCTGCCAAACTGATTTTAGAAATTCCCTTCACGATAAATTCCCCCATGTTCTTTAGGGGGTCCTGTAATGAAAGAGTTTCTAAAATTTTAATTAATATTAAAATATTAATTAAAGAAGAACTCCCGACAAAATTTTTATTCCATGTCCTGCTAGAAATGTACATGATATAATCTGTAGTGAATGTCATTTTCTTACCAGTGTTTGAATTTTTGACTTATAACATCCTGAAGTTTCTTATCTGTGTCATGTGACCAGCAATTAGACCCACCAACTCACACAGAGACTTATGTGTGGACAGGAAGTCTAATTCTCTATGTATTCCTATGAGACTGAAAGTGATGCTCCCATAGGAATGAATAGAGCAGTTACTGGCTTGCTGTCCTGGGTCAGTTGGAGGTCAGGGAGTTGGTCACATGACCCAGCTACAATAAGAAGAGAGGTTTTTACTCACAGAAACAGTCACTGATAAGAAGATGACAATCACTATAGATTATATCATGCACCTTTCTAACAGGTCAGAGAATAATTTTTTTTGCGTGAGTTCTTCTTTAAATATTAATTATATTAAAATAAATATTAAATATATTAAAATTAATATAATTTTTGGTCCCTGTTGTCACCCCTGCGTTATCGTACCGCGTTTTATTCAGTAGTATTTTCACAAGGAGGAAATAGTTTTTGGGGTTTAATTCACACAAGCTATGTGGATTTTACCCGGATCTGTTCAGGGAAAAACTGATGGGTTTGCTCGTAAGATTGCATTCAGCGTTTCAGTTTTTTTTTCCATGACATCAGTTGTTGATGCGTTTTTCACACACGTGAAGAAAAACTGAAGAATAACGCTCAACATCTCCCAGCACCACATTGCAGCCGGATCCTTCCGTTTTGCACACAAGCCCCATTCACTTCTATGCAGCCAGAGCTGAGTGATAAACGCACATTATAGAGCATGCTGCGATTTTTTTTTTTTTTCCTGAACGCAGAGATGGTAGGTGAAAAATTGCGCTCATGTGCACAGACCCGATGAAGTGAATGAGTCAGGATTCAGTGCGGGTGCTGTGTGTTCACAACACACATTGCATTTGGACGGAAAACTTAGCCTATGGGGATGAAACAATACCTGCGTTCTGAGTTAATATTCCACAGCGGAAAAGGACTCAAATAATATTTTGTTGCGGATTTCCTGTACACGAATATCTCCATTCAATTCAATGGAGAGGTAATCCGCACAGAGATCGACAACATACTGAGGGACGTGTACAAAGAACAGCTTTTTTACGCCTGTCTTTTACGTCCCTTTTGCGTTGCCTCTGCTGGCAGAAGATACGGTTATGACAAGGCGCGTGCCTCCTCATAAATTAGGCGCACCTTCAGCAGTCTAAAAACTAAACCCACCCCTCTCTGGAGTAGTTTTTCAGGCTTAAGGCCCCATTCACACGACCGTATGTTCATTTCCGTATCTTATCCGCATTTTTGCGGATAAGATGCGGAACCATACGGACCCATTCATTTTTCCGTAGGAGAAAAAAAAATGCGGAATGCACAACATGTGTATTCCGCATCCGTATATTACGGAAGTTCTCCCGCAAAAAAAAGGAAACGTGTCCTATACTTGGCCGCAAAACATGTCCGTAGCCCCATTAAAGTCAATGGGTCCGCAAAATTACGGAACACTACGGAAGACTTTCCGTATGTCTTCCGTTCCGTTTTTATATGGACACAGAATACATATGGTCGTGTGAATGGGGCCTAAATGTTGGTAAATTTGTCAGAAGCCGAAGTCTCGGCCCCGACACTCCTGTGTAGAATGCAGTATGCAAAAACACCAGTTCAAAAAAGTTGCAAAAAGGGGGTCGTGCAACATTTTAAAACCAAAAATTAGCATAAAATTGTGCATAAATAACCACAATAATTCACAAATACCTGGAAAACAAAAAAGCAACAAAATCCGCACTTGAGTTTTTTTTTTTTGTTTTTTTTTGCGGAAAATTCCACAACGTGTGAGGGCACCCTGACGAGGCGTGTTTATGGTCACATAGGTGATACTAATCACTCAATTAATTACGCCTCTAAACTGCTGCCGGATTGACAACTGGTTTGTGCGCTTCTGACCTACATTTTTTTAAAATCTAGTCAGGAATTGCCTCCGGGCGCTCTGTGCGCTGGAGGAGAGCGATGGCCTCGTCGGAAATAGGGAAACAATGACGTCCCTGTCTGCTGCTAATGCCGAAAGTGTGAAGCCACAGATAGCTGTTTATGTTTGTAGCCAACGGCGGGGAAATTTTTTGGGGCGTTTTGTGCCACAGGATGGAAAAAGACAGAAAAAATCGGAGAAATTGTCGGCTCGGCTAACTAAATGGGACAAGGACACACCCCACCTAAGTGCAACGTGTCACATGATGTCTGCCATTCTCGCCAGCAGCCATTTGGTCCCCCCGACAATGCATCCGAAATGTCACTTTTAACCAATCTCCAATGTGTATAGCCGCCTGCGCCGTCTTCTTTATGTAGAGCCACTGACCTTGCTGTCTGCCCTTACCGCGTGCATGACCTCGGAAAGGATTGACTACCACGGGTCGCCGCACTCCTAATAGGACTCGTCTTGGATGCAATTCCTCGAAACACAATGGATTTTTTTTTTCTCTTTTTGTATTTTTCATTTGTTGATGTAATGTAATATTACAGAACTATGCCCTGGAAATCCAGGCGCGCTGACATCTGTGCACGCTACGCCCTGTGGAATTACGGCTCCTACACATATGGACATAGAGGCGCGATGCGGCAGAGGGAAAAAAAATGCCGTCCAAATTCACGTAAAACAAACAAACAAAAAATAACGGCAAGCAGAAAGAATTGTGCACTGCGGCGTAATATGGTACCAGCAAAGTGAATGAGAATAGACGAATCTCTTGCGTATTTTTCCGGGTGGAAATTGCAGATTTTGAAATCTGCAGCGTGTCAAGTATTACAGCGGATTTTTGCAATACAAAGGGTGAAATCGGGACAAAATCCGCAACGAAGTCCACAAGTAACACATGCGGATTTGGGTGCGGAAACAGAGAAATCTGTATGGAAATTATTTACGGAATCACGCTCTTACCCTCGTTCACATTTCCGCTTTTCACTGATGCACACTGTATTTTCTGCGGACAGCACACATATCCATTGATTTTCAAGTGCTTGTTTACGCATCAGTTTTTTAACTGACCGTGGATCACGTAGACATGCAGTACTTTGGTCCGTGATCTGGACCAAACGCCCCCATCGAAGTCTTTGGCCCCTTTCACACGAGCGTGACGGTTTACGTCCGGACGCGTTCAGGAAAACTCACACCATTACGCAAGCAAGTTCAGTCAGTTTTGTCTGCGAATGCGTTCAGGTCAGTTTTTTCAGCGCGGGTGCAATGCGTTTTGATGCGTTTTTCACGCGAGTGATAAAAAACGGAAGGTTTACAAACAACATTTCTCAGCAACCATCAGTGAAAAACGCATTGTATCCGCACTTGCTTCAGGATGCAATGCGTTTTTCACGCAGCCCCATTCACTTCTATGGGGCCAGGGCTGCGTGAAAAACGCAGAATATAGAACATGCTGCGATTTTCACGCAGCGCAGAAGTGATGCGTGAAAAAAAACGCTCATGTACACAGACCCATTGAAATGAATGGGTCAGGATTCAGTGCGGGTGCTATGTGTTCACGTCACGCATTGCACCCACACGGAAAACTCGCTTGTGTGAAAGGGGCCTTTGGGTCAGTGAAAATCACAGACACAACACGGATGGGCATCAGTGTTGCGTCCGTTTTTCACTGACCACTGATAGGAGATGCTCTGGAAATTGATTTTCAGCTGAGCAGTGTACGTGGATTATGGACAAACGGACCAAACACAGATCATGGATGAAACAAGGACGCATTTTTCACGGACTTGAAAAGGACACGGAAATGTGGACGCGGCCTAAGGGTTCAGCTGCACAGTGATCACGCCCAAGGATTGCAGTGTAGTGGTGCTAGTAAAGAAATGAATGCAGCCTTGGCACAACCCCCATGTCTGCAGCGGCACACTCACAAGTCGCGCTATGACCCCATTATTTCTATACTAGCGCCGTTACACTGCGATCCTTGACCGTGTAGCCGAACCCGCTTAGTGTACCTGCGCATGGTATGGATTTGTATGCAGACAATCCACATGAATCTGCTCTATTTATTACGGTTTTGGTGCTTTTTTTTTGTGCAATTTTTGCTGCGGATTTTCTGCGCAGCAGATCGTGGTTTCGCCAGCAAGATCTGGAGAGCGACATGATCACCCAAGGAACAAGCATTTGCTGTTCCACTGGTGATTGCTAGCACCTTTTATACAGTGAGACTATCGCGGGAGAGAGTTTACACACGATAATTTGCATGATCGTTGCTTCAGGATCAATGTCTGATCGGCTGGGGTCTGCCACTCCCACCGATCAGCTCCCCAGTGGAAATAGGAACGAGAACTACGCGGCTCTGTCTACTGGGTAGTGGCTGCTGCTCAGTACTTCATCTCTGCTACCACTCAGATGAATGGGAGAAGAAGTGTAGTAATCAGCCCCAACCATAATGTGTACAAAACCGTGCTGATGTGTAGATTGGCGCTGTTTTCAAACTGTTGTTAGCTGCAGTCTATTAACAAAAATTGGCTTGCAGATCGACGTGGTTTCAGTCCCAGTGTGTGAACCCAGCTTTGAGATTAAGTTGCCAGAAATAAAGTGTTCATCAAAATCTGAATTGGATCTTGGCAAAGAAATGATACGGAATTGTTTCCCTTCTCATTTATGCTGTTTTTTTTGTTTTTTGTTTTTTTTTTGTATTTGTAATCGTCCTTCATTATGGAAACAAAATGTACATGAGGATAAATCTGCTGAATGTGATATTCAGGCGGCTAAAGTTCCAGTAGATAATGTGATAACATTTTGTTTGGGGCTCCCTTTAATCTTGGGAATGATTAATGGGGTTATTCCTTGAATAATGTAAAAAATGAAAATTAATCTAGTACATGACAGCATCTTTCTAACAACGCTAGAAGCAGCCCTGTACCTCACATGGATCCAGAGATCTCCCCATTCATTGCTCTGATTGTTCTGTTAGATTTAATTAAAGCTGGCAGCTCCGGGGGTGTGTCCTTTTATCTGGGATGTCTCCTTTCTGCTGCATCTGGGGGCGGTGAAAGGATGGACCTGAGCGTGTGCTTCCATATCAGCGAGCAGGACAGAGAAATTAGAAAAAGAACAAACAGCAGGTGGCGCTATACAGATAGATTTAATTAAATTTAAAAAAATGTAGAATTACATGCAATCACTAAAGTATTCAGATCCAGGTGATGGTGTGAAAACCTTAGGCTCCATTCACACGTCCGTATTTGTGCACGTCCTGGAAAACGGTCAGTTTTTTGCGCATCCGTTGTTCCGCAAAAAAACTCAATTTTTCCAGCACATCTGTTCCGTTTTTCCGTAAAAAACGGAAAGAATGTATCCATATGTCATCCGTTTTTTGCGGATCCGCAAAAAACGGAAGGATGAATAACATCTGTACCTTTTATTTTTTTTTTCTACCCTCCCTGGAACGGAATCCGCAAATGCAGATGACATGCGGATGCCTTTCCGCAAGTCATCCGCATTTCTTGTGGATCCATAGACTTTCATTGAGCTACAGACCGCAAAATCGGGATAGAAGTAGGACAGGAGGATTTCTTTATGTGGACAGTCGAAATGGACACACGGATGCGGACAGCACATGGTGTACTGTCCGCATTTTTTCGCGACCCATTGAAATGAATGGATCCGCATAATTGTCCGAAATTGCGGAAAGGATGCGGATACAAAATCAGGACGTGTGAATGGAGCCTTAGAATATTTTTTGTGCAACAACCCTTTTAAGCTGGTCATACACTTTAGATAGACATAGATGGTTGAATGACTCTTGAAGTAACCTTTATCTGGTGAACAAAGCCATAGTCCATCTTGGCCACTAGAGTCCTTCATACTGGTCATACATGTTCACAGAAGGACAATGTTTCTGGAAATGTTTTGGGATGTTCTTCCAGAAAGATTGTTCATAGACTAGGGACGAAAATTTTAAGAAGCCATAGTTGTTCCTGACAGTGATGGTCTGTCATCGATCAGCCAAAATTGAGTTAATTGGATGAAGTCTGGTCTTGGTTTTGGTCTTTGGGCTAATGTCTGGGTCTGGTAGCCCATCACGTTGACCTGGTCCGCCTTGTGAAAGGGAATGAAGGCACAAAGTTCCTTAAAGAAAAAAAATTGGGCTGACAAGAGAGTGTGAGTAACTTTGTTAGGTCGATATTCTAAAAATTACTTATCAGGCTTGCCCTGGCCTTCAGGTCATCAGTTATGTTGTCATGCTGTAGACATGGAAGTGGGTCTTGTTGCTATCTATCATGATCAGTGGCTGCCGCTTACTGACACATGGTATGACTTTGTGGTTAAACCATTTTTCTCCAGGTCACTACACAGGTCACTAGAAAATTGGATAACTTTTGAGTCTTTAGAAAAGTCGGAAGTCACTACATCACCCCCTGACTTCTGTTGACTGACCCAGGGTCATATGGAACTGTTATGTGACAGACCAGTAATGACATCCAGAACTTGTTATAATGAAGCCGAGCATATGGTGGTCGATCAGATCTAGCTTTAGACCTTAGGAGGTCTCTGTATATGGTTGTAGGGCTGACGACCTTGTTGAGTTGCAGGCCATGTGTCATTTAAAGGGGGTGTTCAGGGTTAGAAGACAGGAGTTGTGATACCAGACACATCTAAAGGGCAAAAGTGGTGGTGTTTCTGGGAAAAAAACTCTTTAGTCTGATTCTGGACCACCATGGGGAACACGAACCTGCATTGTTTCAAACTTGTTAGACGTCACGCTCAAGAGGTCGATCATATCTTGTTAGAAAATTGTAAGTCTGAGGTAAAAATGTGCTTATACCATAAGGGAAATTGTAATCCTATCCTCAGGATAGGCTAGTAAAGGGATTTTCCAAAAGTTTAACGTTGATGCTTGACCTATCCTCAGTATACACTGCTCCATGTGCAAAGACTCTTGCAAACACTGGAACCATGAGTGAATATGAATTGCATTAGTGCTGTACTTGCTATAGAAGCTCTCTGCTGACATTTTGGATCAAAATTGTGTCGGGCCCATCTACCAACGGCGAGGTTGCTTCTTTAGATGGGAACCTACACGATTTTGATCCAAAATATGCACCAAGACTTTATTTGCATATTGTTTGGCGCTACTAGTTTATCATCAGGATAGGTCATCAATACCTGACCAGTGAGAGTCCGACACTGGGCACCACTAGCTTTTTGAAGAGGCCGCGATGCTTTGGTGAGCCCCACAACCTCTTCTTAGGTCGGTGACGTCATATTCATCAGTCATATGGCCTATGTGCAGCTCGGTTCCTTTGAATGGAACTGTGCTGCATTACCAAGCACAGCCACTATACGATGGACGGCGCTGTGCTTGGTATGCTGTGAAGAGGCCGAGACACCATCACCCAGATATTGATGATAGGTCAACAATATTTTCTTCCTGGACAACCACTTTAGTATCTGATCAGTGAGTGTCCAACTCCAAGGAACCAGTCCTCAAAATTAAGGAGGCCACAGTGCTTCAGCGGGTGCTCCTTTACCTTAATTTTTTTTTATTCAGTACAGTGCCATACTTTGTTGTGGCTGTGCCTGGTACTGCACCACAGCCCTATTTACAGGTACTCAAATAGTAATAAACTAAACCATAAAGAAATGTACGACACTGTGTCTGGGGAAGAGCTGAACACTCGGACTAGACTGTCGGTATCATAGTCTTGGAAGAACCCTTTGGCTGCCATTACAGCTCCCATAGATGTCACATTCAGTGACCATACTCGCCGATTATAAGGATAAAACTGAAGTTATCGCTCATCCGTTCACTGGAAAGCAGTGGAATCGCTGAAATGCTTCTGTGATGTCACCAGGTCCCTTTGAATTAGTGGCTTAAACAATAAAATAGCATTTATCTGGAAGGTAGAACTGAATATTGTTCGGCTGTGTTCACATCTGCAGATTCCGCTGTTCTTCTAGAAGAACGTCTCTGCATGTGTTGTTGTTCCTGTCAGAGAGGCATAACCGGACAGACAGCATTATAAGTCGGTGTGTGTGTTCTTCGATACCAAGGTCCATTTACCGTTGAGGTTTCTGTTTAGAAGTCTGCATTCCTGGATATGGTGTCTTGCCTTAAAGAAGAACAAACATTTTATTCCATGTCCTGCTAGAAATGTACATGATATAATCTGTAGTGAATGTCATTTTCTTACCAGTGTCTGAATTTTTGACTTATATCATCCTGAAGTTTCTTATCTGTGTCATGTGACCAGCAATTAGACCCACCAACTCACACACAGACTTATGTGTGGACAGGAAGTCTAATTCTCTATGTATTCCTATGAGACTGAAAGTGAGGCTCCCATAGGAATGAATAGAGCAGTTACTGGCTTTCTGTCCTGGGTCAGTTGGAGGTCAGGGAGTTGGTCACATGACCCAGCTACAATAAGAAGAGAGGTTTTTACTCACAGAAACAGTAACTGATAAGAAAATCACAATCACTACAGATTATATCATGCACCTTTCTAACAGGTCAGAGAATAAAAATTTTTTGCGGGAGTTCTTCTTTAATGCACATATTTGACTGACACACCAATTGTAGGAGTTGAGCCTCATTCACATGTCCGTGATGACATCTGTGACAAAATGGCCAGTGGTTCATCCTCGAAGATGTCCATGAAGAGTCTGTGCTTGGTCCGTGTGTCCGTTTTTTGCCCTCCTGTGTCATTTGTATTCCGTGGACACTGGTAGGCTGAAAATTCATCTCCACAACATCTCCTCCCAATGGTCCGTGAAAACTATGGACCAAACACAATGGCATCCTTGTTGTGTCCATGGTTTTCATGACCAATAGTCTATAATGTGCAAGAGGGATCCATAATCATGGACAAAATAGGGCATGCTTCTCGGGTGTCACCACAGACCCATGAATGTGTGAATACTGTGGAGACCACGGACAGCACAAGTCTGTGATTCACAAGAGGCCTTCAAGGGGTTGTCTCATCTCAGACATTGGTGGCATATCGCTAGGATATGCCTTCAATGTCGGATAGGTGCGGATCCCACTTCTGGGACCCACACATATCTCCAAAAAGGGACCCACAAAGTGAGCTGAGTTTCTATGGGACAGACAAAAATAGCCAAGAACTTCCCATAGAAGCAAAAGGAGCGGTGGTCTGCGAGCACATGGTGCACTCTACACTAAATTTCTATGGGACTTCTGATAATGGCAGAGTGGAGTGCACTCGCTCAGCTTTTTTCGGAACATCCATAGAAATGAATGGAGAGCATGCCATGCATGTGTTACGGGCCTGTTCTGGAGATGGGTAGACCCACACCTATCTTGCATTGGTGGCATGTCCTAGCGATATGCCACCAGTGCTGTAGATGAGACAACCCATTTAAGCTGTCAACTGAAGAATCGTTTGATAGCTGTCTCTACCAAGACGCAGTTTGTCCCATCCTGTATGTTTTCAATGGTGGGAGAGGAGAAAGCCGTGGCTGGCCACCTCTGGTGACAACTGGCCTCCTGGGAGGACAAAAGAATTGGTTGTAATATGTGATTTTGATTGATACTTCTCAGATGATATCTGGGATGTTGGGAGCTCCCCAAACACCTTAGATTGTCTTCTGGGCTTGTTGAAAATAGTGGGTTCACCTGACAATACGCTAATGTCCTTTGGAATGGTGGATGGGGAAGGGTTTTCTCACCGTCAGTAACATAGACTAGTAGGTCTATGCTTAGCCGGGTGACCTATGTTCTCTCCGTGTGGAGCCAAAATGGTGACAGGAAGTCAGGAAGACTGCTCGTAGGGAAGTCAGCTTTTGGTTTTTGACTAGAGGCACACGTAGGACTGTGCTCCTCACCAATGAGTTCGGCCCTACAATGGCACCAGTATACGATTACACTGGTGTCACAATGCCGGCCTTTATCTCCTTCTATGTTTGTCGTCAGCGCTTCAGATTCTGAATCTTAATAAAGTAGCAGGACTTCTTTCTGAATGATGGTCTTTCTGGCCACCACCACCGGCATTGCTTTCATCTCACTTGGCACCGGTCCTACGAGATGGAGGAATGTGGCATGAAAACTATGTGCGAGAAAGCAGCTTCACGCAACGTACACCAGGATTGTAAAATGGATTTTGATTGATGAAGGATGCTACTTCCAAGGAACTTTCCTTTGACGCGGTGTTTTGATCTACTCTATAAATCCCCCATTGTTTGCACAGGACATGATCAGGAACACCTTCACTAACGTGTCTCCAGGCCTTTCATGTCGTACAGTTCCTGGTGCTGTGCAGACTTTTAATCTTCCTTTCATGCGTAATTGTCTCTTTCTTTGAACATTTTATAATATGTTGCCTTCCCCAAAAAATTGTTTCAAGAAGACAAGAACACAAGTTGGGTTTGCACATGTTTTTCATGTCTTGCTGCTCCTTCCACAATCTTGTAATTGATGTCTGGCCTTTTAAATTGTGTTGTCGCCTCCTGTGAAGGTCACGATTCCTCTCGTGAACCTGGTCTTAAGAATGGGACCACTGGCCATGCACATTACAGAGCTGACAGTATCTCTTAACACCCCCACCCCCCACATACACACTTGGCATCCGTGTTTGGTCCGTGTTTTTTTACCGAACGTCAGTAGATGTTCTGGAAATAAATTTTCAGCCGAGCAGTGGAATACAGATGTCACACGGAGGGCAAAAAAACAACACACGGTCCCAACGTGGATTCTTCACGGGCGTCTTCATGGATGAACTACTGACCACCTTGTCACGGATGTCATCATGGACGGGGGAAAACTGTGTGACTATTAACAATGAGCAGCGACTACTAACAACCGGTTTGCAATGCGTTAGTTAATACTGTGGTGGCTTGCATGGTAGCGTGTTTCTCACGGCACGATAGTCACATCATAGCCACCCCAGTGGGCAGGAAACACGAAACGGAAGAATCCCGCGGCGCAAAGGAACCAGCCGATGGTAGTTAGGTCCAAATACGGTTCTTTATTAGCATGTACAACGCGTTTCAGGGTTTCAAGACCCTCTTCATCAGGTACAGAAAGATGCTGTCCAGTGGGCAATCCGTTTTCTAGTCCTGGAGAACCTGTTTAAGTTTATTTGTGAAAAATAGGGAATGTACCTTTTAAATAGTATCGTATTGATATTAATTGCATCTTTGGTTAGGTTGTATTAGAATTACAGAACATTAAAGCGCATCTGTCAGCAGATTTGTACCTATGACACTGGCTGATCTGTTACATGTGCACTTGGCAGCTGAAGACATCTGTGTTGGTCCCATGTTCATATGTGTCCGCATTGCTGAGAAAAATGATGTTTTGATATATGCAAATTAGTGTCTAGGAGCAACGAGGGCGTTACCATTACACCTAGAGGCTCTACTCTCTACTCTCTGCAACTGCCGCGCCCTCTGCACTTTGACAGGACCAGGTGTTATGATGTTTACACTGCCTGGTCCTGTCAATCAAAGTGAAGAGGGCTCAGCGGTTGGAGAGAGAGCAGAGCCTCTAGGTGTAATGGTAACACCCCCATTGCTCCTAGAGGCTCATTTGCATATATTAAAGGGAGTCTATCACCTCATTTTCACCTATATAACTAAGAGCACTGCCCCACAGAAGATTGCAGACACATCCCAGACATACCTGTGTGCACTGTGTGTCTGTATTACATGTCACATCCCAGACATACCTGTGTGCACTGTGTGTCTGTATTACATGTCACATCCCAGACATACCTGTGTGCACTGTGTGTCTGTATTACATGTCACATCCCAGACATACCTGTGTGCACTGTGTGTCTGTATTACATGTCACATCCCAGACATACCTGTGTGCACTGTGTGTCTGTATTACATGTCACATCCCAGACATACCTGTGTGCACTGTGTGTCTGTATTACATGTCACATCCCAGACATACCTGTGTGCACTGTGTGTCTGTATTACATGTCACATCCCAGACATACCTGTGTGCACTGTGTGTCTGTATTACATGTCACATCCCAGACATACCTGTGTGCACTGTGTGTCTGTATTACATGTCCAGGAAAAGCACTTTTATTCTGCAGGAAAACAGCTCCCAAGTGCCCAGCTGAAAGTGAAACTAAAAACAGCTTTCTCTCATGACTCGATTTCTAACAGCTATATCTTCTGATATACTGGATATAATGCTGTGATTTTGGTATCATTTGAAAGCTTGGAATGGCAGCTTTCAAAGAAGGTCAGGAATTTTTCTATCTGCTACCAATCCGAAGATATGATCAACTAAAGCTGCCCTCCCCCCTCCAGTCTGGTTTGCTTTGGGCACTTGCAGCAGCAGAGCTGGGCACGTGGGAGCTGTTTTCCTGCAGAATAAAAGTGCTTTTCCTGGACATGTAATAAGACACGCAGTGCACACAGGTATGTCTGGGATGTGACATGTAATACAGACACACAGTGTACGCAGGTATGTCTGGGATGTGACATGTAATACACACACAGTGCGCACAGGTATGTCTGGGATGTGACATGTAATACAGACACAGTGCACACAGGTATGTCTGGGATGTGACATGTAATACACACACAGTGCACATAGGTATGTCTGGGATGTGACATGTAATACACACACACAGTGCACACAGGTATGTCTGGGATGTGACATGTAATACAGACACACAGTGCACGCAGGTATGTCTGGGATGTGACATGTAATACACACACAGTGCGCACAGGTATGTCTGGGATGTGACATGTAATACAGACACAGTGCACACAGGTATGTCTGGGATGTGACATGTAATACAGACACACAGTGCACACAGGTATGTCTGGGATGTGACATGTAATACACACACAGTGCACACAGTTATGTCTGGGATGTGACATGTAATACAGACACAGTGCACACAGGTATGTCTGGGATGTGACATGTAATACAGACACAGTGCACACAGGTATGTCTGGGATGTGACATGTAATACAGACACACAGTGCACACAGGTATGTCTGGGATGTGACATGTAATACAGACACACAGTGCACGCAGGTATGTCTGGGATGTGACATGTAATACAGACAGACAGTGCACGCAGGTATGTCTGGGATGTGACATGTAATACAGACACACAGTGCACGCAGGTATGTCTGGGATGTGACATGTAATACAGACAGACAGTGCACGCAGGTATGTCTGGGATGTGACATGTAATACAGACACACAGTGCACGCAGGTATGTCTGGGATGTGACATGTAATACAGACACACAGTGCACGCAGGTATGTCTGGGATGTGACATGTAATACGCACACAGTGCACGCAGGTATGTCTGGGATGTGACATGTAATACACACACAGTGCACACAGGTATGTCTGGGATGTGACATGTAATACAGACACACAGTGCACACAGGTATGTCTGGGATGTGACATGTAATACACACACAGTGCACACAGGTATGTCTGGGATGTGACATGTAATACACACACACAGTGCACATAGGTATGTCTGGGATGTGACATGTAATACACACACACAGTGCACACAGGTATGTCTGGGATGTGACATGTAATACAGACACAGTGCACACAGGTATGTCTGGGATGTGACATGTAATACACACACAGTGCACACAGGTATGTCTGGGATGTGACATGTAATACAGACACACAGTGCACATAGGTATGTCTGGGATGTGACATGTAATACACACACAGTGCACACAGGTATGTCTGGGATGTGACATGTAATACACACACAGTGCACACAGGTATGTCTGGGATGTGACATGTAATACACACACAGTGCACACAGGTATGTCTGGGATGTGACATGTAATACACACACACAGTGCACACAGGTATGTCTGGGATGTGACATGTAATACAGACACACACTGCACACAGGTATGTCTGGGATGTGACATGTAATACACACACAGTGCACACAGGTATGTCTGGGATGTGACATGTAATACAGACACAGTGCACATAGGTATGTCTGGGATGTGACATGTAATACACACACACAGTGCACATAGGTATGTCTGGGATGTGACATGTAACACACACACACAGTGCACACAGATATGTCTGGGATGTGACATGTAATACACACACACAGTGCACACAGGTATGTCTGGGATGTGACATGTAATACACACACACAGTGCACACAGGTGTGTCTGGGATGTGACATGTAATACACACATACACAGTGCACACAGGTATGTCTGGGATGTGACACGTAATACACACACACACAGTGCACACAGATATGTCTGGGATGTGACATGTAATACAGACACACAGTGCACACAGGTATGTCTGGGATGTGACATGTAATACACACACAGTGCACACAGGTATGTCTGGGATGTGACATGTAATACAGACACACAGTGCACACAGGTATGTCTGGGATGTGACATGTAATACAGACACACAGTGCACACAGGTATGTCTGGGATGTGACATGTAATACAGACACACAGTGCACACAGGTATGTCTGGGATGTGACATGTAATACAGACACACAGTGCACACAGGTATGTCTGGGATGTGACATGTAATACAGACACACAGTGCACACAGGTATGTCTGGGATGTGACATGTAATACAGACACACAGTGCACACAGGTATGTCTGGGATGTGACATGTAATACAGACACACAGTGCACACAGGTATGTCTGGGATGTGACATGTAATACAGACACAGTGCACACAGGTATGTCTGGGATGTGACATGTAATACACACACACAGTGCACACAGGTATGTCTGGGATGTGACATGTAATACAGACACAGTGCACACAGGTATGTCTGGGATGTGACATGTAATACAGACACACAGTGCACACAGGTATGTCTGGGATGTGTCTGCAATCTTCTGTGGGGTACTGCTGTTAGTTATATAGGTTAAAATGAGGTGACAGACTCCCTTTAAAACATCATTTTTCTCAGCAGTGCAGGCACATATGAACATGGGACCAACACAGATGTCTTCAGCTGCCAAGTGCACATGTAACAGCCAACGTCATAGGTACAAATCTGCTGACAGATGCCCTTGAAGTCCATCCTCATTTACGGATGAGTTTATGGAGATCGGTTTTTAGAACAGTTCACACCAAATCCAATGTGCCGGCGGTCCCATAACATCCCACAAGTAAGAAATGCAAGTCTGGCTATGGAAGAAATAAAATTCATATTCCAATTTTACTGGCTATAACTTTTTCTTTTTTTGGCATCTCCAGAAAAGTTTTATTGTATTTGGCGAGCGGAGTGCTTCCTTTTATGTCGGGCCCTGGAGTAACTGCATTCAATATTCTTCTCGTGTGATTGTGGGAATATTAGAAATGGCACCAGAAGTCCCTAGCAGCCCTCCGTAGTATGGTCAGAATCCTCCTGCATGCTACATACCTGACATTTTTGTAACAGTGACTTCCAAAGGTGGGACTCCCTTTTAACCCCTCCAGTACAGACCCAAGACAGTTATTTCATTTTTGCATTTTGTCAGGATATGTCATCCATATTTAATCGGGAGGGGTTCGACTCTCGCCTTCAGAAACGCTCAAGGAATGAGGCAACGGAACTTTTACAGTTTATTTTATTGAAATGTCTAACTTTTTTTTTTTCTCTCCACTTTTACTTAATTTTTTTTACATGATCTTCGGTCATATGTCTATATGACAGTACATTACTGCCTGCACATGCATGAAACATGAACAGGCATCTGTTGGAGCATACCTTATCACTAGACCGCCCTGGGGGCCATTATTATGCTCAGGGCTGTCAGGATATTCCAGTCAGCCCTGGCGGTTGCATTGCCGAGGCTGACAGGGCAGGACAAAGGGGACCCTACCTTTACCCACCCTTTGATCTGCGCTGATCGAGGCGCTCACAGGCACACTCCTGCTTCAGATCACAAGGGCCCGATCGATCAGCAATAATGTACGCCATCTTGAATTGACCTCACCCTGCCAATAGTGAACATGTATGTCAATTTCTGTTAAAGGGGTTCTGCAGACATTTCATAAAATCCTGGCACCATCTATCCTTTGCGGGAAAGATAGTTTGGTCAGTACTTTCCCGTCCATCGTGCTGCCGATCCCACCATCTCCACTGCACTCACAGTGGCAGTGGGCTCTTCTGCTCAGGTCCCAACTGGAGGTGATCCTGAGCTGTTCTTCTGCATGTACAGAAGATGCCTGGACTTTATGAAAATCCCAGACAACCCCTTTAGGAACACTTGGACAACCCCTTTAACCACCTAACTGTTTTGCCCGAGTCCAGCTCGGGCGGTGTGAAAAGTAGCTAACTGGAGGGGGGAGGTCTGCTTTAGATGGTGATATCTCCTCAATGGTAGCAGCTAGAAACATGCAACTGGTCTTGTCTGAAAGTTGACAGTCCAGGCTTTCATATGGGACCAAATGACAGCTAAAGTCCAAGCAACAGAGGAGAAGTCACTGTTAGAAATCGTGAATAATCACGGGTAAAACCTGTTTTTACTTTCATTTTCAGCTGCATTCACAGCATCCCGAATTCTATCAGTGATCTCTTTCTCTGTCCTGAAAATATTGCTGTCATTTTGGTATTGTCGCTTGAAAGCTTGGAATGTCTGCTTTCAAACAAGACCAGTTGCATGTTTCTAGCTGCTACCATTCAGGAGGTAGCAGCATCTAAAGCAATCCACCCCCCCTCCAGTTAGCTACTATTCCCACTGCTGGAGCTGGACTCTGGTAAAACAGTTAGGGGGTTAAGGGGATGTATCATATTTTCCTTTTGCCGCAAATTGTAGAACATGTCCTTTTGTTGTCCTTTTTGTGGACAATGGGAGCCTGTGTAAAGTGTAGGAGGCACACTGACCGCATCCATATTTTGTAGATTCACAATTTATGAACCGCCAAATGGATACGGTCGTGTACAGTGGGCCTAAAGCTGATTTTTTTTCCCAATATACTGTGTACGGAGGGGCTCACATACCTGGCTCTAAAGCTGTCCACCGCGCGGCTAATAAGCTCCATCGTAACACATGGAACTGATTTTCCTTTCTTGGCCTCATAAAATGTCTGCATATTCTGTGTTAAATCCTAATCAAGACTAAATCTCCGTCAAGTCCCGAGCTTTCCTTGGTGGGAAACAGTCCATTTTTAGCCTTCTTTCCAATGGAAAAAGCTTTATCAAACCACGCTGTGTGTTCTGTCCTTAATGAGAAGTGGTGCACATCATCAGGAAACGGGGAGTGATAAACTGAACACATGCCGGATTACATTGTCATGAGTCCCACAACTCAGCGCGTTTCAGCACTTAAAGGGACAGTACATCGCGGTTGTTTAGTGTACAGTGAGATGTTATACACTGCTCCAGTATACATTTTACATTATTTCCTCCTGGTTTTCAAGATCTCTGCTTGCTGTTTTTTAGTGGGAACCTTCATTGCTTACTTCTCTAAACACTTCTGGTCGCGTCATTGAAGTTTCAAACTCCCTTTAATACTTTGTCCCCCCATCCTGGTGATGGTCACCTTTTTGGGTCACACAAGAAATGATGTGGCAGCCTGTATACTGTCTTCAGTCCGTGGCGTGGGCTGCAGTAACTGAAGAGACTCTGCACAAGTTGCGTTGATACTGAACTCCAGATCACCACAGGAGCACTGACTACAGCTGGGTTCCCACTGTATTGGCCGCCATCGAAAATAACTCTCATGCCAGCTGCTTGACTCCCTAGATGCCACAGCCAGTAGTGACTGCAGCATCTAGACAGTTACACCACGGCTCCCTGTGAACACAATTGCGGAGCACCCATGTGTTGCCGTCTCCTGATGGCGGAGGTGCATACGGGTTGCACCACTTCTAATTTGCTGTCCCTGTCACTCCCCGCTCAGGCTCAGCCCCATCTCAGCCTGGCTCCAGGATCTGTCCCTCCACTTTTGTCAGCCCTGCTGCCGTCTGGCTGTCATCCGGCAGCTCCAGCAGCTACGCATCCAGCTCAGCTCAGGATGGCTGACTTTTCAAGTGGAGCAACCTCTTTAAGAGGTTGTGTCACTTCAGCAAATAGCATTTATCATGTAGAGGAAGGTAATACAAGGCACTTACTAATGTATTGTGATTGTCCATATTGCCTCCTTTGCTGGCTGGATTCATTTTTCCATTACATTATACACTGCTCATTTCCAGGGGTTATGATGACTACCCTGCAATCCAACAGCGGTGGCCGTGCTTGCAAAAAAGAACTAGCCTATGTGCGCTCCCATGGTCCCAGCTACCAGAGAGGCTGGTACTTTTTCCTATAGTGTGCAAGCACGGCCACCGCTGATGGATTGCAGGGTGGTCTGTAACCATGGAAACAAGCAATGTATAATGTGATGGAAAATGAATCCAGCCAGCAAAGTAGGCAATATGGACAATCACAATACATTAGTAAGTGCCTTGTATTACCTTCCTCTACATGATAAATCCCACTTGCTGATGTGACACAACCCCTTTATGGGTTACCAGCGGAGGTGGGTCATTCTTAGCAATGGCCTCCTGTCATATTACCGGTAACTTTCAGCTTTCCTGTATTATCACCGCTCATGCACAGCTCCGGTGTACTGCTCTCCTCTAATCTTTGACCACCGTCCCTCATACTAAGGGCTCATGCACATGACCGTATGTATTTTGCGGTGCGCAAAAAATATGGATGACGTCCGTGTGCATTCTGTATTTTGAGGAACGGAACAGCTGGCCCCTAATAGAACAGTCCTATCCTTGTCCGTAATGCAGACAATAATAGGACAATCACTTGCGGAACGGACATACGCAAAGAAAATACGTTCATGTGCGTGAGCCCTAACGCTCATATCCTTCTGTATATGTGTATCGCCAATGTCCTGTTCACTGCCTGTCGCCAATATCTGCACTCCTTTCACTCCTCACTAAAAATTACGATTCAACAGAAAAATAAGTTATCGCCATAAAAAATAAATAATTGAGAAAAAAACAATAATTGTCCTTAAATTTAAAATAATTGAGATTTTTATTTTTATCTTTTGCAAAAATCCCCCAGCCCTAACAGAAAGTCTGATCGCTGCTTGTGAATGCAGCTGAACAATCGGCAATGATCAGGAACAAACAGTTTGCTCCCAATCATTGCCCTGTGTATTGACCCCTATTTCTTTGGAATCTGTAGCGGTCACATTTGGGGGTCGTTAGAAGGCACGGTTGTGCTGATTGGCTCCGCTTTTTTTTTTTTTCCCTAACCAAAGAGAAACCAGTCGTGATGATAAGTTCCAGTCGGGATGACAATCCTGAGTTCTGCTCGTCCACAGTATTGAATAACTATACACGGACTGATTTGTATTCGTCTTATTTGCTTACAGCTTTTTGCGCTTAAAAGGCCTGTGGGCGGACTTGGCTCGCCGCCGGGTAGTCTGTGCGCCATATGGCTTTGGTTATAATTTCTGACTTCGTGCTGGGACGTTGCGGAGGCTTCAGCTCTGGACTTCTGAAGGTTGTGTTTTGACAAGTTTTTAGATTTTTTTTTTTATTTTTTACTATTTTTTTCCTTTTGAGTCTCTTCACACAAAGTTACATTCCTTCGATGAACTTCATTTGTTCATGTTCTGTAAAGAAGGCGTCCTGTGGTTCAGATTTATGGACACTGGAGGGGGGGTGGGGGGTTTCTACATTTTTCCAGGCAAAGTATTCAGAGAATGAAGCGTCTGGGAATATGCATGAAATGCGTCGATCAGTTTTATGCTACTCCGTTTGAATGCCGATATTAGGCATCTCTCTTCATATTGTCACGACCATTTACAATTATTATAATGCTGGACTGGCGGGTCGGGTTGCACCTATTAACGCTTCCCATTCAGTGTCTTATGTCATAAAAAGCAGCAACCTGATTGGTTACTTTAGGCAGGGCCTACATAAGCCGTTGCATTGGGAACAAATTGGCAGCAGCTACGCAAAGGTAATTATTGGGAACGTAAGTGTCCCAGTCCTTGACCCATGTAATTAAGCCCTTAGTTTAATACACCCCCCCTATGATTTAATACTAATGGACTGCTGAAAGCTGAAAAGATATTGGGGGTCATCTATCAAAGAGCTGCGCCTGGATTGAAAACCACTCCTGTCCCTGACTAGAGTAAATTTCACTCTTCCTTTACGCCTAGAAAGTGAATTTGCCAGGTCAGACCCCAGTGCTGAGGGCAGCGTAAAGCACAGGCTTTTAAAAAGTCGCAAAGTGGGCTTTTTTTTTTTTTTTTTTTTTTTGGGCAACTTTTTTTACACCAAAACCTGGCATAAGGAGTCTTAGTAAATTACCCCCATTGTGTATTGTGGCCACGAAACGTTGATGACCTTTCTGAAGGATGCTGTTGGAGAAGGAAGGTCTTGCAGAGACACGCAGCATTATAAATCCGCATAATGCCGTGCGATCCTGAGAAACGAGCAGTGTCCATGATGGGAATTCACACTGGCACAGGGAGCGTGATTTCTGCATGGGACACGCTCGTCTGAAGGAGGCTTAAAGGGGTTATCCAACCCCTATAATGCCCCCCAAGATGCCCAGGCACCACATACACGGCACCCGCGTCGCTCCTGATGCCTGCACAGCCGCCGCTGCATCAGATCAAAACATCTGGTGGGGGGGGGGGGTGTTTGGGTCAGCCAATAGCAGGCCGCGACGGGAACAAGCCTCCCTACCGTCACCTGTGATGCTAGGGAGACTTGTTCCCATCGCGGCCTGCTATTGGCTGCTCCCCCCAGTCACCGGATGTTTTGATCTGCACAATGGGGAAATGCAGTGGCAGCCATGCGGGTATTGGGAGCGACGCAGGTGCTGGGTAGCGGGCACCTGTATGTATTTTGCATTTTGGGGGCAATATAGGGGTTGGATAACCCCTTTCAGGGTGCCTTTGCACACGGCTGATTTTCTTGCAGGAAACGAGACTGAAAATCACTTCCATTCATCTGAATAGGGTTGTTTTGGCAGCAAGTGCATAGATTTCCGCAAGCCCCATGGAGATGAATGGCACTGATTTTCAGTTCACCCAAATCTACCACATGTGTAGACGCCCTTTTTGTATATATTTGGTCACAACTGGTCACTTTGACATCATGCGTATAATTATAATAACCAAGGTTCTCCAGAATTCAGACTGCAGGGGAGGTTGGGGGGAAGATATTACTGAGAAAACACAACTTCAAAGAGTCCGAGATAACTCCTGATAACGCGGTCTTGCTATTGTAAACTCCGTCTTATCATGTGAGATTATCAGTGTGTACGCTCCATCTCTAGCTGTAGAGATCTCCGCGCTGCAGAACTGGAGCCGAGCCGGGCGAGAATGGTGGTGGGTGAGTGTGTATGTTGTATTTTCCATTGACTTTATAATTGCGTTGCGATCCGGTTCTCTTTTATATATATATATATATATATATATATATATATATATATATATATATATATATATATATATATATATATATATTGCGGCTATGTCATTGGCGGACCAAAAGGAAAGGAACGCATAGCGCTAAGCTAGAGGCTCCTTGTATTTCATTCCATACAAGAATAATTGTGGTCAATGCTGGAAAACCCCTTAAAGGGAACCTGTCATCTCTGAAACACCCCCTGAACTAGAGTAAGTGTTGTATAGTGTAAGTGATGCTGAATCCGATTATGTAAGTTTTATCTTCATACTCCCTTCCATTCTGACGCTGTGCTCCCACAAACCAACAGTAAAATGCACTCAGTGGACTCTTCTTTGAGTCCTCTCCATTATGTGAGTGAGCACTGGAGTCCACTGAGTGCATTTTACTGCAGGTTTGTGGGAGCACAGCGTCAGAATGGAAGTGAGTATGAAGATAAAACTTACATAACCGGACTCGACATCACTTAGACTATACATCTCTTACTCTAGTTCAGGGGGTGTTTCGGAGATGACAGGTTTCCTTTAAGGACGCGCTCTTCATTTCTATTCCTTGTTGCAGCAGCCATAAAACAGTGCTGAAAGTTTTCTATGTTTTGCGAGGTTTATGTAGTTGTCATAGTTCATATACAATTATACTGTAGAGATAAGTTTCTGCGCTTCCTTGTAGGTGATATCTTGGCTTAATTTTACACGTTGCAAGCCTGATGCAAGGTTGACGTCTGAAACGCTGCTTCATGTAATGCCATGCAATGGTGTTTCGTCTACCATGCGTTCTCATTGGGGAGAGGGGGATAGGCTGCTGCCAGGAACTTCTGGGGGTGGCTTCTCTCCTGTGAGAACAAGAGGATAGGGCATGTTGCAATCCAGTATGCCGATCCTGGTTGAGGACATCTGCATACTTATTAGATAGGCAAAATCGTCACGTTTGGCTGACATTCATGACATTCATTCATGGCTGACATACATATAGGGGGGAATTTATCATTAGGAGAATATTTGAAGTCAGTTTTGCTTGCATCTATGTTGGAGTACTTTGTGCCACATTTATCAAACGTCACAGGTTGTTTGATAAATGTGACTTGTCCTTAAACCTAACACTTCTGTCTAGAGAAGCTACTCCACTTTTCCTACTCCACCCTCCTCCTGGAGTGAGATTGCGACTATTTTGCGACTTTTTAAAAAAGGTCGCAATGATAAATCTGGAGTGAAACTCATTAACATAGCTAACCACACCCACTTTTCCACCCATATTACAAACTGGAGTGAGTGGTGTACACATGCAAAAAGTCGCAAAAAAATGCGCAAAAAAGTCGCAAAAGCCCTATCGTGCGACTTTTTGAAGACAGAATTCTGGAGTGAAGGTGTGATAAATCAGGGCCATAGTCTTTGCCAACCTTCAGCCTTTTGGTCTTTATGTAACCAGTTGACGCTCTTGTGTATTTTTACATTCTTCTATATTGATGGCTGATCCTCAGGGTAGGTAACCAATATCCGACCAGTAGGGGCAGATTCCCGGACTAGTGCTGATCAGCTGTTTGAGGAGGCTGTGGTGCTGTGTTGAGTCCCGCGGCCTCCTCGCAACATACCAAGCATAGTGCCATCCATTGTAGATTGCCTGTTCTTGGTATTGCAAGTGCTAAGATGCGCCGAGGCCACGTGACCGATGACCATGACATCACTGCCCTAGGAAGAGGCTGCAGCGTTCAGTGGAGCACCACGGCCTCTTCCTTCACACAGCTGATCGCAGGGGGGTGTCAGCAGTTGGACCTCCTCAGATCAGATATTACTGACCTTAGGATAGGCCATCAGTATGGAAGACCTGCATATCACTGTTCCCTGCTGCTTTCTAACCCCTTGACCTCTAGGGCCCTCTGCTAGGGCATCATAGGCATACATGGCGCCCGATGGCAACTAAAATATGTTCTCAGTTTTAAAATTAGGAGCCAAAGATTCACAAATTATTATTATTTTTTAGCTTGGAGAATTCATAGACTAAAGGTTCCCATAGACGTAAGAGCAAGGCCGTCTCTCTTGGCATACAAAAGGATTGGACGTAAACAGTCCCTATTGTTGGTTCACGTCTGTACAGCACCCCTCCCCCCCTTCCCAATTGAAGGCTTAGGTGAAGATCTGTCAGGTCCCATAGACATACCGCTGTTTGCAGGTCCCGTCACATTTGGCAGGATCTTCTGACCATAATAAACGCCTGTAGCCTTTAGACTGATAACCATCGCATTATATAGTGAATGGATTAGAGGTGAGCGCACGTGTGAAATCTTAAAAACCAGCTGGCATTCCTGCCACTGAGTGAAAAGTCAACTCTTGGCTTGTTGGTGCGGTTTTTATCTAAGTGCACAGTGTTAATCTTAAATTAGACGTGCGGATCGAGGCCAACATCTCAATGTCATGAATCATCCCGTGGTCAGCATGTACGAGGTGAAGCGAAGAGAATAGAGGAGAACGCCCATAGCCAGCCAAGGCTTCACGTCGGATCCATTTCTACGTTTGGTATTTGTGTAGAAGACGTCGTGTTTTGTGTGTGTTTTTGTTCTTATTTTATGCAATGTATGCAATCATGGCCTACCATTAATCGTAACGCCGCTATCCCACGTAAACACGCACCTTTACGAACCAGGAATGTAATGAAATGACTGCAACAATATGTGTACGTAGTAAATAGCAGGAAGACCTCGGAGTGGCTGTGTGTTTTCCTGCAGTCATTCGTGAAAGGTCAGGCTGCCCGTCAGTTGCTAGGAGCGCAGGGCTACAAAACCTTATGTGATGTTTACTGCATGGGAAGCGCTGAATGCCTCCCCCAGACAATACAACACCCTCCCGGGAATAGGGAACTTTATCCTTGGTTATAGAAAAAGCTAAATACATTGCACCTCAGCTTCAGCACCTTAAAGGGGTTTTCCAATTTGCATCAACATCCTTTAAAATAACCCTTTATGAAGGTCGCTGTCGTTTTGTAATGTATTTATTTTACCTTTATTGCTCCTATCTCCTGTTCCGGGCTGTGGTCACATGACCATGTCCATGCAGATCTTTCTTATTTCCTGTGTTATGTCCATGGGTGGGACACGGATAGGGGATTATCCATGTAACTAGCTGGATGGGAGGAGCTATAAACTAGCTGGGTGTTGTTAGGGGCAGTGATAGGGGAGTGTCTATGTAACTAGCTGGGTGGAGCTATAAACTAGCTGGGTGGTGTTAGGGGCGGTGATAGGGGAGTGTTATGTAACTAGCTGGGTGGGAGGAGCTATAAACTAGCTGGGTGGTGTTAGGGGCGGTGATAGGGGAGTGTCTATGTAACTAGCTGGGTGGGAGGAGCTATAAACCATCTGGGTGGTGTTAGGGGCGGTGCTGGAGATGTGGCAGAGGAAGAAGTGGTGCATCATGGGTTTGGTCAGATACAGCAACAGGAAGTGCTGCATACAGGATGGAAGCAAACCAAAGAGATGGGGAAAATGGGTCGAGAGTAAAAAAAAAAAAAGCATGGGGAAGATGTACATGAGTTAAGCAACTACATCAACTTGTTTTTTAAAAAGAATAGTAATTCTGGAAAATCCCTTTAAACTGCTTTGTTACATGACATTTGTTACAGATGATGTTGCATTATGGATAGCCAAGGAGAAGAAGAAGGATCTACACACTGCCCGCATCAGGGATGTACGTGGGGCTTGAATGAACATACTGGTATCCAGAGGTCGCAATAACGCATAAAAATGCGTCATAGACGCGTTTTTAGGCAATTTTACTCCCTGAAAAAAGTCTAAGGCGTACTACTACGCCTTAGACTTTTCCCAGTTTTTCATCAGCGCAGTGAGCGCAGTGAACGGCACAGGCAGCACAGCAATACTGCCTGTGCCTGAAATAACCAATAACAAAGCTCCTTACAGCAAGGAGCTTTGTTATTGGTGCACCAGAGAAATACAGATCGCGTGAGGCAGAGGAAGCCGGCGGGAGCTGGAAGGAGGAGGGGCCTGCTCCCGGGGCTGGAAGGAGAGCGCGCAGAACATGGACCCTGGGGAACAAAACAGTGCGGCTGGAGAGGTAAAGGGCCGCCGACTTATGTCACTGTTGCCCTGGAAGAAGAGCTGCCTCCGGCCTGTGTCCCCCAGGTGGTGAGGGATGGGAGAGTTGTGGCAGTGCAAAGCTGTCCATCTTCAGGTTAGTGATTTTCCCCCTCCCCCAACCATGGTTTTGTCCAGTCTCCCAGTTCTCTGCCCCCCCTCCTCCTGTCACCCCACTAATAACCCAGCTCTCCCCTTCTAGTGGCCCTGCTCCCCCCTGTCGCCCCTCTAGTGGCCCTGCTCCCCCTGCCGCCCCTCTAGTGGCCCTGCTCCCCCTGCCGCCCCTCTAGTGGCCCTGCTCCCCCTGCCGCCCCTCTAGTGGCCCTGCTCCCCCTGCCGCCCCTCTAGTGGCCCTGCTCCCCCTGCCGCCCCTCTAGTGGCCCTGCTCCCCCTGCCGCCCCTCTAGTGGCCCTGCTCCCCCTGCCGCCCCTCTAGTGGCCCTGCTCCCCCTGCCGCCCCTCTAGTGGCCCTGCTCCCCCTGCCGCCCCTCTAGTGGCCCTGCTCCCCCTGCCGCCCCTCTAGTGGCCCTGCTCCCCCTGCCGCCCCTCTAGTGGCCCTGCTCCCCCTGTCGCCCCTCTAGTGGCCCTGCTCCCCCTGTCGCCCCTCTAGTGGCCCTGCTCCCCCTGTCGCCCCTCTAGTGGCCCTGCTCCCCCTGTCGCCCCTCTAGTGGCCCTGCTCCCCCTGTCGCCCCTCTAGTGGCCCTGCTCCCCCTGTCGCCCCTCTAGTGGCCCTGCTCCCCCTGTCGCCCCTCTAGTGGCCCTGCTCCCCCTGTCGCCCCTCTAGTGGCCCTGCTCCCCCTGTCGCCCCTCTAGTGGCCCTGCTCCCCCTGTCGCCCCTCTAGTGGCCCTGCTCCCCCCGTTGCCCCTCTACTGACCCTGCTCCCCCTCCTTCTGTCACCCCACAGGGAAGCTGAACAGACTCCACCGACTACAATGGGACCCGTTCAGTTTCCATTTGCGATCTGTCTTTTTACCAGACAAAAAACCCCTGCATACAAGGCTTTTTTGTCTGGTCTTTCAACAGAATCTGCAACAGAGGCTCCAAATGCAGCCTCCAACACAGATGTGAGCAAGTGCAGGCCTGCGTATTATGTATTTTAATTACCGCAAATTTCGTACTCCTCCTCGGGTAAAAATACTCCTCAAAAATGGTCAGAGGAGTATTTTTACTCTTCTGAAAAAAACGTAGCGCGACCTCTGCTGGTATCTTTATTGAAATATCAATGACGCGTTTCGGAGCCAATCAAGCTCCTTCCTCAGATTACATCTAATGTCATATTGCGTTATGTGAACCATATTTAGTCTTTTTCTGCAGCGCACGTGAAAAATGAAGTCATTAAAGGAAGTTTGTCACCAGGATATTCACGGATAAATCAGGCACAATGCCTTGTAGAGCTAGCTCAACTGAATTTAAAGGGGTTAACCAGGAAATTATCACATAGGCGAGGGTCTGAGTCTTGGCACACCCACCAATCAGCTGTTTCAGGGAGATGTGGTGCTCACTGGAGCACTGGTGGGCGCTGCGGGTTCCTGGCCGATTGCCAAGCACAGTGCCGTACATTGTATAGTGTCTGTGCTCGGTATTGCAGCTCAGCGCCATTGAAGTAAATGGGGCTGATCTTCAATTGGGCGATGCTAGGGAGGCTTCTTCCCCTTGTGGCCTGCTATTGGCTTCCCCCCTGCCACTGGATGTTTTGATCCGCACAATGGGAAGATGCAGCGGTGGCCATGCTGGCATCAGAAGCGGTGCCGGGGAGCGGGGTAGGTATACTCTGTGTGAGGGGCCTGGGCCTTTGGGAAGGGCATTATAGGGGTTGGATAACCCCCTTTATTTTCCGAATAACGCCTTTAATGATACCTTTCACTTAGGGTAGGTACATATCTCCATTTAACTGATCCGCTAGGCCTAGTGCTGGACTCCATTGCAGACGGATCTCTGCCGGTCTGGTGGTGAATGGGACAGAACCGGTGAACTCCGGCAGGCCGTTCTGTGCAGGAATGGCCTGATGGATCAGCTTAAACAGAGGCGTAAACCCACCCTTATTCTGTGAAATGAGAGCCCCTGCTTAGCAGAAGCAATATGGGGGATGGGTCCACATTGATGGTCTAGTGTTTCCTGTTAGAGATACGAGCATAGCGGCTCAACCGGATATTAAGTCTTCACACAGGACGTCTTGTGGTCGATTATTTGATTTCTTGGAGAAACAGATTTGCTGTAATACAGCTCAGCCAGGAATTCAATGTTGAATTGGTTGTAACACTTGTGGAGTACAGCGACATTTTCCTCTTCATGTGTTTCCCATATTTCCACATGTGTACAGCATATTGAGTTTGATGTATTCGTTCCTGGTGCCAGAAGAATGTGAATGAACCTTGAAGACATGTGTCGCCGGTTATTAAACAAATGTTGCACAGCCGGGTGGAGGCCTGCATGAGGAAATCTGATCCGCGGCTGCAGCTCGACGGGCCTTTTTCTCACTGTCCTGTGTGTTCCCGTCTGCAGGATGATTGCCCGCTCGCAACGCACAGAGAGAGCCTTGGAACTGGATAGCTGGAAGGCACACGACTTGTAGTACGATGATGGGCTCTCTAGGCGGCCTGCGTCGTCTTGGCGTTCCTCAAGCCATGCACACACACTCCATTTGATGTGCTCCTTTAAAAGCTTTCTTAAGTGAAATGACTTATGAAAGAACCTCTTAGTAGACAAAGGGCGATCCATGATCTGTATGAACGGAGGGAACAGATCTTCGTTTTTGGTGGCAAGGGTTTCTTGTCATTTATAGTGACTTGCGTGCATTTCGAGTCAGTAGTTTGGTGCGGAACGTCCCAGAGGTTATATCTGGATAGGTGATGAATTTTGTCAGATTGGGATTATATTCCCGTGTCCATGGGTGTGCTGCTCTTACCAATATTGATTGTCAGATGGGGACCACCGCGCCTCTACACACAATTGCCAAATGAAACGCCTTTCGGTGCACTTCAAAATCTGCTTTAACGTCTGGTGACACAGGGTGGATTTAGCCACGATTCTGCTGCAAAATCCACAACGAATCAGCAGCAAAAAACACGTGTTACATGTTTAGAGAAGGTTGGTGGATGAAAAGTCTTAGAATCCACCTATACAGGGACATCCCTTGGCGCAGAGACATGACCAGAATTGGTAAAGGATAACTTCTGTATTGGAACCTCCATGAATAGACAACGCGTTTCGGAAGTTCAAAGACTCCTTTCTCGAGTCGGAATATCCGAAGTATCCTCTCTTATATCACATACTGATACTAATTTGTGCAACCAAGTTCAGACAGCTAAGTGATACATATAGACTTGAGGCCGAAACTAATTCTGTGGATTTTGCCGCGGATTTCACCCAAAGGGTGAAATGTTCTGTGGAAGTCCGCAGCGTAAAGTGATACGCTACACATATAAAATCCACAACGTTTCATGATCTATTCTTAAAGGGGTTGTCTGTATTATTTATATTATATATCCTCAGGAGAGGTCATCAATATCAGATCGGCGGGGGGACCGATTCACTTCTTTCACACTTTGCGGTTGCAAAGGTGAGCAGGTAAACAATGAAGAGAAGGCAGTGCTCGCATGAGCTTCACTTCAAACAGCTAATGGCCGGGGTGCTCGGTGTCGGACCCCCACCGATCTAATATTGACCTGTCCTGAGGATAGGTCATCAATATAAATAAAGCAGTCAACCCATTTAAGGCCTTATACACATGATTGTATCCCCTTTTGCATTCCGCAAATCATGGCTCTACAAAACACGCCGTGTGCATCCCACATTTTCCCTTTCCGTGGGTCCCACCCTATGTTAGAAAATGCCTATTCTTGACCCATTAATTCGGATCTGCACTGAAAATACGGTTGTGTGTGTGAGGCCTAAGGGATAGTCCCATTCCAGTTATCCACAGAATAAAGGATAAGTGTCTAATTGGCAGGGGTCCTACTGCTGCTGGGGCCCCCCGACGATGACACCGGGGGGTGGTGGGTCATGGTTGTTGGGGCGGCCACTCCATTCAGCTCTATGGGACAGCCCAGCTCTCGTTCTGAAAACATATTCCTGGTTACTAGTTGTTTCTGTAATAATTCCTGCTGCTTTACTGGGACCTTGCAAAATGTGGTCAGGAGAGCCTAGAGGACCAGCATGGCCTGTAGATGAGGACCCATCATGTCATCGCTGACATGCAGCCTGACATTGGTGAGGCGGCCATTTTATGGCCTGTGTAAATGTTTATGAAGACGAAGCCAGTAAAATCGGAAGGATTTCATGAAACCCGGAAGCGACATAAATCATTTACGATCTGTATAAACTGTCAGATTTACTATTGCCTTGACTATTGGTTTAACCCATTAAATGACCGCCTCTTGTAGGCAACAACATTTAAAAAATTTTTTTTCCTTACAAGAAATTTTATTTTTAGCAAAAAAAAGGTTGAGATTCCTCAGTGGTTGAACCTTTTAATGGCTAACTGAAAAGATGATGACAGAAAATCCAAGCTTTTGAGGCTACTTGGGCCTCTTCTTTAGGCGTGTCTTAAGACAAATATATATTATATAAAGGGTCAATGACGTTTGTTAATTTTTTACAAAATCGACTGTATCTGAGGATGCTGCTTGTCCCAATCGTTTTCATGGATTGGCAGGGACCCAGAGGTCGGACCCTCTCCCTCCTCCACCCATCAAACCTTGATGGGCTGTTGCAAATGGGGTCCTGGCGGGATTGATTTGAGGGAGTACCTTCACTGACTCCACTTCTGCGTCAGCTGTCTTAATGGCATATAGGTATCGGATACCAGATGACACGTGTTTCCGGTCCGCATCCGTGTTTTTTGTGGACCTATTCATCTCACCGCAAAAAAATAGAACATGTCTTATTCTTGTCCGTTTTGCGGACAAGAATAGGATTTTTCTTTAGACAGGAGGGGGGCGAGGCACCATGCCCACCGCCGGGATCCGTGTTTTGCGGATGGCGGTGAGCATGAGGCCTTAAAGGGCTTGTCCCACGAAAAATATTCTACAGTTTTCAAGCCAACACCTGGATCTCAATACTTTTGTAATTGCATTTAATTAAAAATTTTGTATAGCTACTGAATTATTCAATAAAATGTATCTGTATAGTGCCACTTAATGTTTTATTTCTTTGACCTACTCACTGAGAAGGCCGCACATGCTCAGTTTCATCCTTCAACTGCCTCCTGAGTTGTAATAGGCAGAGCTGAGACACGCCTCCTGAGATGCAGCAGAAAAGACACTCCCCTGAGCTGTCAGCTTGATATAAATCTAACAGAGCAATGAATGGGGACATCTCTGGATCCATGTGAGGTACAGGGCTGGTTCTAGCTTTGTTTGGAAGAGGCCGTCATGTACTATATAATGTCTGATTTTCATTTTTTACAAGCAACATATTGCTTAAAGGAAAATACTGATCTGGGCTCCTTATCCTATCAGTATGAAAACTGCTGCGGCCACGTGCCATCTAGTCTGTGCAATATTGAGTGTCAGTCCACAAGATGGCATCTAACGCAATGGGGGTCATTTACAAAGACCAATGTAAAACCAGCGGTCTTGGTTTCCCCCTTGCACTGGAGGAGAAAGCGCCTCTTTTATGAGGAGGCTCAGGCCCATGACTTGGTTAATTTTCACTCCGCTTTTATGCCTGTTTCCAGGTGTAAAACCATGATAAATGTGTCGGGCCCGATTCTCCAGCCTGGTGCCCATCACTGCCTCACTACTCCCACGTGGCGAGCACGGCTCAAAAACGCCAATGCGACAAAATATTGTCACATAGGCTTTTAAAAAGTTGCAAAACGAGGCCAAAAACTAAAGGACCCTCAATGTGTTCCTCTAGACTGCAGCTATACCTATATAGTTAAAATAAATCAGTAGCGCTACAAAAAGTTTTGTGTAGCCTAAGACTAAGGGCCCATTCAGATGGCCGTATTATTGTGGGTCCGCATTATTGCAATACTACGGCTGCCGCCCGGCGTGTGTTCTGCATCGCTGCGGAACACACGGCCGGGCGGCCCCATTCAAAATGCCTATATTTGTCCGGTATAGGACATGTTTTATCTTTTTATGCGGAGCTGTGCGCTCCCATAGAAGTGAATGGGGCTGCATCTATTCTGCAATATTGTGGAATAGATACGGCCCCATTCATACTGTCGTGTGAATTGGGCCTAAATCTACATAAAAAAACAAAAACAATAACTTATATTACAAACACTCACGTCCTTATTGAACTAAAGTGAATAGCAGCAGAACTCCCATCATCCGCGGGGCTGCCCATACCTAATAAGTGTATCAGTGGCGGTATGATCCGGCACACCTGGCTTCTTTTCCGTATTCCTGCGGTATCCGCAATCGGAAAGCTTTTGTCATTGTCTAATGTGGTAATTGCAACTTTTGCGTGCGCTCATTATCTTCCCTGCGCACTAATGAACATAATGGCAGTGTGACGGAGCGCTCGAGTGGGCAGAGTGTGCTGAATCCTGCATTGACGGAGCTGTGCGGTGCATTGTGTGTACTCGCCCTGCAGTACGTGTTACCCGTTAGTAATTTCTCGCCTGTTACAATAGAGGTCTTGTGGCCAGTGTCTGAGATTGGCAGTGTGCCCGACCGCTCCGTCTACCGCATAGAGCAGCATCAGCATATTATGTGGTGAAGGCGTTGGAGAAAACCTGTGTTTACTTATGCTAGCAGATAGCGAGTGATAAGTGTGCAAGGTATGTAGTAATGCCGGAGCGTGCCAAATGGTTTTAATAGGAGAGATGCTCTTTTGTTTTTTTTTTTTTTTTTTTAATATATTATATATGGACTTAAAGGGTTTTCTCTCGCTTCAGCAAATGGCATTTATCATGTAGAGAGAGTTAATACAAGGCACTTACTAATGTATTGTTTTTATCCATATTGCTTCCTTTGCTGACTGGTTTCATTTTTGCCATTGCATTATACACAGCTCGTATCCATGGTTCTGATCACCCTGCAATCCAGCAGCGGTGGCCGTGCTTGCACCCTATGAGATAAAGCGTCGGCCTCTCTGGTGACCGGGAATGTGGGAGCACACATAGGCTGGTGCTTTTTCCTAAGAGTGTTTAAGCACGACCACTGATAATGGATTGTAGGGTGGCCATAACCATGGAAATGAGCAGTGTATAATGTGATGGAAAAATGAATCCAGCCAGCAAAGGAAGCAATATGGACAATCACAATACATTAGTAAGTGGCTTGTATTAACTTTCTCGTTTGGTGCAATGAGGGCGTCACCTTTGCTCTTAATGCACCCAAGCTCCGCTCCTTTCTGTGGCCAGCCCCTACCTGGCTGCTTTAATACTGCATGGCCCTGTCAATCAAAGCAGTGAGGTAACGGCTGGCCACAGAAAGGAGTGGAGCTTGAGTGCAAGAAGAGCAATGGTGACGCCCTCATTGCACCAAAAAGAAAAAGTATAATAACTCAGGAACGGAGCCTAAGATCAACAAAAGAAAAACAGCGTTTTAATCAGGTGAACCACAGTTATGTCTCAGTGTAAGTAGCTGGATAGGGAGGTCACTGGTGACGGATCCCCTTCAATGCTCTTCGCATTATGGTCGATTGTTGCGTGATCATGCGTTAAAATGCCTGAAATTATATTTCTATATACCAGTTTACAAGAATATTCCTTGTGGAGTGTGGAGAGCGCCTAGTTGCACACTTACCAATGTAGTAATTGGTAAATTTGGGGCGTGCAAGCCCTGGCCGCGAGAAACCCAATGGCTGGTGGTTACATAAGCCCACCTATTTTTGGCCCAGGACAGCCTGTATTTGCAGGGATAGCCTCTGCAAATTTGGGACTGTTGGCAACTAAGTTGGGGTAGGGAACAGGCTTAGAACATCGTGAAAAAAAATCTGCCGCTGTCGCGATTGACTAGAGCAATGATTGCGCCGCTATTAAGCCTGGGAGTAAAAGAGTTTTTTGTGAGATTTTTCCTTTCTAGAAGATGTTCTCCTGCCGAGAGGCGGCTTCTTTCCTGTTTCTGTAAGGGCCTCTGATAGATGTGGTCATTTACATGTTTTCAGTTGCATTTTTAAATTTATTTTTTTGACAAAAGTAGGGAAAGTGGGAAGCGATCCCAGATGGAGGAGACGGATAAAGCATCTGTCTCTTGGCAGACACATGAGCGGATAACACGAGATGAAGGACACCTTTCCTGCTTCCCTCCGATGAGATCCACTGCCACAGATGCAGATGAAAAAGCAGCGACTGAAAACATGCTCGTGTGAATGTGCCCTTATAGCAGACTGAAAGCTGGTTACATGTGAGAAATATTTGCCTCCAAAATCTCCATGTTATCTCCAGTAGTGATGTCACTTAAAGGGGTTGTCCCACAAAAAATATTCAGCAATTTTTAAACAAGCACCTGGATGTGAATAGTTTTGTAATTGCATGTAATTGAAGATTTAACATAGACACTGAGTTATTCAATAAAATGTATCTGTATAGCGCCACCTGCTGTTTATTTTTTCTTATTTCTTTGTCCTGCTCACTGAGATGGCCGCACATGCTCAGTTTCACCCTTCACCTGCCTCCTGAGCTGTGATAAGCAGAGCATGGACACGCCCCCTTAGCTGCAGCAGAAAATACACTCCCCTTGAGTTGTCAGCTTGATATAAATCTAACAGAGCAATGAATGTGGAGATCTCTGGATCCATGTGAGGTACAGGGCTGCATTTCCATACCGTATGGAAAATAAGTCCTTGTCTGTCATCCTCATGGCTGCGGTATAGGGAGCTCTATTTTTGATGGCCGTATTTATGGGATTTTTAAGGAGGACCTGTCACCGCTCCTGACATGCCTGTTTTAATGGCTACATGCATTCCCCATGTAATAACGATTCTGGAGCATCTATTCTTATGGCTCTATGTTGTACCATTCCTTTATTATTCCTGCTGGAAGGTATGAATGAATTTCTAGCAGTCTGCAGTGAAGATCCAGATGGGTGTTACTAGTTGGAGGGTGTGTTCCTGCACAGTCTGACACTGACAGCACTGATTAGATGTCAGACTGTGCAGGGGACCTTCATTGCAAACTGACAGTAATTAAAGGGGTATTCTCATTTGAGACAATGGGGATATATCACCATTGTCTTATAGGTGCGGGGACCGGCACCTATATTGAGAATGGAGAGGGAAAAGTGGTGGCTGGAGGACTCCTGTCCGGCCACCACCAAGCGCTCTCCCCATAGAAGTGAATGGGAGCGCACAGCGCATGACCGGCCACCGCTCCCATTCATTTCTATGGGCCCGACGGGAAAATGAGCCAGTGCTCGGCTATTTTCAGTGGCCCCATAGGAATGGAAGGAAGGCGGCTGCGCATGCGCAGTGCATCCTCCTCCTCTTTTTGTGCTCCGTTTCAGACATAGGTGTGGGTTCCAGCGGTGGGACCCTCACCTATCAGACAATGGGAGCATAGCGCTCTGTGTCAGATGAGAAAACCCCTTTAATTCATAACTTCTAGCAGGAATAATAAAGGAATGGTATAACATAGTTTCATACTTATGGATGCTGTAGAACTGTTACATGAGGGAGACAGGTCAGGAGAGGGGACGGGTCCTCTTTAATACCTAGTGGCCTTCACCTGATGCTCTGAAAACCGGGTAAAGGAAGCGGCGCCCCTTCTCGAAAAAATAAAACTTCTCCACTCATCTGATTCCTGAATGAATGTCTGGGAAACCATGGATGTTTTCTGCAGGACTGATTCAGAAACTTGCAGAAGTATTGAGCTGTATGCAGTAAGAACAGGATTTCTTAGCTTCTGAGTCTCCTCTGCGGGCCCTGACAATACTAACCCGTCCTGTAGACATGCGTTACTGGTTGGAGCAGGTTAACATGGCCTGTTAGCGCCTTGTCATCTGTCACCTGTCATGTTCGTTCAATGGGGGCTTGTGTGAAACAGCATGGCGACAGCTGTCAGGCCTGTTCCTGCAGGAGACACTTGTCTAACCAGTCCACCACTACCCAGTCGAAAGCACCAAGGGTCACATCCAGAGCACTGCACAGGCAGAACTATTTTATTTGGTGCAAATCAGTAATAATTTTGGCTAAACCAGCACCTGGATCTGAATATTTTTGTAATTGCATGTAATTAAAAATTTAGCATAGCCAGTGAGTTATTCAATAAAATCTATCTGTATAGCGCCACCTGCTGTTTGTTCTTTTTCTTATTTCTTTGACCTGCTCACTGAAAAGGCCGCACATGCTCAGTTTCATCCATGAACTGCCTCCTGGGCTGTGATAGGGAGAGCTTGGACACGCCCCCTGAGCTGTGATAGTGAGAGCATGGACACGCCTCCTGAGCTGTGATAGGGAGAGCATGGACACGCCCCCTTAGCTGCAGCAGAAAAGACACTCCCCTGAGCTGTCAGCTTGATATAAATCTAGCAGAGCAATGAATGTGGAGATCTCTGTATCCATGTGAGGTACAGGGCTGGTTCTAGTCTTGTTAGAGATTATCATGTACTATATGATGTCTGATTTTCATTTTTTTTATATTAATCGTGTGATAACCCCTATAAGGTGGCCATAGATGAAGCTGAACCCCCATCCCCCTCATTTTAAAGGGGACTGGCTGACCATCTTATGTGTAGGGCTGTGCCCCGATTTTTGTCAGCGGAACGATGATGGGCCCGGCTTATTTGATTTCAACATGCCCGGTCCTTAGTTCTCAAGGGACTTAACTCGCCAACGGAGCTGTCTGGCAGCGGCTCACTCCCCTATCCATTTAGAGACTACATGCTTGGCCAGGCTGAGCATGCATGTGTATGAAGAGGAGTCCAGAGGAGCAAGTGTATGGCCAGTTTTAGACTTGGAATCAAATTGAACATCCGTTTTTTTTTTTTTTTTTTTCACAAGAAATGTCATTTTTAGGTGACGTCTGTGTGTGCTCTAGGTTTTCTTAGAGAACGTTGACATTTCCCCCCCCCCCCCTTTTCGTGTTTATCACCATGTCCTCTATACTGTGTCACGGGCGTACGGCGATGCTTTCATGATTGCCACACACACCTTTTGTACTCGTCAGAAACCAGCTGGATCCTTCTCATTCATTTGATATGTCAAGAATGTACGGTGTCCATAGGGTTAATTCTAAGAATGCAGTTAACAGTGGCGGCATTTAATAAGCTGGATGAGTCATGTCCGTTATGTCACCTATCCATGTCACCGCTGCTGGGACGTGACACACAATATTGGATGAGCTCATGTAATATAGTATGAAATTATACTGCGGCCGTCATGTAACAGAGAGGTAGCCATGCAATGGTCATGCAGAAACTGTGGGACCATGGTGCTAATCAAGAGAATTATACCTTAGTGATTAATGCCAAAATAAGGCAGAATATAGAATTGTCCACGGTGTATGGGAAGACACATGGAGGTCACCTAGAAGTCAGGATTTCTGCGCTGACTACTTTTATAATCTTTACAGTGCACACAGCTTCCTTTTTCTGATACAAAGTTATACAAAGCACTAAATCTCCAGAATAGCTACAGAGTTAAATAATACAGTTGTTACTTTTTGTGTTCGCCAATAGAGGGAGCTTAGGAGCTTACTGCATACTGGTTATGCATTGACTTCAATAATAAAAATGTATGCAGTAAGCTCTTGGGCTCCCTCTAGTGGTCTGTGAAGGCAGGAAGAATTTTATAGTTTAGCATGATGGCTATGCAGGGCATTTGGAGCTCTGCATCCGATGTGATAGTAGTCCTAAATCTCTGCCCATTTACTGCATGTGGGTGACTAGAGAAGATTACTCAAATCAGTTCTTGTTCACCTTGAATATTGCTACACAGAGATTTCACTACGGTGGGGGTTGTGCCGATTGTGATCATGAATAGAATTGCCAGTGGTAGAGCTCACAATACGTCGGGATGGGTCCCAAAATGCGTCGGAGGCCTTGGGGGCAGGATCCCGGAGCTGTTTCCCATCCGTCGCACTGACCAGCACGGCATCGGGTTGCTGAGAAATGGATTTGGGATTTCTGCGGCTTCGAGAAGACACGTGGGTGGATTTCCAGCAGGGACTTTAATAGGAAGGAAACTGGAGACACATAAACACTAATTGCACATTCCCAGTAATTGAATCGCGTGATTCGCAGCGGCTTATACGTTAGGTCATCATCTTGTTCATTTCTTATATTCTTTTAATTGAAGCTCTAGGCGGCGGGGGAATGTCATAATCCACAATTTATACTCCATTATAGAAACGTATGTCATTACACAGAACATGGCCAAGGTGACGGCGACAGTGGCAATGGCAATTTTTTTGCCTTTTGGTATGCGGAATATGATATACTGCCACATATCTACATATTACATTCCTTTCGCATATAAATATGTAAAAGGCGTGTGTGTTATTTCATTGGGGGCAAGAAGACACTTAAAGGGGTTTGTTACGGTATGTAGACAAAGCTAATACAAGGCACTTACTAATGTATTGTCATTCTCCATATTGCTTCCTTTGCTGGCTGGATTGATTTTTCCATCATATTATACATGGATCGTTTTCAGGGGTCACGACCATGTGATCCAGGCGGTGGTCATGCTTGCACACTATAGGAAAAAGTACCAGCCGTGGGAGTGACCCGGACACTTTGTACCTGCACTGCATCGGTGGTCGCAACCCCTGGATATGAGCAGTGTATAATAAGATGGGAAAATGAATCCAGCCAGCACGGGAGGCAATATGGACAATCACAATACATTAGTAAGTGCCTTGTATTAAATTTCTCTACATGATGAATGCCATTTGCTGAAGTGAGACAACCACTTTAAAGGGGTTTTCTGGGAGTAGAATTTCGATGTCCGATCCTCAGTTGTAGGGGTCTGATTTTAAACCCCCCCCCCCTGGCAAACAGCTGTTTTAAGAGGTCAGACCACTCCCATGAGCCCCGTAGCCTCTTCCTAGGCTAGTGACATCACGTTCATCGGGAAGGTGGCTTTTGTGCAGCTTCGTTCCACTTAAAGGGGTTCTCCGGGAATTAAGAAAATGAAAATACTTAAATATTACTTCATTATAAATATATTCCCAAATACCTTTCATTAGTTATAAGGGATCGTTTGGTCTAGGGGGCAATCATTAGGAGAAATAAAATGGCCGCCGTCCTATTAGTACACACAAATCATGTCCTGTCCTCTACTTCATGTCTCCTCATGAACTCCATTCCTTCAGAGATTCAGCTAAAGTTCTTATCACCTGTATTCAGGATCATAATCCCTGACAAGCAGAGCAGAGAGGAGGATGAGGCAGCTCTTTACCTCAGTGTTGTGAAGTAACTTGTCCTGCTGTGTGATTAGGACAGGTTCTGTGTGTACTAATAGGATGGCGGCCATTTTGTTTCTCCTAATCATTGCTCCCCAGACAAAACGAGCCATTATAACTAATGGAAGGTATTTGGGAATATATTTATAATAAAGTAATATTTACGTATTTTAATTTTCTTAATTACCGGAGAGCCCCTTTAAGTGAAGGCCCCCGGGGTGCAATGTCAAGCCCAGCTGCAATAGAATGTACTATGCTGTGCGGAGGCTGCAGCGCTCACTGGAGCATCGCAGCCCCTTAAAACAGCTTATTGGCCGGGGTGCCATCTGTCGGACCCCTGATGATTACTTTTCTGTGTCCTGTCCTGAGGATAGGTTATCAGTAGAGATGAGCGAACGTGCTCGAAATGAGCACTGTACCGCTTGGCTCCCCTGCGCTCGAGTGGGCGCAGGCAGCCGCTTCCATCCTCCTCAGCAGGACGGAAACGGCTGCCTGCGCCCATGCGAGCGCAGGGGAGCCGAGCAGTACAGTGCTCGTTTCAAGCACGTTCGCTCATCTCTAGTTATCAGTACTATATGCCCAAAAAAAGATTTTGGAGAGATGTTGGCCGAAAGCTCCTGAGCTCCTCTCCTCCGTCTCCTTCTCCACAATCATGTACGCACGATTTGGCTTATCTCCCTGAGATGATCGGACGGTTGACATAAAACCTGCCTGATCCTTATCTCCCCTGGGGGGCAGTCGGGAGACCTCCGTACTTATATGGTTTCCGGTTTAATGAAATTGCCTACGTTAGTCTAATGTGCCAGCATTGTCCGCTGTGGATTTTCATTGCATAAATTGACATAATTTGGATTTAGGATCCGTTCTGCACATCAAGTTAGGGATGAAATTGTGTAAGATCTCATCCACCTTGCTGGTACTGTGACGCACGTCAGGTTTTCTGCATGCAAATCCTCAATGGCAGATCTACAGTGTGTGAACATACCCCTATTTTCACATCTGCGGCACTAAGATCCGGCCGCCAGTTGGAGGGCAGAGAATGCCAGGAATCGGCCGGACGCAAACTGCAGCGTGCAGCAGTTTGTGTCTGGCCAATTCTGCCACATTGCAGCCGGATCTCCGCCGGACCCCATTATAGTTAATGGGGGGCAGTGAGCATTCCAGTTGCATCCGGCAGTGTCATATGCCGGAACAGCCTGCCGAAATGCATGCTGCATTCGTGAAAGTAGCCTTAGGGCTCATGCACATGAATGTATTTTTTGTCCGATCCGTTTTTTTTTTTTGCGGGCTGCAAAACCACAACGGTCGTGTGCATGAACCCTTATCTTGGGGGAAGTATTGGCTTCTAAAATCCAACCCTACCGGAGACTCCTCTGATGGGAGACAGACAGCAGGTTGAATGTAAATTTGATTTTTCTGCGCTCCCCTTAATGCGTTACCTGGCAGAGGAAAAAACCCTGACTTTGTGAGTTGTATGGTTATTTAGGTCCAGAACACAATTTATTCTATTTAGAAAGAAAATCCGTGGTTTTGCTGAGTGCAGAAATCCTTCCTGTCCCCGTCCTATCATTTAAAGTGCTTCCTGAGCAGATAAAAAGAATTCGTGAGGACGGAGGGAAGCAAAACGCCCTTTTTAGTTCCAACCTGGACAGACAATTTTCCATCAGGGATGCCAGATGTATCGGCCTGTACTGGCAGGGTGACAGGGTTGGCTCATCGTCTGCGTTCAGAATAGCAGAAGCCGATAACAGGATCCGAGTAGTGACGGAACCGTCCCTGATTTCCACCAGGCATCCTTTCAGTGAACTCCTCGCCATTCATAGGAAGCTTGTGACTGGATTTGGCGATGTCGGTGAAATGACAGCGGGGTAGACATAAGGCCGACTCCCAACTCCAGACCACTTGTCGTCCACCCCCCCTTCCCCAACAAACTTTCTTGACATGGTTGACCATTCATGTGAAGGGCCACCATGTAATACTACATCAACTTTGCAATGCATGTGCAGAGATAATGTCTGCCAACCCACAAATTAGAGATGGTCAGGTGAGAGTTAACCCATCAGACCCGGGGTTAACCCATCAGGACAACTTAAAGGGAGTTTGTCACCTCCAAAAACGTGCCGCCATGCAGGGTAGGCACCCCAAAGCGTCTTGTGCAAATCCTGTCCTGGGATCCTGAGAAATGTTGCTGCTTATTTTTATGCAAACAAGATTTACAGTGCACTGTGGGCGGGGCTTCTCTATTTGGTGCACACTGCCTAGTGGTTTCCCCTCTTGTTTGATTGACAGTTCCTGAGATTTCAGAGCCGATGAAATTATGCGGTCATTGGCAGGCGTGGCTTGCTGCATCGGTTTTCATGACACTGCTCTTAAAGGGGTTATCCAATAATAGAAATATCCCCCCACAATGCCCGAGCCCCTCCTATAGACCTGGCACCCGCCGGATCTCTGCACGGCTGCCTAGGTGATGCTAGGGATGCTGGTTGCCATCACGGCCTGCTATTGGCTGCTCCCCCCTTGCCGGATGTTTTCATCTGCAGGAGATGCGGTGGCCATGCAGCGGTCCAGAGGGACGCGGGTGCCGGGGCCCGGGCATTGTGTGTGTGCGGGGGGTATTTCTACTATTGGATAACCCCTTTAAATCTCTGAAGACCTGTTGTCACGTGTCTTACTGCTGCCCATCTGGTAATAGGAAGCTAGGAAATTAATGATTAAAGGGGTTATCCCATCTTGTGCTACCGCCAGGCGCAGCCCGCCCGCGGCACTCACAGAAACGAATGGGAGCGCACCGCGCCTACGCGGCCACCGCTCCCATTCGTTTCTATGCTGCCACCGAAAATAGCCGCGCGCTGGCTCGGCTATTTCCGTTGGCTCAATAGAAATGAATGGGAGCCGGGCCGCGCATGCGTGCCGCGCTACCATTCGTTTTTATTAGCGCAGCGGGGGAGCATCGCCTGGCGGTGGTTGGAACCCGGGGTCCTCCAGGCTCAGTGTTCCCCCGCTTCATTCTCAATATAGGTGCGGGTCCCAGCACCTATAAGACAATGGGGGCATATCCTAGTGATATGCCCCCTTTGTCTAAGATGGGAATACCCCTTTAATATATAAAAATAAAACATTATATAGTACATGACAATCTCTTTCTAAGGGCTCATGCACTCAAATGTATTTTTTGTGTGCATCAGATCCGCATTTTTCACTTCATTGGGGCCGCAAAAGATGCGTATGTCCGTTTTTTGGCATCCGCAAAACTATAGAATATGTCCTATTCTTGTTTGCATTACAGACATGGATAGGACTATTCTATTATGGGCCAGACATTCCGTTCCACAAATCACAGAACACACGCGGCTGGTATCCGTGTTTTACGGACTGTAAAAAGGGCTACGGTCGTGTGCATGAAGCCTAACAAAGCTAGGACCAGCCCTGTACCTCACATGGATCCCGAGATCTCCCTTTTCATTGCTCCAATTGCTGTATTTTAGTTCTTTCAAGCTCCCAGCTCAGGGGGCGTTTCCTTTCTTGGAGGCGTGTCATTTTTGCTGCAGTTGTTTGCCGTTGAAGGCTGGAACTGAACATGTGCGTCCACCTTAGGTGGACAGAAAAACTAGGGAAGAACAGACAGCAGGTGGCGCTGTACAGATAGATATCATGAAATAACTCAGTGGCTATACTAATATTTTTAATTACATGCAATAACAAAAGGAGTCAAGACCAGGTGCTGGTTCGAAAACTAGAATATTTTTTTGTGAGACAACCCCTGTTCCAGGACATGCTCCCCTGGGGTTTCTTGGGGGATTGCTATTTATGCAGTTTCCCAAGTATTTAAATGCATAGCACAGGTACAGGGCGATCTAGTTGGGTCACACTTATGACCTTTTTGACAAGTGCACATTTTCGGTAATTCAGAGAAGCTGAGTAATAAAAATACTGGAGCAGAGGAAGAAGAGCTGAGACGTGTGAACCGCTGCTGAGGTGCTACTTCTTGGCAGGTTTTGGTTTGCAGAGCAGCAGCGGTGGCACATGTCACCTCGCTTGGTCCTTGAGAGCCACCCTTTGCACCGTCTGTTTCAGATGCGTGATAATGGGAGTGGAATCCACTTGCCTGACCACCAGTGTATTCCTTGCATGCTGAGACCTGACCACTATGGATATCCGTCCTACATCTCTGATGACCACATGTCCTGTGACGCGTCGGCCTGTGGGATCCCACGAGTGCATGTGACGTCTTGCATCCTCAGTTCTGTCATCTCAAAAAAATCCCATTGGTCCTGCCCTAAGGTCTTGCAAAAGCAGCCAACATATCGCCCTCACCTCACGTGAGAACGTGGCACAACACGTGGCAAGCCATACGTCATCGTGAACTACGTGCCTTACGGGGAGTATAGAAAGCGCTGCTTCTGCTGGAACGTGGGTTGTCCTCCTCAAGATTCTGCTGATTGAAACCCCATTTTCACGAAAGAGGGCAGGACCCCTACTTTGGATATAACCTATGCTGCCTATGGCAAGCCCAATAATACGGACTCCACTGACTCCTATGAGGTCTTGGCTTTCATCATGTCATTTACATGGTATTAGCAACTGAGCTGTTATTTGACCTTTTCTTGCTTTCTTTAGATCGTATAACATTGTTTCGCCGGTGGTAGCGTCCGATCGGACTCTAGTGCTGGCAGATCAGCGTCAGAGGGTGGGCTGTAGGCAGACAATCAGCTGATTAGTGGCTCCAGCAGATCAAAGGACCATGCTGGGCATCACGAGGTCACACCAGCAAGCCACCCATGTAATGATTTCACCTCCTGTCGTCGGTGACCTTTCCAAGTCCTCCACTGAGAGCCTGAAGTACAGAATTGCCTCCTTTGTACAGAAGATGTTTCTCCGTCATCGCTTCCATCACAAATCCCCATAAAATGGCTTTATTCCTAATTTTAAGATGGTGCGTACATAAATACCTCCTCATCCGTGCAGAGGCTTACCAGGACCCGTGAAGATACAGCCGAACTTCTAGAACCTGTTGGATGTAACTTGTAGGTGGCTGTTCCAGGCTTTTCATGTTTCATCAGTGCAAGATATAGAAGCCATTGTTTTAGGAGCAAGCAGATAGTAACTATAAGACCCCATACACACCACAGTATCCGTTTTGGGGTCTGCAAACTGTAGATCCGTAAAATATGGATACCGTTTGTGTGCATGCAGCAGTTTTTTTCTTTTAGCGCTGCCTATTGTCTGTAAAACCGAAAAGAATAGTAGGGCATGCTCTGTAATTTGTGGAACGGCCGCACGGAGGCGGACCGCACGCGGAGACGTCCGTGCACTGTCAGTATATTTTGTGGACCCATAGAAGTGAATGGGTTCGCGTGTGTGTGCTAAAATTGCGGAACGGATGCGGACCCATTATACAATCGCATGCATGAGGCCTTGAAAGGGTTTTCCGAGATTGTAATACTATCCTCAGGATAGGTCGCCAGTATCTGATCGGTGGGGGTCCGACACCTGGGAACCCCACTGATCAGCTGTTTGAGAAGGCACCGGCATTCCTGTGAGCACCATGGCCTTCTCTCAGCTCACCAAGCACAGCGCCGTACATTGTACAGCGGCTGTGCTTGGTATCGCGCTTAGCCCCATTTACTTCAATGGGGCTGAGCCGCTCCTAGGTCACGTGACTGATGAACGTGACGTCACTGGCCTAGGAAAAGCTGAGAGAAGGCCGCGGCGCTCACAAGAGCACTGCAGCTTTCTCAAACAGCTGATCGGCGGCTGTCCCGGGTGTCAGACCCCCACCGATCAGATACTGATGACCTGTCCTGAGGAGAGGTCATCAGTAGTAAAATCTCAGAAAACCGCCGATCCGCAAAACACTGATACCAGCCTGGTGTGTTCTGCATTTTGCGGAAGGGAATGGCCAGATGCTAGAAATGTCTTTGCTTGTCCACAGTTGCGGACAAGAATAGGACATTTTCTGTCTTTTTTTTGCGGGGCCGCAGAACGGAAGTACGGATGTGGACAACATACGGTGTGCTGTCCGCATCTTTTGTGACTGCATTGAAATGAATGAGTCCGCATCCGTTCTGCAAAATTGAATGGGCCCTAAGCCTTATTCACACATCAGTGTTCGGTCACTGGTTTCCATGGAAGACATATGGTCGTGTGAACACCCTAGAGTGGACACTGGTTTGGGGAAAAGGCACACATCTGGGTCCCAATAGAAACAGTGGGATTTAGTTGTGTGTTCAGTTCCCCTTTATCTTTTATTTAAAAAGCCGGACCAGAGGGTGCACTACCTGTCCGCTCCCCGAACCCTATTCCATAGAGCCTTGGTGTCCATATCTTGCACTGATGAGGACCAACAAGTCAGTGCTGTACTCCACCGACTCTGAATATTAAATTGGCGGCGGGGCTGATAAAGAATTTCTACCATTGCCGTAAAGCGATAAAACCCTTGTTTTTCGGATTTGTGATTCCAGTCCTGCCGGCTACTATTATTACTGCTCTAGTATATGCTGAACCTGCACCAATTCTGCGGACCCTATCCCCCCGAGGTACACTGTGCAGTGTAATCAGGCCGTGATTTTTTTATTTTTATTTTTTTTTGTTTTCTTCCATACCTCTTTGCTGATTTTCTGATTGAGGAAATGTAAAAAAAAAAAAAAAAAAATAACCCTTTGTTGCCTGCAGATCATAGCCTCGCAGTCCCTGTGACTTGGGGGATGCAGCCAGGCGATGAAATCTTCGAAATTGAATTACTTGGTAGACTTAGTGACGGTGACTTTGCATCTGCAACATGTCACATGAAAGCCGCCTGAAAGGGCAGATTGTCATTCTGAAAGTAGAATAAAAGATGCCGCTCTGCTCTCGCTGTGGGTGTCTTTGTGCGGCTGGAAATGTTTGATATTAATAGCGTTGTCTGGTTAGGATGTGGTCGTTTTTATTGGTTGTTTTCTATTGCGGGTCACTTAAAGTAATTTTCTTTTTGTTTCAGTGCCAGAAGATCTCTCGTCTGAGGAGAGGGAAGAATTGTTAAATATAAGGCGGAGGAAGAAGGAGCTTATAGATGACATAGAGGTAAAGTTGGAATATTTCATACTGATATTCTACGTACAAATTGTTGGAAAATTGCCTGTTTAAAGGGGTTTTCCGAGATTTTTTTTTTTTTTTTTACTGATCATCAATGGTCATCAATGTCTGGTTGATCAGCTGTTTGAGACGGCATCGGCACTCCTGTGAGCGCACCGGCCTTCTCGCAGCTCACCAAGCACAACGCCGTACATTGTATAGCGGCTGTGTTTGGTATTACAGCTCAGTCCCTTTCATTTAAATCGCACCTAGGCCATGTGACCGATGAACATGAAGTTGCTCAGAGTAGGTCATAAATATAAAATTGGCAGTGACGTACCCCTTCTGATCAGCTGTTTGAGGAAGACCAATGAACGTGACGTCTCATGGCCTAGGAAGAGGCCTAAGTGTGTTTACAGAACACCATAACCTCTTCATATTGCTGATTAGTAGGGGTCCCAGGAGTCAGACACCCATCGATCTCATATTGAAGATTTATTCTGACTATCATCAATATGTAAATCCTCGAGAACCATTTTAATACTATGCTTTAGTCACACAGGCTTCCTAAAATTGCATAGCCTCTGCCCTCTCCTACCTTCATCTCTCGATGTAACTCATGGTTTTAATTTCTTTCACCTCATACACACGACACAGCTGAGTAGGCAGATTTTATATTGACAGCCTGTCCGCAGGATGAGCCATCAATATCAAACTCCCAGAAACCCCCCTTTAAATCAGCTGATGTGGACTCAAGGTTCCCTAGGGTGGCAAATGATTTGGGAATGATTGGCCTTAGGGAACCTCCATTCTGCTGTGTCTCAGATACAGATATAGCAAAAATAAAAAGTTGTTGGAGAAATTTCCAGATTTCTGATTATGCAGTGGGAAAGCTGTGCCACGTCCCTTGTTATAGCTGCCATATTGGTCACCCAGTAATGGCTAAATCTAAGAAAATGCTGAATAGGAATTTCCCAAAAGGGGAATCGAGGGCCGATTTAGATTTTTACACAGAAGTGACTGAGTTATCAGTTCATTTCTGTTGACGGGGATGTTTCTCACATAAAATGTGTGGGATTATCTTCGTCCAGCTGGGGCGAGTGAACCGCACATCATGGTGACACATCTGGGTGTGGAGGCTGCTGAGAAAGTAGCTGATGTGCAAAGGCCAAAATATTTTCTGTCCCTCTGAGGATTGCTTTGCAAGGACTGCTGGACATTACTTGGAGTTGAGCAATCGCCCTCACTAGACATTAATCATGTGAAGTAGGAAGATGAGCACCGGATTGTGGAAGTCGCCATGATGAAACACATCTGGTCACAGTTATCGAGAAGCTTGTGTGGTGAGAAAAAGATGTAATGTTGTACATATCCTGTGTAGAAAAGGGTGTCCAGCCCCGTATCATCTATTAAAATCAGCTCCACCCTGTAGAACCTGTAGGGTGAAGCATACTTAGATACTTCCTAAGGCTCAGCTCCTTGGGTTCCCCTGTCTTCTCTGGACTTCCGACGCCGCAGGTAAAGATCCTGCACAGACAGGGTTACATGTACTGCCCCCACCAATGACTAACCACAGTGGTGTAGAGTCCCCCAAGCACCATGCGACTCCCCACAGGTCCAGCAGGGTGGGGATTAAAAATTATATTGGGCTGGACAACCCTTTTTAAGAGGTTTTCCGAGAGTCAGACCTTGATAGGACATGGATTTTTGATTTGACCTCTGGTATGCCACTGATCAGATTGAAGGCACTTCATTATTTACATGACCTGATATTGCATCTCAGTCCTGTCCACTTGGTGGTCAAAACCCTAAGATCGAACATTAAAGGGATAGGCTTCCAGTATATGAATGTAGAGGCCGCACAAATGTGTGTCTTGCCCCAATTGGGAATTAGTCGAGTGAGGTGTGCTCAGGTGTTCCCGTAACTCCCATAGAAGTGAATGGAGAGAGCATGCAGGGCCACCACTTAATTCATTCTCTGCTTGGATGTGGCGGCCAGCATCCCCCACATCGGGTAGGACTGTGGTTTGGGGACCCCTGTTTTGGAGACTGGTGCAGGTCCCAGAGGCAGGTTCAACATCTCTTAGACATGTATGGCAAATCCTGTCGAAGATGGAAGTGTTCCTTAAAGTGGAGCCTAACAACCAATCAGATCTCAATGCTCAATTTTGACAAATGAAAACTGCAGCCTGATTGCTTGATTTGGTTAATCCTACACTTTTGCTTTCTGCTCTTTGGCACGTTTCTCCCATTGTGTTCTACGATTTGATGTTCTCTGAAAAACCCATCATCCACACGAAGCATTGCAGCCTATTTTTGGGAATCTGTGCATCAGTCCTAATTTACTTAAATTGGATGTCTCACTTCTGCAAATAGCATAATAGTTATAGTTACAAGGCACTTACTAATGTATTGTGATTGTCCATATTGCTTCCCTTCCTGGCTGGATTCGTTTTTCCATCACATTATACACTGCTCGTTACGACCACCCTGCAATCCATCAGCGGTGGTCGTGCTTGCACACTATAGGAAAAAGCGCCGGCCTCTCCGGTGCCTGGGACTGTGGGAGCTTTTTCCTCTAGTGTGTGAGCACGACCACCGTTACTGCTTTGCAAGGTGGTCGTAACCCCTGGATATGAGCAGTGTATAATGTGATGGAAAAATGAATCCAGCCAGTAAAGGAGGCAATATGGACAATCACAATACATTAGTAAGTGCCTTGTATTAACTTTCTCTATTTCATAAACTCCATTTGCTGAAGTGAGAGGACCCCTTTAAGAACACTCACAGCTTTGGTGGTTTAGAGAGGAAATCTCTTTGGCGCTTTTGTTCACGCCATCATCACAATGCCCACTGTTGTCTTCTCACAAATGTCTCTTTCATCCATTTCACATTCTTCCTTTTTTTTGTTGTTTGTGATCTGATTTTTACGCACAAACAAGAAGTTTTTTTATGTATAACACTTTTGAAGTCTCGAGTCTTCAGAACAATGGTTTATGTAGGAACTTTACAGGAACGCCATTGACCTCTGATGTTAAATCCGCGCTAATCCCTGCAAAAGTCTCACGTACAATAATTGTGTCAAAATCCCGAAGCGTCAGCACCTCCCACGTGTAAAAGTCATCCCTTGGACGTGACCTCCTTTCTTCTTCTGTTTTTTCTTCATCCAGAGGCTGAAGTTTGAAATTGCAGAGGTGATGACTGAAATCGACAACCTAACGTCTGTAGAAGAAAGGTAAGCGTTCACCGCCATCCGAGATCGTGCCACAAAGCGTTTTACGAGTATTAGTGCTTTTGTCTCACAGGCTTTAAAGCAGCTCCGGATTAAAGGGTAGTTAGTGCATTACTGATTTATTACTACCAGGCCACAATGGAAGTTATCTACTGCATTGGAGTATTGGTACCAATGGAGGACTTTCCATGGGTCTGGTTTTGGTAAATGTAGGGGGTCAAGTGTTTATGAATTAAGGGTCAAATGTGTGTTTAAATTCTTTCTTATCTCCTGTTTAATTCTATTTAAAGGGGTTATCCGATATCATACAACAGCCCCCCCATGTGCCAGGCCCCTCAGAGGGAATATACTCACCCCGCTCCCTGCGCCACTCCTGGTCCCCGCACTGCCGCTGCTGCTTCTCCCTGTACACGGATGAAAACATCTGGTGTCGGGAAAGGGGAGCAGCCAATGGCAGGTGGGGACAGGAACGAGCCTCCCTAGCGTCACCCACGTCCCCGACCCCACCTGCCATTGGCTGCTCCCCCCAACACTGGATGTTTTCATCTGTGTAGAGAGAGAAGCAGCTGCGGTGCAGGGACTGGTAGCGGCGCGGTGAGTTGGCTAAGTAGGGGCCCGGCACATGGGGGGACTGTTGTATGATATTGGATAACCCCTTTAAAACCATTTTGGCCAGAGGGTCGGCTGACTATATTCTTTGATGGGATTTCTGGAAGGATGGAAAACTTACACCATTTTTTTTTTTTTTTGGCTTGCCAAATATTTTTTAATATTTTTTAATATATATTAATATTTCATGGAACCAGAATGTTTTATATTCTTTGATTGTTGAGAAATGCATCATGTCAGGAGTTGTCATCATTCGGGGACCCCCTCAAATTGTGAGGATGAAAAATCTGCTCTGTTTTGCTGAGCTCCTTGGCCTTGTCAGGAGGAAAGGTGAAGAGAAGGAAGGAGCAACCTGTGAGAGCTTTAATCGTAATCTTAAGACATAGATATAACTTGCTTAGAAAATGCTGAACGGAATTGGTCTTCTGGGAAAGCTGGGTTAGTTAAAATGAAGAGCTCCCATAGAGGACACGCCACTTTACCAGTTTCCAGAATGATATATACAAAAGTAAGCTCCAGCTCACCTGTACCGTTTCTGTACCAGATGTGCACGGTTGTAGTCCGATTCCCGAGCTTATTGTAATCCACAAAGTAAAAACCAGCACCGATCTTAAAAGCTGTGATGATCCTTTATTCTTGAGTACAGCAAGCACTTACAAATAATCACGGCACCCCGACTGTAAACGCGTTTCGGACAAACTACATGTCCTTAATCATTACAAACAGTGAGCTAGTACTGCTGGTCTATTTAAGGGGGTTATCTGAGACTAAAAAATGTCCCCCATATGCCCAGACTCCTCACACTAAATCTACGTACCTGGCTTCCCGCTCCTGCTGCTTCTCCCTGTGCGAGAACATCCGGTGTCAGGAGAGGCAGCCAATGACAGGCAGGGACTGGGACGAGCATAACGGATGATGCTAGGGAGGCTCGTCCCCGTCTGTCATTGGCTGCCCCCCCCCCCCCGCACAGGGAAAAGCAGCAGCGGCGGTGCGGGAACCGGGAGCCAGGTGAGTAGATTTAGTGTGAGGGGACTGGGCATATGGGGGGCATTTTTGTAGCCTCTGATAAACCCCTTTAACTTGTAGAGCTAGGTACTTGTGGCAACATTCAAAACATGGATTCCGGACCAGCAGCACAAAGCAATATAGGTCATCAATATGACAAGGCCTGAAAACCCCTTTAAGTGCACCAAGCGTGGGCCCAAGCCTCCTGGTGCACCCTAGCTGCTTTGTTCTACCAACTTTTTACCTCTCATGAATGCTCAACAAGGATAGGCTTCTGAAAGTTCCCGTCGCCTGGCCCTGAAATCTTGTGCCAGTGCCGTTTGTTAGAAATGTACTATGCCCAGCCCTGCAATGAAGATTTTTGTGCTGTGCATGCGCCGATGTTCTAACACATGATGCCGGCTTAAGATTTTAGGGCCTGGAGTGAATAAGAATCAGAAGACTGGTCCTGTCAGTCATCCATGAAAGGTGATGCTGGTGGAACTAGGGTGCACCAAGAGTCTCAGGCCCACCCTTGTTGCACTTAACTGCTCATTTGCATATTGCAATGAAAGTCTTTTTGTCAGCATTGGCGCAGCGATGAAGGAAAGTATAATATGTAGTATTACATTATGCTTACCAAACCCTACCAGGCGTTGTTCTTGGCTTCACGCTGAAATTCTTGCTGACGGATGCCCGTCTGTTTTCTCCGGGCGGACATCCCGCTACTCCTAGTTCATGCAAAGCAATTATCAGCTCAGATTACACGGAGCAGCTTAGAAGACAGCGAAAAATTCAATTTCATGTTTGCATTAATATTTTAGGTTTCTGAAGAGTCCTGATTAGTATAGCGAGGGAACCAATTAATGTTCTATTGCAGATGCTTCTCGTGATTGTCTGCGCGCAGATCGCCCGCGGGCAACACAAGACGGCGTATCTGTGGCGTGTAACCGGAAGCCGGATATTGGAGTACCTTAAATTAATAAAAACTCTCATTCAGCCGGACGTTTGGCTGGAAAATAAGTCATGGGACATCATTTAAGGAGGAGGAAGTCTTGTGCGCTCTTTAAAATAGCAACTCAAGGACCATTAAATCTCTGCTGTAGCTTTTCCTTAAAGGAGAAGTGGCTTCCTTAAAAGTTGAGCTTGGTGGCTGTACACATGCTTGCAGATTTGCAATTAACTAAGTCTAGTTAATTTCAATCTGCACCTTGCAAATCCTTGAGCTAAATCTCTGAGGAATTTTAGATCCATACACAAGAGCATAACTCGGGGTAGGGGACATAGCAGCTGAGGAAGTCCACCTCCTCTCAGTCGAATCTGTTATTTAGGTTTGCCTAACCGCCTGTCTAATGTGTATGGTGGCGTCTCGACTCTCCACCTCGATGGCAAAAGGGCCTGAGTGCCCGTCTATTGTGTATGGAGCTCACCCATCTCATGTGTATGGTGGTGTCTCGACTCTCCCCCCGATGACAAATGGGCCTGCTCACCCATCTCATGTGTATGGTGGTGTCTCGACTCTCCCCCCGATGACAAATGGACCTGCTCACCCATCTCATGTGTATGGTGGTGTCTCGACTCTCCCCCCGATGACAAATGGGCCTGCTCACCCATCTCATGTGTATGGTGGTGTCTCGACTCTTCCCCCCCCCCCCCCCGATGACAAATGGGCCTGCTCACCCATCTCATGTGTATGGTGGTGTCTCGACTCTCCCCCCGATGACAAATGGGCCTGCTCGCCCATCTCATGTGTATGGTGGTGTCTCGACTCTCCCCCCATGACAAATGGGCCTGCTCACCCATCTCATGTGTATGGTGGTGTCTCGACTCTCCCCCCATGACAAATGGGCCTGCTCACCCATCTCATGTGTATGGTGGTGTCTCGACTCTCCCCCCAATGGCAGATATTGGGGGTAGAAGGACTGGGCAGTTGAATTGCCAGAACCTTTTGTTTTCAAAGGAAATAAGTCACTGCAAGTCCGACATGGACTTTTTCCTCTCTCCCTATTGAGAACACAGGCCGAGCATGCATGTGCATGCGTAGGGGGTCAGAAGCATAGCTGTCGGGTAATCAAGCATCCGGGCCACCAGTCATCTAAGGTCTGTAGCCAGCCATAAAAGACAACCCTCCAGATCATCCTGTAGTAAAGAATGGGTAAATACTTACCTGCTGTATCCCATACTGCTGCTCTGGTTCTCTTAGCAGGGCTCTATTTACCTGGCTGCAGCGGTGAGGTCATGTCAACAACTCCTGAGCGCCATCAATCAGTGGCCTAAGTGGTGAAGAGGCCAGTGATTGGCTGCGTGGTCAGTTGTTGTCAATGTGACGTCACCGCTGCAGCTAGGTAAATGGAGAACAGGAGAACTGGAGTGGCAGCCTGGGATTCAGCAGGTACTGTTGTTAATTGATTCAGAAGGATGTCCGGTTTCATCCCAAAACTGGACAACCCTTTTAAAGGTGCCACAAAAGTGAGGCAGAAGACGGAGGACTGAGATGAGTTTTTGGCCGTCTTCACATTGAACTTATTGTGTGAGAACCTCAGAAAGAATGTGTGAATAAGAACTTGCAAAGGCTTTGTCGAAACATTAGGAGAGGGAGGAAAACATCCAAGGGACCAAGACACACAACTCACTTTTTTATATGACCCTTATCACACATAATGATTATACTCGCAGCTGGTGATGGTCGTGGCCAAGAAGGGTCACGTTCCAACTGTTACTATTGGTCCCTATGATTACACGGTCCATAGGGATTAGTAGTTGGGAAACTGATTTTGAGAAGCCCGTATACTTATCTTTTCTGAAGAGAGTGTACATTTTAGGAATTGTAATTATTTGTTAGTTTTAAGTGCAAATTATTATACATGAGTTTTCCTCTAAGGCCCCATTCACATAATAAATGTGGTGCTTCGGTAAGTCTAACACGTCGGTCTTGAGATATTACTCCACTTGCTACTCCATCCCTCTACTCTACTGGACAATTGATTCTGCTGTAACTGTCACAGCTTTTAGAAGAACATATGGTTGGTGAAGGTTGAAGATTTAAACTGAGCGCGTGCGACCATCTCAGCGTGGTGGTCAAGAAATAAGGAAAAGAACAAACAGCAGGTGGCGCTATACAGATACATTTTACTGAATAACTCAGTAGCTATAAAAAATTTTTAGTTACATGCAATTACAAAAGTATTATAGATCCAGGTGCTGGTTTGAAAAATGTAGAATATTTTTCCTGGCACTACCCCTTTAATAAACATGGTACAAAATCTGTACGTCCATTTTTTGCACAAATTTAAACCAGAAGTCTGGTGCATTTTGATAAGTAAATCCCGCTCAATGTCCGCTGTTTTTTTACTGTCTGTGCATAATTTTCTGAATTGTCGCGGTGTTTCATGATGATTAGATGCATCACGCCAATCTCCTGATGTCCGGCGTCTCAGTCTACAAATATACCTTGAGGACCGGCGTACGCCTCCTGCAGTTTCCATCTCAATTAAGAGCAATTAGTGGAGACTTAATGCTTCCGGAGAAAATCACAGTAAACCTGATGACTGCATCCATTTTCTGGCCTCCGTAACAAAAGACAGCCTAACAGTTTTTTTCTCTGATCTATTATAGTTATGTGATTTATAGTTTTTCCATAATGTGTATGTGCTGTTTGTACGTTTTTAAGTGTCTTTTTATTTTTCATTAGTAAAACCACACAGAGGAACAAACAGATAGCAATGGGGAGGAAAAAATTCAATATGGATCCCAAAAAGGTAACCTAATTCTTTTTGTGTGTGTTTTTTTAATGTCATTTTATGTTTCAATAACTTTGAATTCGATATGACCCCCAAACTGTCATTGATCTTAGGCACTGTTAACACCTCTGTTTTCCTGGAGTTTAAAGGGCATCTGTCAGCAGATTTGTCCCTATGACACTGGCTGACCTGTTACATGTACACTTGGCAGCTGAAGACATCTGGTCCCATGTTCGTATGTGTCCACATTGCTGAGAAAAATGATGTTTTATTATATGCAAATGAGCCTTGAGGAGCAACGGGGGCGTTACCATTACACCTAGATGCTCTGCTCTCTCTGCAACTGCTGAGCCCTCTCCACTTTGACATGGACACAAGAAGTGTAAACATAATCATGCCTACTCCTGTCAATCAAAGTTCAGAAGAGTTGCAGAGAGAGCAGAGCCTCTAGGTGTAACGACAACGCCCCCATTGCTCCTAGAAGCTCATTTGCATATAATAAAACATCATTTTTCTCAGCAATGAGGGCACATATGAACATGGGACCAACACAGATGTCTTCAGCTGCCAAGTGCACATGTAACAGGTCAGTCAGTGTCATAGGTACTAATCTGCTGAGAGATGCCCTTTAAGATAACTTGGTAAATCTGGAATTAATGCCAGCTCCTGGCTGGTGAAAAACTTCTGCCTTACAGACCTCCGACGGCGAAGTGCCAACATTTTGAGGCATGCACCTCTTACTAATTGTGGGATAACTGACGCCAGCCGGCTTTATATTAAATCCAGTATATGAAACGCCGGCCTTGATTAATTTTCTTCCTATGTGTCTGCAATCAGCCCCTTGATTTGCATATATTGGGGGAAACCGATTTCCTGTTATTACGTGCGCACTTCATCTGTCAGGGGTATAATAAAACATCATTTTTCTCAGCAATGAGGACACATATGTACATGGGACCAACACAGATGCCTTCAGCTGCCAAGTGCACATGTAACAGGTCAGCCAGTGTCATAGGGACAAACCTGCTGACAGATGCCCATTTAATATTCATGATCTATCCTCAGGATAGGTCATCAGTATCTGATCGGTGGGGGTCTCACTCTCAGCATCCCCACTGATCAGCTGTTTGAAGAGACCAAGACTCTCTGGTGAGTGCTGCAGCCCTTTCCTGGACCAGTGATGTCACATTAATCTCTGCAGTCTCCTCAAACAGCTGATCGGCAGGGTTGTTGGGTGTCGGACCCCCACCAATCAGATACTCATGACCTCTCCTGAGGATGGGTCATCAATATTTTCCTCCCAGGGAAACCTCATTAATCTGTACACCTTCATCTCGCCCTGTTTGCAAATGATTTTTACCTTACATGTGTTTGTGTGTACCGGCTATTACCGTACACTTGTACATAGTCTCTCATATCATAAAATATTCCGCCGCACCGCTTGGACAGCATTTAGTTAAACAGCTCGTGTCGGTGTAGTCTGCCGTCTCCAGACAGATCCACACAAAGGACTGTTTATTCAGATGAGTCTGGCTCCTGCATTTTGCCTGCCCATCTCTGATGGATAAGTGAATGTAATCTGGACTGAGACGCATAAGCAAACACTCCTAGGACCCGGTGAGGAGTCACTGTTTGTGCACTGGCAGTGACTGTACTATATTTAGTACATATTAATCGGAGTCAGTCGCCAGAAAATTCACTTTCACACTAGGCGCAGTGCCTTGTAGGGTTTCACTTCTCAATCCATTGTTTCATTCTGGAGAAAATTTTAATCCATATCCAGACGAGCAGTTAAGTGCACCAACGGTGGGTCAGTGCACCCTTGCTCTTTCCACACCGGGCGCAGTGCCTTGTAGGGCTAGCTTAGCTGAATGTAATGATTCCTTTCACTTCACGATCCATTGCTTCATTCTGGAATAAAAGTACTTTTGATCCATATGCAGAAGAGCAGTTAAGTGCATCGAGGGCGGGTCCAAGCCACTCAGTGCACCCTTGCTTCTTCTCCAGTCCCTCTCTCTCCTTCTTGAGTGATAGGACCAGGTTCCTTTATAGTCATCTGGCCTTGTCAATCAAGAAGGAGAGTGAGGGCTGGCAGGGAGAGCAAGGGTGCACTGAGTGGCTTAGGCCCACCCTCAGTGCACTTAACTAGTAATTTGCATATGGATTCAAAGTGCTTTTTCTCCAAAATGAAGCAACGGATTACTAAGCGAAGGGTATCATTACATTCAGCTGAGCTAGCCCTACAAGACGTTGTGTGTGATACCATATACAGGAAATCCTCAGGACCTATACATCCAGCGCACGCCACAAGTGCAGTGTGAATAGATCCTAAAAAGTCAATGTAACTCTGGTTTAGACGACGTTCTGCTGATGGGAACGTCTGGGGCTTATGTTGTGTTTTCTACACCCAGGGCATCCAGTTCCTTCTCGAGAATGACTTGCTGCAGAACACGCCGGAGGACATAGCGCAATTTCTGTACAAAGGCGAAGGTCTGAACAAAACGGTCATCGGTGATTACCTGGGAGAAAGGTAACTTGGCCTCCTGAGTATTATCCCAGGAGTAGCTCCGATCTGCTGTCCGTTATTCACCAGACACCGCAGCGCTGCAGTCCTATACCGGGACTTCTCTCAAGCCTCGTCCTGGGCTCCTGGCACGCTGTCACGTTTTAATTTTTGCTTACGCTGCTTAAATTTTGGACTTTGCCCTGGATATTAAACATGCGCTCGCCTCTTCTCCGAGGTAGACTGGAGATTCTGCATCTTGTATCAAGAAATCGAAAGCTAATGAGTCATGTCGAGCCTTGTTAGAGCAGCTTGTAAGAGCGCAGCTTCCCAAAAGAGCTGGTAGGAGGTATGTGAAGGCGTCTGGGCATTCCCAGAACTGGCAGTACCAGTGTATGGCGAGCTCCCCACCCTCCCCGAAAGATGAAGATTGAGTGCATTGACTTTCAACGCCCAAGGACAGCGGCTTTCTAATTTCCATTGAAAGCACATGCATGCTCGGCCAAGCCCAGCGTAAATGTATATGGGCACCTTAAGGAGTGATCAGGGCTTTTCTGGACTTCCTATCAGTTATTTCCATTGATGAGCATTAAAGGTGTTGTGCAAGAAGACAGAAGTGGGAGGACTGTAAGGCGCCATTCACACAACCGTGTGTACATTTACGCATCTTATCCGCATTTTTGCGGATAAGATGCGGAACCATACGGACCCATTCATTTTTCCATAGGAGAAGTGCATTCCGCATCCCGTATCTCACGGAAGTTCTCCCGCAAAAAAAAATTAAACATGTCCTATACTTGGCCGCAAAATCACGTCCGTAGCCCCATTAAAGTCAATGGGTCCGCAAAAATGCGGAACACTACGGAAGACTTTCCGTATGTCTTCCGTTCCGTTTTTATACGGATCACGGAATACATACGGTCGTGTGAATGGGGCCTTAAGGAAAGATGACTTCCCTGTTTCCCAGCGCTGGCTCTGCATTCCTTCTTCTGCAGTCCTGTGTTGCTCCGCCAATCACTGGCCGTGGCGGTTACCGGATCATCTTGCATCATGTGACCACCCAACCCCCGCTCCCCATATTTTCACAACCCCTTTAAAGTAAAGCCCAGCCTGAAATGGCTGATTACAGGGAGCATTGAACTGTAAATTCAGCTGCGCAGCTAAGTGGCATGATCCGATATTTAAAGGAATTGTCAAATCACAGACAACCCCTTTAACATGGGGGCTGCGCCAGCTCCTGACACCCCTCGCCAAACAACTGATTTTGTCGGGGAAAGCAGTAGACAGACATTTAGCAATATACAGTAATTATATGGTAACCGTTTGTATCATAAGGTTCTTGTATAGTTTATTACTGTTCTAAATGTCACGGTAAAATCAGTTGTTTGCTGGGGATGAAGGGTCCTAAGTGGGAGATTTTGCCTGTTACATCCATATGTTCTAAAAGGGGTTGTGGATTGGGGTCATTCTGATGGGAGAACACCTTTAAAGGGGTTGCCACGTATGGGACACTTATGGTATATCAGTAAGATATGGGTGGGTCTCACCGCTGGAACTCACTCCCAAAAGGTGCTCGCAGTGATCGGTGGGGACACCACATGTATTTGGCATCCTCTCTATTTACTGCTATGGGACTTCCAAGAATAGCTTCTTGAGATAGGAGCGGGTCCCAGAGGTTGGACCCACGCCTATTGGATAGTGATGGAATACCGAATTGATATGCCATGTCTCAGATTGGACAACCCCTCCTGTCCCCTCTCCTGACATGTCCGTTTTCCCCATCTAATAACAATTTAATAGCATCTATTCTTATGACACCATGTTGTGCCATTCCTCTGTTATTCCTGCTAGAAGTTTAGGAATGAACTGCAGGTAGTCTGCAGTAAAAGTCCAGCTGAGTGTTACCAGTTGGGGGGTGTCCCAGCACAGTCTGACACTGATTGGATAATGTCAGACTGTGCAGGGACACACCCCTAACTGGTAACACCAGGGGTACCTTTACTGCAGACTGCTGGCAATTAATTTGTAAACTTTTAGTGGTAATGGCACAACACAGGGGCGGATTGGCCATAGACCTTACAGGGAAATTTCCCATTGGGCCGATGCCCAGTTGGCCGCCTGGGCCCTCCTTGCGGTCAGCCAGTGGAAGTTTTTGGAGATGTATCTTGTGATGGACTGTGGTATTTGGCTCTGTTGGGGTGGTATAATGTGCCACAATATGGTATTGCTGGCTCTGCGTTCCATCAGTTTGGACCCAACTACAAAATGGGGCCACTTTTAATATTTTTCCAGGGCCACTTTAAGTTCCCAATCTGCCCTTAGCACAACATAAACTCATAAGAGTAGATGCTCGAGAAATTTTATTACATGGGGGATGCAAGTAGTTACTAAAACAGACATGTCAGGAGAGGGGACAGGTCCTCTTTAAGTCATGACCTGCCCTGATAGCTGTAATTAAAGGGGTTGTCTCATCACAGACAATGGCATGTTGCTAGGATATGCCCCCATTGTCTTATAGGTGCGGGTCCCACCGCTGGAACCCTCACCTTTATCGAGAACGGAGCCCCGGAATTCGTGGCTGGAAGACTCCGGACCGGCCACCACCAAGTGCAGTCCCCATAGAAGTGAATGGGAGCGCACCGCGCATAACCAAACCACTGCTCCCATTCACTTCCATGGGGCCGACGGAAATAGCCGAGCAATGGCAATTTTCGGCAGCCCCATAGAAAATGAATGGAGGTCGGCTGCGCATGCGCAGTGCGCCCTCCAACACTTTGGGGAATCCGTTCTCTATATAAGTGGGACCCGCACCTACAAGACAATGGGGGCATTTCCTAGCAATATGTCACCATTGTCTGTGATGAGACAACCCCTTTAAAGGGGTTTTCCGGGAGTTAAAGAAGAACTCCCACAAAAATTTTTATTCTCTGACCTGTTAGAAAGGTGCATGATATAATCTGTAGTGATTGCCTTTTTCTTATCAGTGACTGTTTCTGTGAGTAAAAACCTCTCTTCTTATTGTAGCTGGGTCATGTGACCAACTCCCTGACCTCCAACTGACCCAGGACAGAAAGCCAGTAACTGCTCTATTCATTCCTATGGGAGCCTCACTTTCAGTCTCATAGGAATACATAGAGAATTAGACTTCCTGTCCACACATAAGTCTAAGTGTGAGTTGGTGGGTCTAATTGCTGGTCACATGACACAGATAAGAAACTTCAGGATGATAGAAGTCAAAAATTCAGACACTGGTAGGAAAATGACATTCACTACAGATTATATCATGTACATTTCTAGCAGGACATGGAATAAAATTTTTGTCGGGAGTTCTTCTTTAACTACTGATGACTTATCCCCAGGATAGGTCATCAGTATCTGATCGGTGGGTGTCCGACACCCGGGACCACCACTGATCAGTTTTTTGAGAAGGTACGGGCACTCCCATGAGCTCCGAGGCCTTCTCTCAGCTCACCAAGCACAGCGATGTACATTATATAGCAGTTGTGCTTGGTATCGCGCTCAGCCCCATTCACTGTGAATATTTTCCCTGTTTTTCCAATGATTATAGTTTTCTCTCTCCATATTTGAAACAAAAGTCCAGGATTTGTGTTCTGGCTGTAAGTTTGCTGTGCATGCCAAACGTACGCGCTGTGCCTGCGATCTGCCACCTCATTCTGTGCTGGGCTCCAGTATGGCTCCTTTGTAGGAATTTGTCGTTCTGCCAGCATACACATTTGAGCAGACAAGCGCTGCATTGAGTATAATATTTTTTAAAAAAATAACGTAAAACGGCAGAACCTGCGCCTGGACGGGATCTAAGCTGGAACGGTTTGTATATAAAATGTAAAACAAATACGTTCACTTTTATATAGGAGTCTCGCTGGTGCTGCGTCATCAGCCTGGTTCAGTGCGCTTTCATTTTTTATTATGTATGGACGGAAAAAGTTTTTAGTTTTTTTTTTCCCCCTCATATTTCTTACGTTTTCTTACGTTTGGACTTGACCTTCGGAAAATAAGGCTGTTGCGTTTGCCTGAACAGTTTCAAAGTCTGGCGTCCCTTTAGGATCACACTCCCTTTTCCAAGGTGGTTGCTGCAGTAATGGGCTTGGCCTAACCGCAGATCCTTAGCTTTGTTAGACATTCCTGTCATTCTGACTAGCCGCTGGCAGGTGACCAGAAAGCTGTTTTCATTGCTTGCTTTAGCAGGACGTAGTCACTCGAATTCTAGCTGCGAGGCTTTACGGTGAAGTTCCTCGGGGTAGGTGTGGGCTGACGACATGACCATGGAATGCAGAACGTCTCGGCTATATTTCAGCTTCCTGCTCCACAGTTATGATTGCATGATGTATTTCTGTAAAGGCTAGTGCTCCATGGAGAGCCCCTGTGGCCCATCGCCAAAAATATATTGAGCCCAACTGAAGTGCAGTATCACAGATGGGACTACCCTCACACCAACTTAGGAGCTTCTGATCTTGCCCTGTGTCGCCCTTCCATTAGAATTTTACTTTTGAGATAGACTGGTTGCTGTTTCACGCAGCACACACCCGGGGCTAATATCTGTCATCGGCGATAACACCGATCACAGACGTTCAACCCCTCAGCTGCCATGGTTAGTTGTGACCACAGCATCTGAGGTGCCTTACTAAGGAGAACTGCACTCCCGAGGCTTCGACGATCAGGGGAGCCATTCGTTGTTTGCAATAACCTGGGTCTTTCAAGGAACCCATTACCTATTACAGTTGTAGTTCTTATACAGGCTCTATAAGAACACAGCAAATTCGCCATTCATTGAAATGATAATTCATTGCTGTGTAAGACATTAGCGATCTGAAGATTGCATATTCAAGCCCCCTGGGGGGGGCTAGAAAAGGTAAAAATAAGTTCTTTTAAAAAAATATAAAAATTTAATCATCCCTCCTTTCCCCGTAGTAAAAAATAAAGCGAAAAATTAAACATCATAGTATTTTTTTTAAATAATTCAATAATTTAATAATTTTAATAATTCTGGCATTTTGGGATGCAATGATACATTGCATTCCAAAATGCCAGAATTATTAAAATATAAATGTGTTTATCCCGTCCGATGAACACTGTAACAGAAAAAAATTAAAAATGGGCAATTTGCAGTTTTTTCGTCGCTTCACCTGCCCAAAAAAAATTGAATGAAAAAAATTAAAAAGTTGTACACACTCCGATAAAAATCACAGATCGCCTGCAAAAAATGCTCCATCGACATAAAAAAATACTTTTTTCTAATTTTTTTTTTAGCATTAAACACATAAATGGGTTTTGTTGTAATTATACTGACCTAGAGAATGAAGAAAACAGGGTCGTTTTATCACATAGGGAACTCTGTAAAAACGAAAACCCATAAAATTAATGCGCAATTGCTTTTTTTTTTTCTCTCCATTTCGGTTTCCCACTACATCGTGTGCAATATTAAATGGTAACATTAGAAAGTGCATGTTCCGCAAAAAAAAAAAAAAAACAAGCCCACATATGTCTATCTGAACAAAAAAATAAAAAAGTTATGGCGCTGGAAAAGCAGGGAGTAAAAACGGAAAATCGCCATCCTCTAAGGGTTAAAGGGGTATTTAAACCTTGAATGTCTACCACATATTACGAAAATGTCTGATCGATGTGGGGCCCACCTCAGGGACTCCCTCCTATACTGAGGGGTCCCAGGCGGAGAAACCGTGGAGAAGGTGGCCTTCTGCAGGAGTTATGGAATCGGCCACGTAAAGCCACGTTTCTGTAAATCCCTTAGACGTGCATGGTGTGAGCTGTGCACTGGTTCCAGAGGGTTGACCTTCATCTATCAGATATTTGTGGTAGATCCTGCAGATATGCCCTAACTGTTCCAGGTGGGATAATACCCCTTTACCGTTTAATAAATCTGAATCTGATGGCTCTTTATAATGAGAATAATGGCTGTCACGTTACCTTCTGCATATCATGGCTGGGCAGCAGAGACACAGAAATCCTGCTCTTGGCAGCATCGGCAGTCATCAGCTGTCACTCACCCGTCCCTGAATGCCCCTGTTGTGTAATCCTGATTTATAGCCTCACAATGGTTCAGGAATGTGGACATGTGTTAAAGCGTTTTAGTACATGACCCTGCTCTACTGAGCTGCCGCTTCACGTGTCTCCTGTGTTAAGCAGGAAAAGCATGAACCCTTATATTATGCTTATGGAAAAAGCAAGTTCTTTTAATGCGGGCAGCAGAAGTAGTTGAAGAAGCTAAATGGATATCTGTTTTCTTAAAGGGGTATTCCAGCTTTTTGATATTGATGACCGATCCTCAGGATAGGTCATTAACATCAGATCGGTGAGGGTTCTACACCAGGCACCCCCGATAATCGGCTGTTTTTCATCAGTCAACAAAGCCGGAAGCAGAAGGCTTAGTCCACTATGTAGTGGACATCAGTATAAAGAAACCTGGAATACCCCTTTAAGGTCCGATTCCAAGCAAGGTTAATTGGTAATATAAACCTTAATACAGCTTCCTGT